>OX381721.1:19482542-19890310 GCA_947462335.1 Harmothoe impar | reverse complement strand
TGCTATACCGGCATTTTCGCTGGAAAGGGATGAAATATATCTACTTTTACCTTTTAACAACATTATTCACTAAGTGTTATGTATACATTCATATCCTATTTGCTGAATAGTACCGATAGCCAACTACAACTGGAGGTATCAAAAATGGGTTCTGACCCTGATACGTTCAGGATAAATAATGCACGGGGTGATTTCAAATCAAGCATCAAATATGCTGGGAGTGCTAATGTGAAACCAGCATTAAACCTTTGGGGGCCGCATAGTGCATCAATGCAGCATGCCCTTAATCGTAATGATGCATGAATGCAGCTCTAACGAATAACTCACCAGTGTTGCTTTCTATAATAATGCCAATTCTACAGGGTTGATACTCTCCCAAGGGGTCATTTTGATGCATATGAATACATCTCTGGCAAGTGGTCCAGGGTCGTGCTGCGTTGAGCAATATGCAGTCCTTCAATGGTTACCTCGCTGGATCTTACTTTCAAGAAATTGATCTAGCCTTCGCACCCCGACAAACAAATTGCTAACAGAACGGTAATACATCACTTGGTAATGAGGGGAGAATCTCGCCGAATCAGCAGGATCTGATTATAATAATGAATAAGGAGAAATTAATAACACTCACGACTACGATTGTTTTTCATTCATAATTACAACAAGGAATTAAACCCCTGCACACTGTCTCCCCACACGGTGCGCATTCAGCTCGTTAACGAGTTAACCCTTTAAGGGCCGCATAATGTACCGTGCAGCTTCATGTATATACATTTTCTTTATGATGCACCAACACAGCAGCGACAGGTAACAGGCTGGTGCATCATACTGACACTTTAGGAGTGTATCAAGACTCACCGGGGCAGCATTGATGAGTGCATTGATTATGAGGGATCCCTACTGTAGCATAGAGAATCAAAAGTGGTGATTACACTGTGTTTATAGCAGCTTGGGTATTGCATAGTTGTATAGTTACAGCTGGTACCGTACTTTATCATTTGGGCCACTGAATATACCATGGAATTGTCTAGAACAGCAGTATAAAGGGTTTATAGAATCAGCTGGACTATGGTAACTGTTTTGGTCGACCTCATACAGTTACCATCTAGTACTTATCATTGTAGACCAAAACAGTTTCCATAGTCCACCTGATTCTATAAACCCTTTATACTGCTGTTCTAGACATTTCCATGGTATATTCACTGGCCCAAATGATAAAGTATGGTACCAGCTGTAACTATACAACTATGCAATACCTAACCTGCTACAAACACAGTAGATCTGGTAACTGCAGTTACCATAGTCCCCTTCCTCATAGTGAGGTAGATAGATCCTATGCTCTCTGTTTGCTTGACACTATGGTTAGCCACCAGCGGCAATAAGAGACTACATCCGTGCGTTAACCTCGGTATCAGAATGGGTAGACGGATGAATCTGAAACACCACTCATGTGTCTGTCCTTTTTGGCATCTGCATCCAGAGATAGGAACAGAAGACACAAGCACGCCATCTGTATCAAGTCATTCTCAAAAAACGTCAGTAAATCCTTTGATGGCAGCACGTCACTTAAGATTAAATACAATTTAAAATATGCCCTTTTAGGGTCATGATGCGTAGAAGCAGCCCTGTTGAGTAACTCATCAGTGCAACATACATGTATACATCAAGCTGACCCTGCATGGTTGATACACACCCGAAGTATCTGCATGATGCACCAATGCAGCAGCGGCACACAACCCGCTGACGCAGCAGTGCTGCATCATGACGACAAATGAACACGAAGCCTTGAGGCATCCAGTTCTTGGAGGTTAAATTTAGAACCACACAGACCCTACTCAAATTGACAAAGCAGATTTGTCACACAAAATGCGAATTTAGAGAACAGCGCATATTACATTAACCATTTTAGGTCCATATGCTGCCTTACGAGTGGTATACCCTTTGTCGCCATGATGCACGAATGCAGCCATGGGGAGTGATTCACCAGTGCTGCATTCAAGCATCATGTCAACATTACAGGGTTGATACACTCCCAAAGAGTCAGCATGATGCATGAAAGCACCTCATTAACTAGACTCATCATGACGACCAGGGACCAGGGATTACTTAAAGCACTCTGCGGGTCTTAGAGATTAAAGAGTATTAAATATTACGCCTTATCCATAAATGAGTCTGGCTCTGGTTGCTAGGTTATTCACCATACCGGATTATGGGTCACGCACGTTTAGTGGGGAATGGTGAGCGCTTACCAACTGTTGGGCCTGGTATAATCCACACGGGCATGCTTTATGATGATCGCAGAGAGCATTGCTTATTGTTATTTTGGGCATCCTCGTCAGTAGTACTGACATTTAATGTGTCGCTTGATGACATTGGATAGACATGAGGCCCCTCACTTTATGTTATAGAACAAACATCCCTCACTAAAGATGATGTAGAATAGATGCCCCTAACTACATATTTAATTTTGACTATACATATTTAATGTGTACTAGATGTTCCTCGCTATAAAAGATGTAGAATAGATGTCCCTGTCTATAGATGATGTAGAATAGTCTAATGCCTTCAAAGTTCAGACAGGCACACAACGGCATTTATAGGAGAATAGATGTCCCTTCTAGATGACATAGAATAGATGTCCCTTCTATAGATGCTATAGAATAGATGCCCCTTCTATAGATGATATAGAATAGATGACCCTCGCTAGACATATGATATAGAATAGAACAGAAACTCAGGATACAGCAGCTCAGAGGGAAGCAGCAAAGCTCAGGGGCAGTTGTACCATCGATTTGAAATCCAAAGTATATATTCTATTGTAATGAACCTTCTCCAGTCTGAGCAAATTGATGTATTGGCATACTCTGTAAGAGTGTATATACAAATATACTTATACTATAGCTTTGAGGGCTACACCCTTTGAGAGAGTTTCATGAAAATGTGTACTAATACATATAACTTTCATATCAAGATACCTTTCAAGTATCTTTCCATCTAAATAACTCTGGTAAAACACACCCTGGACACTCCAGTGCTCAGTTATGTACAAATATTGGGGCAGATCTTTCCAATTTTTACTTTATATTCTGTCTATTTCTATGTAATAGGATTATCTACAACCGATTTAATGCATGGAGCTGGATTAGGAGCCTATTCTGGGCAGCACTGGGTATAGGCTAGAACGTGGCCTCTGGATCTCTAATGTTATCTCAAAGGTTAACCGTTTGGGGGGGCCGCATATGGATTTAATCTAAAACGCCCTTTGTCCTCATGATACATGAATGCAGCCCTGGCGAGTTACTCACCAGACCTGTATTCAAGCATAATGGGGGGGTTGAGAAAGTCCAGAAGGGTCGGCATGATGCATGAATGCATCATCCTGCATTTATGTATCATGACAACTAAGAGCATTGCACACCATAGCTCTATCCTGCCCCTGAAGGAATAATCGAAGGAGATCTAAATGTAGATCCTCACCAAATCATAGCTCCTCGGGCTCAATCTGTAACCTGAAAGTGGTTTAGTCCTATGGGGAGTAGGACAATGCTGGTGGGGGCTCTGGCTATAAAGGATCATGGTTATGGAGGGTTACGCACTGGGTGGAAATGGACAGGCAATAGACATTAGGCCCTACTTATCATTACATATGATGGATAATATTGCGGAAATGTGCATTTAAGCAAACTCCTGGAAATCAGCCAAATGCTAAAGGGCAGGGTTGAGGCCTTGCTTCATTATAGGCAGCCTTTACCATTCCAACGCTGTGTTGGGGATGGTGAGGTGAGGGAAGGGGGGGGGGAGTAGATCACCAATATCTAATTATCCTATCGGCTTGGGTCTGGGAACGTGCAGGGAGGGTACAGGGTGGTGTGGGTCTGGGCGGCTACATTAGACATTAACCCTTTAAGGACAGCCTGATGCCTAAAGGGTAACTTGCCCCTGCTGTATTTGGTGCATCATGCCCACCCTTCGGAAGTGTATCAAACCAGTAGGCTCGACATGATGCTTGACTGCACCAATATTCACCAGAGCTGCATTCAAACAACATGCCGACCAAAGGGCATGGTGCCTCATAGGCCAACAGGTTGGTACCCGGGTAACCCCAACATCAACAGTCGGATTGGAGCCGGGACAGACCCTGAAACCTATACATAGGGTGGGTGGGGGGGGGGGGGGGGTTAAAGCACTATGCCACCCTTTACGGGTTAAAACACGCTGTGAGTTGTCTGAGTCGCTGATCTTATAAAGGGAGCAGGTTGTGAGCAGGTTATGAGCAGGTTGGAGCAGCCGGGAGCCGCTCAGGGACTATGGAGGCCTGTCACCCGCCTGTAAACGAACAGCTCTTACACCGGGGGGGGGGGGATATACTGTGTCTGGGGCACGCCATAGGAGGATGCCAGGGCCAACGTGAAAGGTGTTTTATTCCCTGGGACGTAAGATATAGTAATTTCCCTCCTAACGGCCGCCATGTATAATGCGGCCATCCCACCAATGCAATATGTTCGTGGTACCAAACATACTAGAATGTATATGTGTATTGATTCCTTTGTACTGTCCAGTGATGTCTTGTGGTCTCCACATATAACACAAAAAACTAAAGGATCTACTGGACAAATGTTTTCCCGCAGACACATATAATTATGAATTAAGAATGGGCACTGAAAAAGAAATATGTTGACTCACTCTAATGCAATTTCCCTCCCAATAGGCATTACGACCACTTCTCCGTACGGCCCAATGGTCGCTAGCTTTAATAGTGTGATATGTAATGATGATAATATTTATACTACATTATACAACATTCACCTGCCGCAAACTATATAGAGGACACACCCATACATACCTTGTATCTAAAAACATGCACAAAAACAAGACTGGCCAACGGCTATCTCAGGCACCTCTGTCCGTATTTTATGAGTTAATGTGAGAGTCGTATCACACTATCAGTATGCTAAAAACATGGTGAGTGCTGCGCCGATGGGTGTAATGATAAAAGGGCAAGGCCATCCACATTAAGTAGTGCCTCCCTGGAATAGCAAAACATGAAGACGATCAAAGGTCTGCAACATTATGATCCTCCCCCATCCCTATTTACATATAGATGTGTTTTCGCGTTCTGTGTTATATATATATATATATATATATATATATATATATATATATATATATATATATATATATATATATTTTTTTTTTTTTTTTATATATATATATATGTATATATATATATGTATATATGTATATATGTATATATATATATATATATAGAGAGAGAGAGAGAGAGAGAGAGAGAGAGAGAGAGAGAGAGAAACAGAGAGAGAGAGAGAGAGAGAGAGAGAGAGAGAGAAGCACGCCCACATAATATGTAATGGATCAATCATGTTATTGTTCCATATATGTGATTATATATATATATATATATATATATATATATATATATATATATATATATATATATATATATATATATATATATATAATGCAAGAAAGATGTAGCATGTAGGCGGCCCTCTGTATACATATCACCTGTATATGCTGTACATGGGAATCAATTAGTATCAGGATACATGATGTTAACCTAGCCTTATCTGTTATAGATTTCCCTTCTACTTCTGGCTGCCGGCTTGTGTTGAGGCCTCAGGCATCTGGTTCTTGTCAATATGTGCACACAGACACCCACACACCTCCCCTTAGCCATTTAACCCTTTACGGGCTGCATAGTGCATTAATGCATCATGCGCTATATCGTCATGGATGATGCAATTCATGCATCAAGACCATAAAGGGCGTAACATATGAATGCACTGTATTTCCCTTCAAGGGGCAACTTAAGCCCTGAGGTCGACCTTTGTGATGCATGAATGCAGCACCGGCGAGTGTACCAACCAGGGCCGCATGAATGTATCATGCCGACCCTTAGGCAGTGTTACAACCTTGTATGATGCTTGTACACATCACTGGCAAACTTCTCACCATGGTTGAATTCATCATGACAGTTAAGGGCTAAATTCATTAAAGAGGTATGCTGCCCTTAACGGGTTAGTTGGTACCGGCGCTAAATACATGGAGAATTATGTATGAGAGGAGGCAAGAAGAGGCAACACTTTAAAAGGGAACGCGTGATAAAAACTGAGAGCATCAACGGATTAAGACCAGAATAATGGCTTGTCGAGAGGGGGTGCCGAAAGAAATGAAAACGAGGAAACAGAGACACAGTGGAATGTTGAGAATGGAAATGGGTAGAACACGAGAATGTTCAGCTGCAGACGTGCCCACGTGCTTTCCAATGTACCCCCAGACAGTGTGAGTTCCAATGATAACAATTTTATAAACGCCATCAGTAGGCCTATCCATGGGAAGCTGTATTTCGCAACGTGGCACCTTTTCAGAGATATTGTATAATTTTATAGGCTCATAATCAAATAGACAAAAGTTACAGACTGGATTTGTTTTAATCGATATATATATATATATATATATATATATATATATATATATATATATATATATATATATATATATATATATATATATATATATATGTATGTTCTATCCAGCATGACACAGGCTAGGTTTAATCAGACAGGTAGAATCAGAGCGGAGATTCAGGGGCCATCTTTCAGCAGTCTGGTTAGACCAAACTGGCATTGACACCAGGACCAAATATGCTTATCTAAAATATTAAGAAATGGAACTTCAATCGTTCTGGCAACTGGGTATATGGGACCACAGAGAATATTGCATTCAGATAGAAATACCACAATGCTAGTTTAGCCTGGTGTCTTAGACACTATCCAGACCACCACCAGTGTAGATATATAGCACAGGGGTTACTGTGGGGAAGGGGGGGGGGGGGTAGAGTCTATCTAGACCACCACCAATGTAGGTATAGTACAGGGGTTACTGTGGGGAAGGGGGGGGGGGGGTAGAGTCTATCTAGACCACCACCAGTGTAGGCATAGTACAGGAATTACTGAGGAGGGGGGCAGAGGCTATCTAGACCACCACCAGTGTAGGCATAGTACAGGGTAGGGGTTACTGAGGGGGGGTAGGGGGTATCTGGACCACCAGTGTAGGTATAGTACAGGGGTTAGTGGTTACTGAGTGAGGGGGGGGGGGCAGAGGCTATCTAGACCACCACCAGTGTAGGTATAGCACAAGAGTGTCTGTGAGTGTGTGTGTGTGTGGGGGGGGGGGGGGTATCTGGACCACCATCAGGGGTAAATGAGCAGCCATTCTGACAACAATGGATGAATGTCTAGAAGGTCAGCGCCCTAATGCCGGGAGGAGGTGGGGAAGAAGGGCCTCTGAGTGGGCTGAGGGGACTGATGATGGTCGCTTAACCTTTAGATGCATCCCTCAGTGCCACCTAAAGAGACTGGCCCTACTTATATATGGGGTCGCCAACTGGTGCTATTTCCTGCTAGCTTCACACTTCCATTACTAGAGTGAATCTAGAGGGAGCTATAATGATGCCAGCCATCTTTTAGGTTCACACTACCATTGCTAGAGTTAGCATTACAGCTGTATGAGCCCATATCTCAGGCACACTCTCAAAAGTTAGCGTAGCTGCACAGTGAGATAACTTGTAGATTTACAGTATACATAAAAGGATGCATTTTTGGTTTCCAGTATTACATAAGGTTCAGCCACACTCAACTACTGTACAGTCCAAACACAGGAGGTCGTTTTGAGTCTCCACTGGGCACAAGAGGTATAACTATTGGAATGCAGTTGAATCAGACTAATAGACCTATTCAGATGTTGAAGAATTAGTATTGCTATGTGAACATAGGTAGATTTATGTTTCAAATAAGAAAGATTAAGGGGTAAAGAAACGGTTGCACAGGTGGCCTGACTGGGGTTTGAACCCTGGATCTTTGGATTGACCTACAGTTGCATCACAATGTGGCGTAACTTACCGTAGAAACTACTAGAAACCAAAAATCCTTCATTTTAGGACACTGACATTACCAGAGCTAAGGGCTGACCTATTGATACAATCTCTCTGCTATAGGTTCTCAATATAGTTACCAGAGTTAGGATCTTTCCAGGTTTAGTTCACACCGGAGCCAAGAAAGAGGATTAGGGAATGTTTAGATTGCTGTGACTGAGTGTGAGGGAAACTTAGGGAGAGGACGGGTATCAGGTTGTAACATTGTACAAAATGGTACCCTGAATAAGAGGACCTAGTTTCCTGTAGAAAATAAGACTCCAGGAGGATGGAATGAGAGTAACAAACAAGGAGAGGAATGCGTAATATTGGTGGGAGGCAAAACTATTTAGACCCTATACACCTGTGTCTCCTCTCGATGCAAATATCGGTCATAATTCCCATTCCTATGGCATAGCCCCAGCCTCCCAACAGCACAGAGCCATTAGACCCATATTAGGACTCCGGTCATTAAAATAAATCCTCCTCCAACAATACCCTATTTTGATGACTGTGGTGTCCATAATATGACTCAGCTCCTCCCACAGGTAGTCCAGTTTTAGCCTAACCTTTTCTCTGAATAGCGCAAAGGGCGGCGGGGGAGTATGAATGAGCTACATAACAGGCATATCTCTACTCCCTGGGTGCACTCACTTTATACATGAGCGTTGTTATTGCCACATTAATGCTGTCTATAGCCCATTGCTGAAAATGCATTTTGTATTTATGAGGATGAGTAACAGCTTTGGTGAGATAACAGAATACAACTGGTTCATCCAGTGCACGTAGGCGGGAACAAAGTCAGGGGTCACCCACTAGAATCTATACAAACTGATATGAACAATGCTCCAACCCTGGAAACAAATTCCCGTGAATTCCACCTGAATAACACGAGTTGAACTGGGGTCAGTCCCGGGATTAACCCGGGTTATAATCCCGTGATTTCACGGGATTCTGTGAGCAAAAATTCCCGTTATATCACGGGATTCTGGTAAAGAGGATTGCATGGGTTCGAATCCCATTACTAACAGACCTGCATGGTTCTTGTCGATGTGCCTGTGTGGTTTATTAAAATATTTGTATAAAAACGTCTACATACTGGTAGATTACTTCTGATTACTTCCAACCATTAATTACATATGCACATCCTGACCGGGAAGCGAACCAGCCACCTTCAGATCCATAGTCCCGTCCCCTAGGCACTGACCTACCTGGGCATGTATTGGGAGAGGTACATAAACTGTGACTGGTGGTCAGTGTGCCATGATACCTAAAGGTCTTGTTGGAAAAGAGAAAAGCAGGATAGACATGAGGGATCTTTAGTGAACCTGAGATAACCCAGTAAATGTAGACCTGTAGTATGTTTTAAACGATGCTGCATCTGCATTTTATAAGCTATGCAGGGTGAACGTTGCAACCACATAAAAGCTCAATAAACGTAGATGTAGCAGTGTTGAAAGCATAGGACACGTCGAGGTTAAATGAGCTACATTGGGTTTCCTAAAGGTTCCTAGTAGGGACCTTTACCAAACCCAACGTAGCTCATTAAACACAGATTTGGTAGTGCTAAAGGGATAGGCTACGTCTGTGTTTAATGAGCTTTTATGTGGTTGCTAAAGGTCCCTGTTGTCTATCCTGCTTTCCACTTCTCATGAAATACTCTAGGTATCATGGCACACTGACCACCAGTCACAGTTTATGTACCTCTCTCAGTACATGCCCCGGTAGGTCAGTGCCTAGGGGACGGCACTATGGATCTAAAGGTGGCTGGTTCGCTTCCCGGCCAGCATTTGTACATAATGTCATCCAATTTATAGCTATAATTGCATCTGTTGCGAGTTTTTTTTTCTGGATATCACATGATTCAGTTAATCAGGGTTGCATGGATTCGAATCCATTTAATGAATGACCTTCATGGTTCTAGTGGCTGTTACTTTTGAAAGTGATTAAAATATTCATATAAAACCCTCCATACAAGTTACATTGAGCATGTGCCTCCTGGGAAGTGAACCAGCCACCTTCAGATCCATAGTCCCGTCCCCTAGGCACTGACCTACCGGGGCATGTATTGGGAGAGGTACATAAACTGTGACTGGTGGTCAGTGTGCCATGATACCTAGAGTAGTCGGTCTTATTGGGTTATTCTACATCATAAAAATTTGATGAGTGTCCTAGGGATTCGAACCCACAACCTCAAGCTCCATTAGGGGTGAATCCCGTGATTTAACTGGATTATACCTGTAAAATCACGTCTTAAAATCTCGGGATATCACGGGAAAATCTGCTCACAAAATCGCCAAAAATTCCCGGGAATATCTCGTGACTTGTTACCAGGGAAGGCATAGCCTAGGGTAGCTCATAGGGGTTATTCAAGTATGACGTCATCAATTTTCAGGCATTTTCCAAAACCCCCACCCCCTATTTCATCATTTAGTAAAGGAACAGCATGGCCATGTCATTGTTCTAAATTTACACCCGCACTGCTTATCGATGACGTCATACTTCTATAGCCCCATATCAAGTGAAGACACCGGATTCCCTTGAATCCCCGTATACATTTCATGTGTTCATTGATGGGCTCTACATGTATTTGAATAGTTGTTTAGAAATTTATTTCATAGCTATTTGGATGACGTCAAAGTGCCCAAAGTGGAGATGGAAATTCAGGTTAGAAATGGAGATAGAGTTGGTCCATCCCCATGTGGAAAACAAGCCTCTGTATTATTAACCATAGAGATTCTCATTCCATACTAAATTGTGTGAACTAAAACTTGTTTATGGCACCTTGAAAAAGTACATCATATTCATCCTGATATGTTTTACCTGTTTCATGTTACCTAGTGTGAAAATCTAAGCTATACGTAGGTCGGATTCTTTCTTTAAAAAAGAGGAATTCTGGACCCTTGAATCGACTCTAAAATAGCCTCAAAATAGATTAAAATTAAAATAAAATGTCTATATTTGATAAATGTGTCTTTGTTAAGCCCTGTTTATCTGTCTTTTAAACCAAGTGAGATGGCTGAGTGTACAGATACACCTGGTTTATTCTGCTAGCTCATACAACATGACTAGATAAGACATGACTATAGGCTGTCAGCTTCAACCTTGAGGCTGATCAAGAGGCAGTCAGGAATCATGGTCTACCCCTCCCTGTTTACCACTCACCCGCTGTCCGGCTCCTTGTGGTTAGTTTATATTACTGTGTGATTATTGTTTCAACCTTTGAAATCATCTGTGGCTTCCTAGGGTGAATCAAAGAAAATGGTGCATGCAGCAAAAACCAAAACGGATTCTTAAAGTAGTGTTAGTAGTAATAGTAGTAGTAGTACAAAGGCAAACAGAAGGGGAAAAACTCTTTTTCCTCTTTCGGTGTCAGCATCAAGAACTGGTATGGTTCTGAAGGATTATGACTAGTTAAATAGGGTCAAACACCCTTTTAACTATGACATGATGTTACACTTACGTTATTACAACTATGGCAGGTCCCCAGAGCCTAGCACATTGCAGGACTCTGGTCAGCGCCACTACTGGACAACATGGCGGCAGATTTATGCCAAAATCTCACACCATGCAGTGCTGTTTCCGGTCACTGTTCCTCGGCTTACAGCAAGGACTGCCAAACACCAGCGAAAAGGGAGTGAGACACGCACCCACACAAGGGGTTGCAACCACAGCGGTAACAAGTGCCATTCTGTATGTATGGCACTGAGACAAGTGGACCCCTTAACCTCCTAATACGTTGAAACTCTTCCACGGATGTATCTAGACATAGGGGAAAATCGACACGGGTGACCCATGATTTTGAAAATTCACACAGCGACACCAGGGTTTTGAAATTCGATGGACAGAGACAGGGACATTTCCACCCACATGTTGGGCTCCCAAATACATTAATTGGCCTGTTTTACATGCAGTTACCATGTGGCCTGGTAGCTAGCACTCCTATTCTTACACATCAGCTTAAACTGCAGAAATATCAGAATTTAAGTAAAATATGAAATTGCTTAGAATGACACTTTCCCCGACTTCAAGTCCAGCAAATTCCAAATAAATAGTATCGGAATATGATGAAAATGACATGAGGTATCCTTGGAATGAAGTTTAAGCATTTCTGTGTGTGCTTAAATTCCAGCGTTCATGTAGTGATTACAAAGTAGTGTGTCATTGCAGGTGGTACTGGTACAATACTTCCGTGTTCGCAGTCCACCCCACATCTGGCTAAGATTTTAATTAACCCTTTGAGAGTAGAAGGGTGCATTATGCATTTTTGTCATCATGATGCATGAATGCAGTACCAGTGAGTTATTCGCCAGCGCTGAATGCATGCCAATGTTACAGGGTTGCTATATATCTGAAGGGTCTTCATTTGGGTATCATGACAGCATGCAAATGAGCCTTTAAGACTAGTATCAAGCCATCCTTACAGGGTTAGGCTACATTGACTGTGTTTTATGAATAATAGATAACTGCTGTACCCTGACCCCATTCCCCAATCACAGCAAGCATTACCTAAGTGCCTGTCTGCCACACCCATTGCCAAGTGTAATCAGCTCCACATTAACTATGCGATTGAGTCATTTTGGAGATACAGTCGGTCGCTGGCGCAAGTCCAAATTCACTGATCGCATCAATTATGCATGTATTGTAAACAGATGACAGAACTGATGTAATTCTGCTGACAAAGTGGGAGCTGCAGTTATGTATGGGGTCCCCCAGCAGGTAACACACACCTCCTCACTGCTTCTTGTACTATTGCGAGATTTCCGGTTTCTCCGTAAGCGCGGCCATCTTAGTTCTGACCCCGGAATTTCTCGTAAGACTTAGGCAGTGACCAAACACCCACACACCATAGCTTGCAAGGAACAAGCTAAATAGCAAGAGCAGAACCGGAACCGGAAATGACTGCCTGTGTCAGTGTACACGCAGTTGTTGCGGGAAAAAGTCCACACCAGTTAGAGCGCTATACGGAAGAATAATGTACTATACAATGCTCAAGGCCATCATGTGTTATAGATTCAACATGCAGAATATGTCTTCTGAATATTCACCGTTTTATCATGAAACACTCATATGCAGGACATGCATATGCTCACGATACAGGGTTTAGATATTGCAATACCCCTCTTACCCTGGCACATATAAAAGTAGCGCTTATTTGAATACCCAGCGCTGAGACGAGCCATTATGATAGATCAAATACAATCCTGCAACAGGGCTTGAATCAATACAGGAAGGAGAGGCGATCACAATCATGGATGATGTTAACCAATATTGGGACAATGCTCAGTCCACAGTGGGTAGCTTGTGTGTAGGTACATGTGTAAGGGCTGTCCCCATGTGTGGGTAGCCTGTGTGTAGGTACATGTGTAAGGGCTGTCCCAATGTGTGGGTAGACTGTGTGTAGGTACATGTGTAAGGGCTGTCCCCATGTGTGGGTAGCGTGTGTGTAGGTACATGTGTAAGGGCTGTCCCCATGTGTGGGTAGCGTGTGTGTAGGTACATGTGTAAGGGCTGTCCCCATGTGTGGGTAGTGTGTGTGTAGGTACATGTGTAAGGGCTGTCCCCATGTGTGGGTAGCGTGTGTGTAGGTACATGTGTAAAGGCTGTCCCCATGTGTGGGTAGCGTGTGTGTAGGTACATGTGTAAGGGCTGTCCCCATGTGTGGGTAGCTTGTGTGTAGGTACATGTGTAAGGGCTGTCCCCATGTGTGGGTAGCGTGTGTGTGGGTACATGTGTAAGGGCTGTCCCCATGTGTGGGTAGCCTGTGTGTAGGTACATGTGTAAAGGCTGTCCCCATGTGTGGGTAGCGTGTGTGTAGGTACATGTGTAAGGGCTGTCCCCATGTGTGGGTAGCGTGTGTGTAGGTACATATTTAAGGGCTGTCCCCATGTGTGGGTAACCTGTGTGTAGGTACATGTGTAAGGGCTGTCCCTATGTGTAGGTAGCCTGTGTCTAAGCGCATGTGTAATGGATGTCCCCATTTGTAGGTAGCCTGTGTGTTTACAAGTACATGTGTAAGGGCTGTCCCCATGTGTAGGTAGCGTGTGTGTAGGTGTTCAAAAATCACAGAAAGTGTGCATATGGGGCTTGAGGGTTAATGGTGGGGTCTGAAAATAAATTTTGGAGTATCTCAAAGTTGTTGTTTTCTGATAAATGTATAGGTGTTGTGTTACCTGCTGATGAAGTATTATGAGTTAAATATGAAAACCGTTACTATGGCAACACCTTGAACCTAGTAACCCTGGAAACCATGTCCGGGCGAGTGACATTGAGGGTATTTTTCTCAATATTAGCCATATCACTGCTTATCTGTGCTTGGTTCCCATATATATTATTTTTCCTATTGAAGTGGGTCCTAGGGGTTAGGTTTTGAGTGTTTTGGCTATGGATAATTGGGTTATTCATTTTGTACAGGGGTGTGACATAAATTTTACCTTAATTCGAGGTGCCTAAATATACATTACTTGTCATTTTGTCTAACAGGAGTACTGGGATAGGTAGATAATACCAATCACATAGAATACAAACCCCATGGCATATACTTTCAGGTGGTATATAGCTTTAATGGGCCAAAAATCTATATAAACCAGTAAATGTACATTGAAATGATCTTTTAATAATGCAAAATGTCACTCGGGCGGACATTTTCCCTAGGGTGAATGCAGTGGATTAGAATGGGAACTTCAGGGATCATGATGCAGAATTTTGTATTGCATTACAGAGACATATTTTTCTCTCTGCGGGTAGGTCTGTCATCTCTGTAGACCTATGATAATAGTGTGGAATAGCATATAGTCACTCGCCCGGACATCTTACAGAATTCTCTCTGACTCTGCTTCACATATTGCTTGATATCTCACAATCTAAAGCAGATATCAAGATGAAGATTTTTGCATAAGATTACAGAGATATTTCTCTTTCAGTCCGTAGGTCTATCATTCCTGTAGCCCTATTATTACTGTAGTAAATACCATGTAGACTTTTAGATGTCACTCGCCCGGACATATTTCGACCGGACATATCGCCCGGACATACTGAACCTTTTCCCCTGCTGTGGCAGATTATGCCATGGAAACAGATGTCCAATACACTGGACAGTTAGGTATATGTATAGAGTAAAAAACTGGCATAGTTAGCATAGTTAAATATATTCATGGTAGACAGGCACATGATTATTGTAATTCAGGTGTCCAGTTGACAAAATTGACTATTTTAAAGGAAAAACACTCACGACCCCCTCAGGAAAAAGATTACATAGGAATGTCAATATTTTTTTCGCTATACATACACTACTACATAACTTTAATTTTTAATGATAAAAATGAACCCATATGCATTGTGGGTAAAAAGTGGTAAGGGGGAGGTTGCTTAAAATTCGCCTGGACATTCCATTTTACAAAATTTAAATTTCTTGAAAAGTACAGAAAAAATTCCTCCACTTAAACAATTTTTGGTCCAGATTTACCATAGGAACTCATAATTATAGTAGAAAATATGGAACCACACATATTTTGAACACTTTTTTGAAAATATTATAAAATATGTAAATTATATTGATTTTTGGATCAATTTTGGGCCATTTTCGGCCTATTTTCCACCCCTGAAACCATTAAAATGGATATTTTACCATGAAAACCCATATATAACATCAAGAACTTATCCATCCCGATATTATAAGACAAAAAAAATCCTAAACAAATGAATATCCTAAGAATCCTGGCCTGGGGAAGTGTAAAAATCCCATATGCACAGTTTCTATGATTTATGACCAGGTACATGTGTAAGGCTGTCCCCATGTGTAGGTAGCCTGTGTGTAGGTACAAGGGCTGGGGTTAACCTGTGCAAAATAACATATTTTCTGCTGTTCAATTCCACTGTTTATGTCCACGAATACCATAGTAATTACTGTAAAAATACACAGATTCCACAGATCATTTCCAATAGCTTTTAGGGATGTGAGGGAAGGTACATGTGTAATGTCTGTCCCCCATACATGGGCAGCCTGGTGTAGGTTGTCTGTACAAGGGTAAGGGCTGTCCCCAACCTGTGGACATTGACCGGCCCTTTGTGACATCAGCTGCCCCGCGCTGTTCACATCCTGTCCTGCTGTCCCCTTGTAGGCCGAGTCAAAGTGGACATGACCGCAGGACATCAGAAGGTGGGGCGCAGGGGAAGTCGGAGGGGGGGGGGCTGAGAAAAAGTGGTAGGAGGTGGGAGATGGTGGGTATATAGGACAGAGGGCCTGAAACATGCCCTAATTTTCATCTTTTTATGATTTTTAGTATACCATCTTTTTTTTTGTAATTATCCTAATAACTTTGTATTATCAAGAATACCACAAATTGATCGATTTTGAATTTTATATTACAAAGCTAAATTATTTTGTTCTGCTCCTTACACCAAGATACAAATTGTCTAATTATTTCTACCATCATCCTTGTAATATGACATGAGGAACGTTAGAACAGAATCAATTATTCTGTCTAAGTCAAAATATTGATGGTCTCTCGAATGAGGCTTACTGCGAGAAGGGGAATAGATATAACGCCAGAATTGAGTTCTAGAATTCCGTCCGGTGGGAATTGCAGTTTTCTTGATGTATATCTGTACAAACTGAACTGGTAACCATGGTATCAAACCCTAGCAGCATTATGTTACGCCACTTGCCTCTGGTATAGAGTATGACTTCTGACGCCAGTCTGCTCACACTAAGTAACCATATATACACAATTCCAAGGAAAATAACAATGATAACATTTTATGTGCAATATAAGCCTTACTTTTTGTATTAGTAACAAGTAAAATGAATCGATCAGATCATAAAAACAACAAACAGGCATTGCATAGTGCACCTTTTCACCAAAACTTGTTTAGGTAACTTCTTTGATGTAGAGGACTTGTACCACCAAGAGGATAAGTAGGTATATAACAGAAATAGACAACACCACAACAGAAAATCTGTGTGGGAGTAACTTTGGTCTAGAAGGAAGTCTACCTGTCTGGAGGAAGGCCAAGGGTGGGAGGAGGGGTCGCACAGTGCAGGCGGCTTGGGATGTAAAGGGCGGCGATAAAGGGCGTATAGTTAGGAGCACAGCATTAACCCTTTAATGATGGCTGTTGCCTTTAAGTAACATTTGTTACTCATTGCTGCATTCATGCTTCAGGAGTGTCACAACCCTCTAGGATCGGCATGATGCTTGAATGTGAGTCACTCACCAGTGATGCATTCACGCATTAAGACGACAAAAGAGCATAGCACATTGCAAGTACTATGCCATCCGGAAAGAGTCAAAGCCGATTATCCCCCAAATGGCTGGTTTTATGGCTGATTTCCTGATGGAAAAATATCATCTAGCAGCAAAAGTGTGCCTAGTATTTAAATAGGCCAGGAAAATGGTTATAAATCTATATGTGTTCATAGTGGCTGCAATCTGCCAAAAGCATGACCCACATTTCTGTTCGGGCATTTTCATTCACAACATCGAGTGATATTAAAGGCGGCCGGGGTTTTCAGCCAAAAGATTCAATTTAGTAAAGGATAATCGCCCCAGGGAAATTGGGGCTTTCTGTCTGAGTCCCAATGACGCCTACTATGCTACCTGACGCAATGGATTCCGGGTGACAGCCTTCAGACAAGATTTAAATGACATTACAAGATATTCCACGATGAGCTATTTGGTTGGATGCCGACCTTCAAATTGATCATTTATATATTTTTGGTCACATCAACTTAAGATATCAAATGGAACTTTCATAGGAATCCATGTGTTACAAATAAATACAATTTGTAGAGGAATTGACGCATATATAACTATAGATACTAAACATTATGTGCGCAGCCACAGAAAAGGGATATGCCGTGCGCTGCATTGAGCAATGCATCCGGAAAGACCTTTAGCTTACGGTATATCTACACGGGAGAGTTGGTAGATGATACTGAGTAAAGCTTATCCGTATACATACGGATGTACTGCACACTGCACGAACATTGGAATTTAATCACAAAATTAACATCTTAAATGTAAAGCTGAAGTAACACAATTCTAATTAATCTCACTAAAATCTTGAATTTTCATGGAGTTCAATGAGACTTCTATGGAAACTTCTGGAATTTACACCACTTGAACTGCAACTTAAAGAGGTAAAAAATTCTCATTAAATGCAAAGATTTGTCCGGTGTCAGTAGCAGACTAATTACAGGAATCAAAAGGCCTGTGTCCACTAGGATTTATGAGACTGTTTTGGTGCTGAAAAAACACGTTTCGGCGCTGACAGAACGGTTTTTGCGCCGGCAAAACGTGTTTTTCGATGCTAAAACAACCTCATAAATCCTAGTGGACACAGACCTAATGTGAAAACCAGATGGGCGATGATAAGGGGGTGGGCAGGCCGGTGTGCATGCAGACAGGCCTCCATTGGGGAGGGGGGGGGTGACATGAGTAGGGGCATGTAGTCCCTACCTGCCAGTGTGAGGATCAAGGCATACTAATCAGCATTCGGCAACGTTGATATGTATACGATTCACATTTGAAGGTGTACGATGTATCTACTACCCTCGATGCTTAGCATATGTTTAATTTCAAATACAGAATGTTCTAGACATATTGGGTTCAGATGGGATGTGTGGGGTGGCAAAGGGACGCTGAAATTAAACCATGGAAAACACATATTAAGGAAAGCCAGGGAAATATTGTACTCTAAAATGTATGTGTGTAAGTGCCCAAAATTACTGTAATCATATGAAGGAATAATGGTATATTCTAGGTACAAATATATTATAACATACACCAATTCACACACATATAGATACATACAGCACTAACACATAGTATACAGACTATAATACAACCACCCGGTATACATAGGCAGCATGCCAGACATACATTACCCACACCCTGATGGCCATGGAGGAGACCCAGCCCGACACCTTCAGCCTTCAGACAGTGACCATGGAGGACACCTTGCCCTACAAACAGCACATTAACGCCTACCTTGTGCAGCAGCAGTGGCGGCAGGAGGAGGAGTAGTAGTATAGGGTGGTGGTGGTACAGCTCCGGGAGACGGCCCCAGTAGTACAGAACCAGAACGCCTGCAGCTCCAGCAGCGCCAGCAGCAGCAGAGGCAGTTGTAGTACCCAGCCCTTAGTGACGGCCACAGCAGCGTCAGCGGCACACCCCTATCCTCACCAGGTGAAGCCGGCCTTAATACACCACCGTGGAGGAAGGCAGCAGGCTATATACTACCACACCAGGTGTTGTATGTAGCAGTATACTGGGTGATGGCGAGGGATGAGGGGGTGTATAATTACAACATGGGATGATGCCTCCTGGCCGTAAGTCCTCCACCCTGGAGGGCTGTCTGTCTGTAGATAGTAGTAGGAGGGTGTATGTAGGTATGTCCCACCTTGGTCCTCCTCCTGGGTTTGAGGCTGCTGGTCCTGCTGCTGGTCACAGCGTCTCACTGCTGCATCTCTCCTCCTGCGTCTCCTCCTCCAGTGGACGCTGCACGCCACCTGGTGAGTGCTGCGGGAACCAGCCCTGGAGAACCTGCAGCAGCAGTGGCGGCTTACTGGAGGAGGGAGGAGGGAGGGTCCGGGGTGGGGTAGCTTCAGTTACCTACAGCAGCGTCAGCCTACTGGAGGAGGTAGGAGGAGGGCCCTAGACTGCTAAATTCGACATAGTGACATGGGTATTTGTTAAATTCGACATGCGACAACTGAGTGAAATGGGAAAAATTATAAGTGACATGAATCCATTTAGTCCTAATTTCTTGAATATTATTCGTCATTGAACATGGTTTTTAGTGGCGACCTCAGGGACATGGAGTTTTAAGCTACAGATACCATGACCAATTTGGTTAAATTCGACAGGGGACATGGGTACCCCCCATCCAGGGCCCTAGGAGGGGGTGGGGTTGGGGACAGGGAGGTATAGGGGGGTGGTGGTGGGTGGCTTCAGTTACCTATAGCAGCATCAGCCGACTGGAGGGAGGATGCGGAAGAGAGTAGGTTTGGATGGTGAGGAGAGACGGAGGGGTGGCTACAGTCCCCTTCAGAAGTTGAGAGGTGGTGATATTGATTATGTAGATAAATGGTATTGGGGGATTTGCCAGACTCACTCTCGATCTATCTAGACACATCTATCTGTAAGACTCCTTGCATGTTGTTCACCTGAATGCATTTTTTACTTCATGCTTCTCTATCATTCTATGGGAAAAGTCTTTTACCTATGCACTTATTTACGTTGTGTTCTTTTTTGTCCTCTATATTCACAATTACTTTTTACTAATTTTCCTTTTATTTTCTATTTCTAGTTCTCCCACTCTTTCCTATAGCCTTCTTCCTTTCCTTTACATTTTTGTTTTTTCTTGTTATTTATTACTTCCTATCCGTGCCTTTGCGTGTGGCCCATGTGGCCATGTCTGTTTCCTGTGCCGCCACATTCTGTCTCATATGTTCCTTCTTATAGCAGGGGTAGACACTTAATGCTGACCAGCATTAGAGTATACTACCAGACCAATGGGTCGTAATTCTGGGTGTTGGCCTGTCGTTTACCTTGCAATGGGCCGGTTATTGTGATATGTCGTGGGAAAGTCTGGTGAACAACAACCAGACTGGCTTCACATATATATGCATTGTTTCCGCTCTAGACAATGTCAAATTCTTACTCTTGCCATTCGGGTTTAGGTCTTATATGACCAGGTTCTGTTAAAGTCTCATTAACATTTTGGAAATGCCCCTGTACCAAATAACCCTCCCCTCCCCCTTGATATTCTGCCCCCTGTAAAAATTAGACCTCCCTCGTGTATCAACCTTCTGTCCTATTGGCCATCTATAGCCCTCTCTACCCTCTCTACACTATGTCCGCTGTGTCAATTAGTCCTCCCTTCCCATCAGCAGTCTGTCCCCTGTGCCTATTAGCCCTTCCTTCCCCGTTAACAATCTTAAACTGGTTCATGTACTATTGACAACACCGTACCTGTATGCTACCTGTGTGCTTACCTGTCTAATGCACCCCATACACCAGACACACACACTAATATCTCTAATTGATCTGCAAGATCCAGGTCAGGTCACCTAGAAGTAGGCCTACGCTCACAGCCGAAAAACCTTCTTGTTCTCAGATTTCTTTTTCAGCAAGATTGTCCTATCTCTGGAAGTTGCCGAGTACAAATGTTGGAGGACAATTAACTCTGAGTAACACGTCAGCGTTGCCTTCATGCATCCAACCGATCCTATAGGGTATCATGTTCCACTCCTAAAGGGTATGTTTCACCAATGAAGCTGACATGTGGCAGGTTATGTAGGTTCCTCGCCAGTGCTGTGTCAGTGCATCATTACGACAAATGATTATAATGTCCTTAAAGTTAAAGCATGAATGACTGATTGTGCCGTTTCATTAGGGTTAGGCTCTGCCTGTAGAGAAGGCCAGGCATTGTCAGACTCTACCTGACTCTACCTGACCTGGAGGGTCGCGCATAGCCCTACCCTTTTTGAAAGGCATTGCAATGCAGCAGGGAGATTTCAGCATTGCTCAACTCTCCCGCCAGAGTCTAGCATTACCTGACTGTGAGAGGAGAGCTTTGCTTGGCTGGACTCTCATTTAAATGAAATGTATCAATTATTACACATCATCAATATATTCAAGGGGTGCTGTCATAAAAACTACAATCATATGAACCTGACAATAAAATACACTAAAATATAAAGGCAGTGCCGAAAAATAAAAGGTGTGTTTCAGGTTACATGGTCTGAAAATCTAAGGTAGGTTATTGGTCGATTTTCTTTGTTTTTAAATTTAGATTGAAATGTATTGGAAATTAACTTCCGAATTCCAGTGCGGACTCACCGACCACTGCATGCCCCTACTCGCTGAGCCTCAACTCTAAAGTAGGAAAAAAATGGCCAAAACTAATGTGTTTTTTTTTCTCCAAATATGGATGGAAAGTTTTAGGGTCAGCCCTGTTTTGTTAGGTTGGGTCGGGTAGTCTGAAACAGAACTTTTGACCTAGTCAGGAAAATGCATTCAGTGTTTCAGTTGGGACAGGCCTCAACTTCTAGGTGGGACTTTACACATTGCCTGCTCCTCTGACTGCCTCTGCTGCTGCTGCCTCTGCTGCTGCTGCTGCTGGTGGTGGCCCAGAATGCACCACTGCGGCGGATGGTGCCGGTGCGGCGGGGTGCGGGGCAGAGCTATGTATTGATCCCAGTACACGTAGCAACCGTGGATATTTTTACTCTTTCTTGAATTAACAAATTCACATGCCTTGCCGTAGCAGGCACCTACCAGTCCAGCCAGGACCCCCCTAAGGGGCCGTTTTGGGCCGGGCATTATCTAAATTATATCCGGCTATGTTAATTAAGCCGATTTCTAACAAGCGGCGTTAAGGTGCAAGCAACAGGGGAATGGTTGGTCTGTGGGGACTTTGTAACTGATACGACTCATGACATGTGAGCTGGTTCATTCTAACCCTTTCCCAAATTAAATATATTTTCCATTCTAATCACTCGTTTGATTCCCCCACCATGTCTTATCGCGCAATACTGACTTTTTGATGGAAATGGGCAAAAAATGGCCATAAACAGTTGGAGCGGCTGAGTAGGTATGGGCCAGTGGTAGGCTATAATTCCAGCCGTGTAGTAGGAGTATGAATATAGCCTGAGTGCCCAGGAGGGGTGATTAAGGTGACTACTGGGGTTGGCAAGGCTGCTATCGGCGGCAAATTGAATAGAATTAATGATAGCAAAGTGTAGCCAGCTGGTAATAGTGGGACTGGGGGGATTCAGCAGATTATACTACTCACTGCCTACTGCTGTATTATAGCACCTAGTCAGGCCCCTGTTTATTCAATAAAAGGGACAGCTTCTACAAGAGACCACATGTATTAGCAGGCACGCAGAAAGGGTGGTCCATGTGGGGTGCATGGAAAATCCCCTCTGCATGGCGCCTCACAAAAACTCATTTCTACGGTCCATCAGTCAAACTGCATCGCAGGATTTCAGAAAAAGAAAGTTGGTAGCAACCACGCAGAAAGGATGATCTGTGCGCCCTGATGCAGAGAAGAGTTAAACAATCTACAAACATTTAGGGACGTCCGTATACCATGCTCGCCATTGCATACAGTGTCTCTTTATTTCATGGTGAATACGACAGCCCAATTGATTTTATCAAGGAAGTCGTACCTCACTATACCCATGTTAGAGAACCTCTCCAGTATGTAACGGCCCATCAAATCATCACCGTACATATCTAAACAGAGTAGATATTATTTATTCTTTAACTTAAATATGTATTTTAATCAATGTAGATAATAATGAAATTGATACAAAAAGGAAAACACTCAAATTATTCACAGTCGCATAAGGTAAAGCCGAGTGAGATAACCCTCAGTAGATAACAAATTTCTTCAACTTTTGTGACACTGAGCCCAAGCTAAATGTTTTTCGTGTTTTTTTTTCATTTCAGAGAGCATGTAATAAAGACAAAATCCCAAAATGTTCACATGTTGGACCCTGGGTCATATCACACTCGCCTCACGGCTTTGTGTGATGCACAGAAAGTCTAAAATGTTATGCCCCGTCCCTTTGTTTGAAGTGTCTGTCCCTGGTTAGTCATAGGGACATTGGCCAGGCATGGCAAGTACAATTCAAAAATGACATAGCAACAGTACCTAACAAACATATGACTAATGCCTTACACAAAAAGACTTTTGGTTAGGCTTAGTGACTGAGAGATTGGTCGTATAGGGAACCAAAGAATATCAGTGCAAGGTCCAATTTAGAACCAGAGAACGACGCAGATGTATCCCCCTGTGGTGGGACTTTGTCTAAGTATTTATTCATCGTGGACTATACGGATTAGTTTTGTAACCTGTATAGTCTGGCTCCCAAAGCTATTACTCTACATATATAGAGTATGCTGACATGTCATGTGGCGTGTGCTAAAGTCTCCAATACCTAATCAATGAGTAGCAAACTATCAGTAAATCATTTAACCCTTTAAAGACGGCATAATACTTTAATGCATTATGCCCTCGTGGGTCATGATGCATGCATGCAGCCTGGTGAGTAACTTGTCAGTGCTGCATTTATGTATCATGACACACCCAAAAGGTTAACATGATGCACCGATCTAACAATGGGTTGCATGTGTACATTATGCCGACAAAGGTCATCTTTTAGTAACATCCCAGCCAATATTGCTTAGTGGGACCCATTTGTGTTTCTACGTGGGCAAGCTGATTTGCCCATATCTGGGTTATGGTCCTTTTTGTCCAGGGCTACCAGTGGGAGTTTAGATGGGCCAGCCCAGATTCAAAGTGCCCAGCTCGAGCCCAGATTAATATAAACTATAAAAATGTATGGGAAAAAAGTTTTCCTGGACTGGCCCATCTGGGTTCCCACTGGTAGCCTTGGACAAAAAGGACCAACACCCAGATATGGGCAAACCCGGCTGGCCCAAGTAAAACACATATGGGCCCCAATGACCAATGCTGGCTGGGATGGTGTCCTTAAACGGGTAAGGACCAGATGGTTCATCGAAATCTTTATTCATTTGTTTCCATGCATCATGACCACAAAGGGCAGAGTGGACTAAAACACGTCCAGCATTCAAATCAATTTTATCGTTCACTGATGTCTTCAATATCACCATGGTTTATGATACTGGGTACTTGGACGGTGTGTTAATGTAAGAGATAAAAAGGATGCATTGGTTGTGATTGTACCATAACCATATCTGCATGGAGAAACCATGCTCTAATTCTATAAGACTGACCTTTTCCTTTCCTGTGACAACTGATATTAAGAGTGCATGTCCGCAGAAGAGACCATATACAGGACGAAAATCGGTGACCTCTCAGGGGAGCATTGCGACCTGTTTTACCTACACAGAGGCAAATATCAGAGTCACCCAATGTCGCCAATACTACTCTCAGACAAGGGTCAGGCACTGCTGGACTATAATAGATGGGTCAAGGGCCATTCTAGTGAGGGTCAGGCTAGGCTGGACATTCAATAACAGGCTGGACCTTGGCAAACTTGCTTGAAAGTCTGGCCATGCTGGATCCTCATGCCATAGTCTGGCAATGCTGGACTCTTGCAGGCTGATAGAGACTCTCCCAAGAGTCCAGCATTGTCAGACTATGGCATGAGGATCCAGCATGGCCAGACTTTCAAGCAAGTTTGCCAAGGTCCAGCCTGTTATTGAATGTCCAGCCTAGCCTGACCCTCACTAGAATGGCCCTTGACCCATCTATTATAGTCCAGCAGTGCCTGACCCTTGTATGAGAGTAGTATTGGCGACATTGGGTGACTCTGATATTTGCCTCTGTGTACCTGATGCGTATTGTACCTTAGACTAGATTGAGCATGTGCCACAGGGGTGCGTAAAAGAGCAAGAGAATTGGTCGAGGCATCAGCTCCTTACACTATAATAGTAGTATGCTGGGTATAGTATTGGACAAGAGTACTTGGTGGGGGGGGAGGCTTATTCCACACGCTTCAGTAAAAGTTGGAAAGTATTTGATTAATTTAATATAATTTAGCTGATATTACAGGTCTGTAGATACTTCTGGATACAGAATCACTTTAAGGAAGAAGATCAAAAATATACTGCACTAAATCTAGCTATTTTGAAAGTTTTAAACAATCTAAGGGGCCAAAACAGAAAATCATAATTGAAGAAAAGTTCCAAAGTCATTTCAATTTTTTTTTCTGTGAATGAAATATTCATTCATACACCTGAACTGAACCTAAATGAGGCTGGATTCTTTTCTCAATAATCTAGCATTTAAAAATGAGTAAGGCAGTACTTGGGGAGGCTATTTTCTGACTCTCCTTGATAGGAAGTCAGGCAAAGCAGAACCTCCTTCAAAAGCAGAGGTAAAATACTCCAATGTAAAATAAGTCTGACATACAGTCTGACACACATGCATACACTCTGTAGATGTATGAAGTGCATGGCTACCTATATGTCTGTAATTCTGACCGCTGCTGGCCCTGTACTTGAAATCCAGTGTATAATGTGTATGGCTAATAATGTGTGTAATTCTGACTCCTACACTGCATGAAGTCTGGCATTTAAGCAAATATCAGAATGCTTAACTTTCAAGTAAATGCCATTTTAAGCCGCATAAACACCATTATGACTTTTTCGTGAAATTTACATGGCATTTGCTGTACACAAAGCTACTTAGACTTTAAACAAAAAGACTCTGCTTAAATGCCAACGCTCATGCTGTGCTAGTGGCACTATTGTTGACATCCAGTTTATAAATGCACTATATTATGGTACACCTATAGCACTGACCCCTGGTGGCACTATACTTGACATGTGGTGTATGGCTACTTGTGTGTGTAATTCTGCCTGTGCACAGGGTTGCCACTCACATGGCACTTTCAGATTCCCTGACATTTCCCTGACATTTCCCTGACATTTCCAGAAGTTTCCCTGACAAAAATTCCCAGTTATAAACCGCGAGATGCGGATTATATGCAGGAATTTACATATCAAATGTCTTTTAATGGCCTCCAACCTCCCCTATAGCCATTCCATCCGCCATCCATATACATTTTTGTACCTTTTCTCTCATAATTATTTTATGCTACACAGCATGCTTCTTTTTTTTAATTTTCTTTTTTTATTGAATATACAGTAGGCAGATTTATATAGATGCTACATAGAAGAATACTAGGTTGTTACAAAGGTCTGAATCACAGCAAGTTCTCACACAGTAACAATATCATCTGCCGATCTGAACAACTTATCTGATATATAAGGCATATACTGGATACAATAAGGATCTTTAGTTTAACAAAAAAAATGTATATAGTTTTAATCATACTGCTTGAAGAAGAATCATTATCTATTTTCAAACTTCTATTGATCTATGTGAGTTTTACATGATCAATTTTCCATGTTAAGTGTTTAAGATAACTTTAACTTTTTAGCACTGTCAAGTTTCATCTGTGCATCTTGAGCGACTTTTCTCTGTTCCTTTCCAGCAGCACGGAGGGCGTTTGCTTCAATGATAAGGTTCATCTTCTTAACCCTTTCTGCCTTCTTGTAGAGTTCATCTGCCTTATCAATCAGCTCTTCCGCGTCGGATTTTAGACCCCTGATCAGACTTTCCTGTTCTTTTATTTCTGCTATCTGTGCCTTATTCCTTGCTTCTGACTCCTGGATATCAGATTCTCTTTTCTTTCGTAGGCGTTCGTTTTCGGATCTCTGTCTCGCATGTCTGCATGAAAGCAACATTTTACTGGTAACCTTGATGTCATGCACTTCACATTCTAGTTTGTGGACCCCATCTGACACACATCTGTAAGCTGCGATGGTATCCTCCTCCATGTTGGCAGATACCACATCTTTGTTGACAGAGAAGCCACGTTCCACATCAGCTTGGCCATGGAAAAGGATGAGCACAAGTTTGAACACCTTCCACAGCAGACTATACTGTTGCTTGTCACCGAGAATGTTGAAGTAGAACACATCTATCCTCTGATCCATGGAGAAACTTTGAAATTCTGCTTTCCGATACTTCTGGACATTGGTTACAAGAAGGTCATACTGCTGCTTTGCTTCATCACATTCTGCTGCCTTTAGCCGCTTGGATGAAAGCAGCTTTTCCAGCAGTTTCTGGAACTTTCTTGTAGCCTTCAGTGGATGGGTCCCAATCATCCTTGGATCTAGGGATGGAATGTGTACGACCGTACTGTACTTCAAAGGAGACCTTTCTAGAAGTTTTTTAACAGCTCCTTTCATGAAGTCTTGGGCTTCTCCATGGAATTCCTGAACCTGGAGCTGAGATGGAGGCTTTTTTCCAGCTTCCAGCTTGTGGATTTCCGCTTGGGCACCAAAGCCAAAGTTCACATGTTTGGCCGCCATCAAGGTCTCCTCTTTGTCTAGCACTTCAGCTGACATTTTCAGATTGATTGCATCCTTCTTGACAAACCTTGACATGAGTGTCTTCATAATTCCTTCTAGGCTCTCCGCCAGGAATACTGCCATTGGGTTGTCGGGCTGAAATTTCTTCAAGTATGGATGCAGGAGTTTCGCTAGTGATGCGAAGAATATCAATTTGGCTGGTATCAGGGGATCTTTTGTGGCTTTCTGCACAGTATCAAAGCTCTTGATCTTAGGCATTTTACTCGGGGGGCACTTTTCATAGCTTTTGACATAGGTGATCATGTCTGGCCAAATCTCTACTGCCCGCTCTGCGACAGAAACATTGTCTAGCCACCGCGTTCCACAGAACCTCAACGGAAACTTCTTGAGCACAGACAGTTTCAGGAAGTCTTCTGACCTAGCTGGTGAGTCCTTAAAGAGGTAGTACATGGATCTCAGGAGTGAGTCGATATTCCAACCTGACTCCTGGGCACCTGTCTTGAAGGCCCCGTGCACTATGTGCAAGCTGCAGCTTCCCATGTTAAGCAGCTTTGGAGCATCTGGTTCCTTTGCCTCCAGATAGCTGGCAGCATTGTCGTAGAATTTCCAGTTGGTGACCGGCCCATCCATAGAGATCTGAACCATCCTGGACAGGTCTAAAGATTTCAGTCCTTCCAAGAAATGCTCTAGCAGGTCTTCAGCTCGGGTGTGACCAAGAAACGTTGAGTTGAAATACCTTGTAGTAACTTGATTTTTCTCATTGTCCCAATAACGGACATGAAGATCCATTTGTTCCTTTTGAATAACCCGGTTGAATGACTCATCAAAAGAAACTGAGTAATAACTGTCAGATTGGTCCAGTTCATCAACTATTAGCTGATGGAAGTAGGGTGCCAGTCCATGCTTCATCAAGTAGCCACACTTTGTTTTCCCGCAGGTGAACTCTTTGGCTATCTCCGAATCGGAAAACATTCTCTGAAATAATTTCTTGGTATGATTAGACGACGAGCAGCTGTAATGACTGGTTACACACTTCAGAGCCCAAATTATTTCTGTCTCCAATATATTGTCGTTGGTCAGAAATTGAGTAATACTACCAGAATGCACAGTCCCCTCTGGAGGCTTAGTCGCCTGAGATGTACTTGGTTCTTTATATGAAGAGCTGGATGTAGCCGTGTGTGAATCACTCTTTGCAGTGGTGGCAGTGGTGATGTACCTATCCATGGATGACTTTGAGCTACTAGGCATATTTTGTACATGACCTGTATGTGTGGTTCCAGTTGCATGAGAAATCAATGCTTGCCTGCCCATATTACTTAGACTAAAGTCCTTTCTGCAGAGGAGGCATCTGGCTTTATGAGTATCAGTTGCATGGGGTGCCACCCAATATGAAAACTGAGACTCCTTTGTCCAGCCAGTTTGGAATACAGTTAACCTGCTCATAATTGCTACCCCGGTGGATGCAAATAAGTAGTACCATAAACTAATCCCACCACCAGTCTCTTTCTATGCAGTCTTCTTGTAGTCAAGCAGCAAATATCTTCCCACCACCAATCTACACAGCATCTACACAATCTTAGTAGTTGTTGATTATACTGTCATCACTGAAATTAAAACACTTTTTCAATAAAGCAACATGAAGCAATTTAAGACCACAAATGCAAAGGGGGCCATTCAAGTATGACGTCATGTCTTTTCCAGCATTTTCCAAGACCCCCACTACATGTCATCCTTTAGAAAGAGCATGGTCATGGTATCATTCTCCATATACTCCCATACCCCTTATTGATGACATCATACTTAGATAGCCCCAAAGGCCACTAGGAAAATTACAGAAAATAATATTCAACCATAGAGTTTGTAGTCAGATATGCACCAAAATTGGATGTTGGGCCTCACTAGAGGGAGTGCTAATTTAGTTAGATATAGCAGAATATGTATACATTGGTTTAATTTTCATTCTACAACTACTGTATCCGCCTGTTTTAGCACACCTGCGTTTGTGTTCCATCCTTCCATTTGCCCTGCATTTATACAGGACATACGCTTTTTTTGAGATAATTTTTAATGGTTAATATTATTTTGAAACACTGTTCTACCCTGCGCTAAAACAGGACATGTGCTCACTTGAGTACCTGCGCTAAAACCAATGAGTTGACTTAAATGTTATAAGATTTCTTTGCCAGAGTGGTCAGCTAAATGGTACTAATGACCATTACCTTACACTGGGCGATGTAAATTATATGTGACATACCATAAAACCTCGCGTATAAGCCGCCCCCTAATTTTGGAGAATAAGCCTGACTGGGCATCTGATAATGACGACTTTAGCACTTGAGTATACATCTACAAACTCTAATATGAGCCGCACCCGACTTGTCCTATCTAATAAACCGTACTGGCTATTTGACTCGTGTACTAGCCGGAGCCTATACGCAAGGTTTTATGGTAGGCAAAATACAGTTCCACAGTGATTTGAGAGCTAGTCTTGGTATAATATTGCAGTGGTTTCATATATGGTCATTCCTTAGGAGCAAAAATACAAACAGAAACACATTATATCTTTTATCTTTTATGTTATGCCATATTAACGTGTACGGCATCGATTTTCTTATGTAAGCGAACTTGATTTTTGAAAAATTCCCTGACAAGAAAAAGTTTTCCCTGACATTTTCAGAAAAAATCCCATTCCCTGACATTTTGTCAAAAATTCTGAAATTCCATGACATTTCCCTGACCTGGAACAAAAACAATTTTCCCTGACATTTTCCCTGACAGTGGCAACCCTGTGTGCAGCAGGGTGGTGCCATGCTACTGACCATCACTCACCCCCCTCCTGGTGCCGTCAGGACGGGCCTGGCTCCTCCAGGGCCGGCTCCACTCCTACAGCCTGCATTAAACCCCATTAAACTGTCGTGGCCGACTACAGGCACACTATGCTACATGCTGCAAGGTAGGGGTGTATAGTCCCCATACTGTTGGTCTATCAAATATATAGCATATTATTATGTTGGGTGCTATTCACCAATCGGTGCATAATGCCAATCTGCCGTGCGCTGTTTACATGTAATGTATGCGCGTTTGTAATAAAGTCATTTTCAATATATTGAAATGATTTGGGCAGTCATATTTATGATAGATGACCGAATTTTATCCGTCAATTATTATTCCGTCGCTCTTGTAATTTAACCAATTTGGGTTAGGCCTATATCAATTTGAAGACATAGAAATGAATCGAATACTTCTCACCCGCACCGATTGGCATTCTGCGCAGCTCTGATCCTGTGCCATTTGCAAACGGCTGAGTGCAGAATCCCAAATTGGTGAACAGCGCCCACTAGATGGCCATACTAGCTTAGTTATGACTGAGCACTGTTGCAGGTACTGATACCCACCTAACAAGCCCAAAATTAATAAGCCCCATATATGGGATTTATCTGGGTACACTGGCCTAGCCCATACCTGGGTTTGAGCTGGTAATTGTCAGGGCTGCAAGGTGTGGTTCATGTGGGCTCGGCCGACAAACTTAACATTTCATGTTTGTACTGCCAACCCAAGTGAGTGCTGGGAGCAAGCAGTATCTCACTCTCCTCCCTGGATCCTTCCTAAAGAAAGCTCTGATAATCGCTATGGCCTTAGACTTGGATCCTGCAAGGTTTTGGGCAACCCCTGCTGATAGATTGGAACCAGCAAACAGGAACCAGAATGTATGATGGCATTGCTCCTATCCTACTTTATGGTTCCAGTTCTGGTTCCTGTCCGTTGGTTCCAAGCTATCCACAAGGATTGCCTAGACCAACCAAGAATTCAAGTTCAAGGTCATAGTGATGTTTGCAAGTGCCATTCTGTGCCAGAATGTACCAGAATCATGGCGCGTGGGACCAGTGTAGCAGCATCGGTGTACCAGAGGTATGTTTGTATCAGAGTGTGGGTTACAGGAAAGGTGTTTAGAATAACCCTGTAAGGGCTGCATAATCTACAATGCTTGGATGCATGACTGCGTAAATGCAGCCTTGAGGGTAACTTCCCAGTGCTCCATTCATGCGTCATGTCTAACATACAGGATTGATACACTCCCAAAGGGTCAACATGATGCATTCTATGCAGCCCGAGCGAGTAACTCAACAGTGTTGCATTCATGCATCATGACGACCAAGGAACCAATACTTAGTACTCTGCATTAAAGGGTTAAACTCCTACCAAGCAGCTACCAATAGGGCAGTGGGTACGCTATACTGTAGATGTGCTATTTGCATGACGTCCCATTACCGTACACCGAGTAAAGCTAACGGCTGGTCAGGCAACCCGCCCCATAGCCATGCAAGGGTGGGCACATTAACCCTTTAAGGGCAGCATAGTGCCTTAATGCACTCACCCTTGGTTGTCATGATGCATGAATGCAGCCCTGGTTTGTAACCTACCGGTGCTACATTCAACAGCAGCATACCGACCCTGCAGGATTGATACACTCCAAAAAGGTTGGCATGATGCACCGATGCAACAATGGCAAGCTACTCAACAGCGCTGCATTAGCTGATGCATCATGACGGCACATGTGTGGGGTATCATGCCATCATTAAAGTGTTAATAGACTGTGGGATCATTTATTATGAGTAGGATTGTAAAACCAGTATAGTAGAATGTCCGGCTAGAGAGCAATGTGTGCAGTAAATGGGAATAGCAGGTGTAGAGAATGATGGCTATAACGTTGCCGTGTGCCTCTATTGGTGTATAAGGATAAAAACTAGTTTACGGTGCACGCGGTCATCTACTAATCTCATGCGCTGAAAACAAACAACGTTTAGCATTTAAACACTTACCTGGTAGGTTTTTGTAAACTATTACTAACGTGTTTAGATCCCAAACACATTTCAACTGAACACATTTAAGGAAGTGTTTAAGTGTTACAGTTTATAGATTGTGTTGAACACAGTTTGAACATTGTTTCGATGTTTCGATGTGTTAAGAAACTAAACACTTATCTAAAATACTATTTCATAAATTGTTTATTATTAAGCCACTTTTAACCCAAAATCTTTTTTGTATACCTTATTACAAAAGTGTTTAAAAACGGGCAAAATAAGTGTTCAGATAAGAAGTTTGGATCTAAAAGAAACTTATTCAAACAAGTTTTAACTGTCGATTCCTAAAAGAGTCTAGACCCACAGTTAATACAAGTTGATAATATCTTGCATTGATGAATAACAGTTGGATGGTATCATAACTATCAAACTTTGTGAAATAACACTTACAAACCTGATAAACTTATCACGCATTGATTGCCACTCGCAATAAGTAACGTTTATATTCTAGTTCATCATGAGATAAAACTATTAAACCTGATTTAATATGCGTGTGCACTTGATGAGGGTTGGTAGGTTGTTTATCCTTCATGAATAATATTATAAGGCCAGGCGCTGTTTGTTACTTGCATTTAATATATAGGATATACTGCATAATAATGAACCACACTGTTATATCCAAAGTGTCCAAAGGGCAATTAATCCTGATTCTTAAAGTTAGAAAGTTATATGAAATTTAAGTTATGACCTTGGTTACAGATGGTGTTATTTTAACCAGGTTTGGGAATAATTCACAAATTTACACACATTTGAAATTTGGGCAGATGTTACTGATGTTACAGCCGTGAGTTTAACAATGATGATAGGTGTGTCCACAATACAACATGTAATACAATGACCCATACCCCCAACTAACAGAATTATAGTACCACAAATATAAACCGCATATATAAACTACTCACATATTCACATAGTCTCTGTGGCTAGACTCTGAGACTATATCTTGGAGGTCAAGCTTGGCCGAGTCTTCCAGCCCTTGCCCTTGATTTCCATGTAAATAATTGATGGCCAAGCTCATTGATCTATGGTGTAAAAAGGAACTGAGTCCAACTATTTTTAGGATGTTCTAATTGTTTATAGATTTTCTTCCGGCAGTGGAGAAGATGGCGGTTCACCATACTTCCCGTTGAAGATAATTGGGCTCTATTGTTTAGTGCTTTTCAATGTATTTTAAAGAAATACTGTTAGTGGGTTTCTTTCCCTTTATCTGGGTTCGGCTGATGATAGTAAAGCTTTTACGTGGTAGTCTGAATTGTTAAACTAAGACTGGGATCCTTTTGTAGAGTGGCAGCCATCCTGACCCAGGTGGGTATTTGAACATTTAAAGATTGATAGAGACTATTCTAGCAGAGTTGAATTGGTTAATACTTAATTTTTTAACTAAATCAACCTATTTTGGAATATAAAACTTTTTGGTGCTGTTTGGAGGGCATTACTGCTACTCTACAAGGTGTTTATAGTCACTAATTATATCTATAAGTTCTCTTTATACCTCGACAGCCTTCTCACTATAGCTACTGTTGGGCAGCGGTTCGTAAGTCACAGTGGTCGGTATGTCAGATTCTGAGAATTATAATGCTGTCTTATATAGGTTCAGGATCCCGGTGTAAAGTACATAAGACAAAAAAATGTGTTTCAGGCAACATGGTCCAAAATGAGGGTTGGTAGGTCAGGTTTCTTTCTTCTTTAGTCTGGGGGTTTGTAGGTGGCTGTATGCTTCAAATGGGTTAAATAAATAATATAATAAACATACTACCTATTGTGCCAAGCTGCGATTTGAACCCACAATCCTCATTGAAAAATGATCACGAATTCCGGATCATTTTCTTAAGATATAAACTCGTCCACAGGGCCAATTTTCCAGGTTTAGTCCGCATGGGCCCTGTGGACCTGCTGACCAGCCGTGTCGGTTTTAAAACTATATATTTATCTTTGGAGTGTTCGAGGCTGGGGCTGCATCAGTTAATCATTACGACAAAGGCCATACTACACTAAAGAATTGTGCGGCCCATAAAGGGGGGGGGGGGGTACCGTAACACAAACTACATGTATGCCACATAATGTATGATGAGTGATACCTTACATAATATATTATATACGGTGAAATATAGCCATACAAAAGTACAGACAGTATTATGATTAGATATACACTACTGTAGTGTGTTTGTTAGCTGCTGCACCCACCCTCGTATACATGCATACAGTCTCTCAAATCGAGCTACAAATCAACCAAATATTTTATGCATCCTCAGATATATACGTATACCTTAAGGTTGATCGCTACTCATTGAATATGGACTTCTGCGCAGCTCTCTGCGCATATAGCTTAAAATGTTCGGAATGGGATAATATTACATAAGTGTATACATAGACACGCACACTAAGCAATGTCCAAAAATTGGACTATTCCGAGCAAGATTGAGCATGTTATTGCACTTTAAATATTTGATATATTTGGAGCCAGTGATATTTACTATTTTTAACATAAATTAGAATATTGGCACTATTTACCAATAAATCATTATCATGATTAATATAGATCTCATCCTTGTGCTTAAAACAACCAAGGGTATAATATACATACATTTTTTACCCTGATCCTTGGCTTTTTACCCATTATTTTGGCCTTTAAATATGAGATTTAGACAACTTTTGTCATATTTTTTAACTTCAAAGGCCCAAAACCCTAAAATAATGCGCGGGACCCCCTATCAAAATTACTTTTTTATGTTAGCAAATGATCTAAGCAATATTTTGAGAAAGTAAAAAAAAAGTCTATTGATTATTTTTAGCATCAAATTTAATTAGTTGTCCTAAAACCACCACTTTTTTTCACAAAAGGGTTGTTTTTGGACCATAATCTTATTTTCTCCATTTAAGAACACAATATAGGATTATTAATTTAAAATATGACATTGATGTGGGCAGGGGTTCAATAAGAAAAGAAATCGTGAAAATTTCACAATTTTTGGAATATTTTACCAAAAATAGAAAATACTTTTTTTTTTTCAAAAATCTGTAACAAAAAAAGTAGCTCGGGACCCCCCCTATTTCTTTTTACATTTTCCCCTTCTTCATGATCTAAACTACCCTGAGGCAAAATATTAGGAAATTCTATGGATGAAAAGTTAAGAGTAGCGATCAACCTTAATAAGTAACCTCATCCCTGTATCCATATATGCTCTCTTGTTGAATTTATACGCCAGTCGACACTTTATTTCTGATCTGATTCACTCTCGCATACATGTAATTCAACTCGCACTATAAAAGGTTGTTCTTCAAAATAAGCAAAAGGTGCTGTAACTATACAGTACTTTAGCTGTAAACAATTATACAGCAAATTTTGCTATACATGTACATTTGTGTTGCTGTAAATGCATAGGCCAAAAAAAATAGGTTTGTTTCAGGTAACATGGGCAGAAAATGTAGGGTCGGTAGGTCGGATTTCTTTTTATAACTTTTCTTTTTTAACATGAAAATACCAGCCGGCCGGTCCGAAAACCCAAAAATTGACCGAAAAAGGATAAAGATACAGAAATTTCTTCAAAATTGCATAAAAAACGTAGGGTCAGCCCTGTTTTGATAGGGTCGGTCGGGTTACCTGAAACAAACCTTTTTTTTGGCCATATTAACAGTAGCGATTCATAGACCTACAGCACATTTATTGTACTATCATACAGGGGGTCGTAGGATCCATCCTCGGTCTAGCCACCTCTCACTGTTTTACTTACTTCTGTATACATAGGTTCGAATCCTGCAACAAGTAACAAGGTTGATTGCCAAGCCTTTATCTGGATTGAACCCAGGACCTCCAGATCAACAGTTTGACACTGTATCCAAATAAGCCACTGAGCCAGGTGTATAAAGACCTGCGGCATATCTCCCATATTAGGGAATTTTATGAAACCTCACATAACTCATTTATTAGGGACCTATGGGACTTTAAAAGCTATGGGGACATTTAGCAGACCTGATGTAGCTCATTTAGCACAGACGTAGCAATGCTAAAATATAGGCACATCTGGGTTACTATTTGTAACAGATCCTCTGTAGTGCAGATCAGGTCTTAATTGATTGTTAGACAACCCACCTCTCTTAGTTTTACCTGAAGCCACCAACAAAAAGTTTTTCACTATACAATGGATGAGCCTGTATGGGGCCAAGGATTACTCCTTTGGAATATGCTTCAAAGACAGATTATTTGGCTGACCTTTGGGGTAGGGGGCCAATTGATTTGAATAGTACGCATACTGGGGGAGGGGGGTAGTTCTAGGCTACTGCGTACAGGGTGCAACAGCAGGAGCGGTCCATTTTTGGCTTAAAGTATGCGTATGTAAATAAGAGACGCCCCCTTCTGGAAATATCTGCGCATCTAGCATGTTTTGACCACCATACATTAGAGTTACTTTGCCCAGATGTAGCTCGCCAGTACGTCATGTATGCATAGTTACAACAAAGGCCATACTATATCAAAACAATGTGTGGCCCTTAAATGTTAAATCTGAGCCAACACCTGGATATTTCTAGATTTCTCATTACTCAAGTCTTGATACCCCTTGATATATAGAAAGGTCACACATTGTGTTTAACTACACAAACAACCATTGATAAGTCTGTGTGCTCTGTAGATAGTGCTCAGCTACATTTACTTCTAACAGTGTGCTGATAACAATTAGTGGAAAGGATGAAATAAACAACATTCCTGATTGCATACCACAGAAACACATCACAAGCAGTTAAAAATAACAATCCGTCTATATCCCTAAAGGACCATTTCAATGTATTTTGACAAACAGGTGGGGTTTTAGCTTTGTACAGTTTCGTCCACCAAACATTCCGCGAATTTAACCATGAGTATGACTTATTCATTATTTGTCCAGCATTCTGACTCAACACCGGAGTCAGTCGGTACAGCTCCTACACGTTTAATCAAATCAATAACGACACCAATAGCGCAGCCTGAATCAACTTTCATGAATATGTATAGTCACCTACCACTATATATACCCACTCCACTTAGGGAGGGCAAGTGGCTGTAAAGGTGTAAACCACAGATGGACCTTCTAGGAACCTGAATATGTAAACTCACCGCTTCCCAGAAGTAGAGAAGTCTATGGGCGTCTTCCATGCCCATTTATGATGATAGACATCACATTAGCACTACTACTCCTCTTCCCCTGCCCCAAGCACACTCACGCACTCAGTCTGCCTCCCACTTACCATGCAGAGTCGACAATGCTCCCTGTGTTTGGTAGTTGTATCTCTATTTTAAACCCCCAGCGCCCCTATATATAGGGCTGAGTACATGTCCCGACTGCACTCTGACTGTTACTGGACGTGCAGTAAGATCTGAGGGTTTAACTTGCCTGTTCGGGGACCATCAACATCTGTATCTCTGTCCCAACATACATTTTTCGATCAGTTCTTGCATCTCTGCCCCAGCTGCCTGTTCTCATCAGTAGTTGTATCTCTTCCTCAACCAGCCTGTTTCCTTACATATAAGTACATAGGCTTAAGTGTATCTCCGTCCAACCTTCTTTTTTTTAAAATATGTTTAAATTGACTACATCTCACAGTAGTATAATGCCTTTTCACATCAGGAATTTTAGCTCTGTCCCAACCCACCTGCTCATATCAGCACCTCTGTCTCAACCTGTTCCCATCCGATTCCAATGCATGTTCTCTGTTCCTTTCCATAAACCCATGATGCTTCAGCAGGATGATGCCCCCATCATGAGGTAGTAAATGCACAGCCGCTTTACTCTCCCCCTCACAGAAGAGAGTTGAGACAGAGACGAGGCACTTGGCCCTCTGTGTACATGCGTGGAGAGTGGTGTAATGGCCATGCTGAGAGACCATAACGGCCGGGCAGCTTTTAAAGCAGCCTGAGGAGCCGGAGTTATGTTTCCTGGTACTCGGACACACACAATATGTGCATGTAGACGCACTGGGCGACTCGAGGATCCTGCTAAATGTGAACTATCAAGAAGTTATAGTGACTATTAACCCTGTCATACCCCCCAGCATGCATTAATGTAGTATACCCTTTGGCCGGCATGATCATCATGATGCTTGGATGTAGCCCTGGCGAGTTATTACATTTTTAATGGAGTAGACCTGCCAGGGCTGCATTCATGCATCATGACGGCCAAGGGTATCAGACGTTAGATCATTAGACGTCCCTTAAAGGATTATAGCGTGCTTATTATTTAATTTTCAACAGTGGGGGCAGTTGGTGGATTATTACACGGGTTTACCAAACTTTCTGCAGTGGTGCTGACTTTTTTACTAAAGAAAGATTGAAGTTGTGTTGGTCCCCCGAGAGAGGTCCATATCTTTAGTCTACCTACTCAAAGGGCCCAAGACATTTTTGTCTCCTCCAATCCACCAATCCACCAATCCCCTTTTTGTTAATAAATGGCCCCTCTCTGACCACCCTGTTCTATTGCAGACATTATGGTTATCATCGTATGATGGTATGAACAGTTATCGTGGATTGGTTATACATTACAACGAGAAAGTCTCTCTTCCTGGTTTTAGAATAATCAAGTAGAAATAAAAGTGCCGTATAATGCTACGTCATGATACCATGTCAGTATAGACATAATGGCGATACATTGACATTCCCACGCGATGCATGACGTAGTAACACACACACGTCATTTCTGGGGATCTGGGGTATGTTAAACAAAATTAATTACAAATTAAACCAACATTGATCAGCAACAGACCCCAGCGGTTTTGTGTAACTCTGATAGAGGTGGTACAGCTTGATAAGGACGGCCTGCTCTATAGAGATTCTCTTTAACCCTTTGAAGTTAGCAAAGTGATTTTTTGCACCAGCGTCTTCATGATGCATGAATGCATCTCTGCAGTCACTTGCCAAGGCTGAATTCATGAATGCATCATGCCAATGCTAGAGGGTTCCTTATCTAGACCTTGAATGGTGTACAGGTGTAGAGTTCTATCAGCATGACTACAGGGTGTATAGCATACAGTAAAGCACTATGCGGTCCTTAACGAATTAATCAGCCCAATATTACCTTCATTTATAGTTTAGATTCGGGATTCAACCCTTAGAGAACTAATTCTCAGGTTTTACGAAAGTCTGCCTCCCAACTATTAGCAATCAGACGTGATTAAAACTTCTGACGGAGAGGGCGCATGTGGGAATCGTGTCGTTTCCTCTCCACCGACGAGATAAGGAAAATCAATGACCGCATGAAGCATGTGGGAGGCAGTCAGGAGTTGATCTCACTTTGAGATGGTAAGGTATCTGAGGCAATATGAGTCTACACAGTTCTACACAGTGTGAATTGTAGGATTTAAATGTTCTGAAATACCCACTTTCTATGATATCATCCTATTTAAAACCTGCTAGAAGTTGTGTTATAATATAATGCTGATGATTATATTACTAGCAGAAAAGATGCCCGACACACCCAAATCGAAAAATACTTTCTGCATGCTTGACTGCTCACAGTTTTTCAAAACTTAAATTCTTGGCCAAACTCTCGGTTTCTCTATTTTTTCTTGTACCCTAAACCTTAAATGTATCATGTCTCCAATATAAAATGTATACATTAATACCCATATTTATTATTGTAATTTGACCCTGAATGTAAGGCTGCACCATGGTGCAGTATTTAACATGTGAAAGGCCTCCACCCTGGTTGTATGTTAAACCCCCAGCGCCCCTATATATAGGGCTGAGTACCTGTCCCGACTGCACTCCCACTATTACTGGAGGGGCAGCAAGTTCTGCGCCTTTAAGCTGCATGGCCGGTCTGTATGTGCAGTGTAAGTGAGAGTCTGGGGAGGCCGTAATGCAGCCTGCGTGTCTGGGAGGGTGCATTGTAAATAACACATGAGCTCTGCCGTGCTCACGCAGTAAGGGAGGGCAACATGTGTGTTTCAGGTTTCCCGCCTCCAGTTCTTGGAATGCACACCTCACCCAAAAACCCAAAATATTGTTATCCTTTTGGAGCAAAATGTAAAGATCCGTGGGGTGATGATACAATTATTGTTTATGCATAGATAATGAGTAGATGTAAATACCCACTAGTTGATGCAAACCTCCTGTGATCTTGAGTTGATGCAAAAAAAAAGAGTTGATGCAAAGATCATGAGCTGATCAATGCAAAGTTAATGAGCTGATGTAAAGATCACGATGAATTTCAATTTTAATTCAAAGATCCAAGAGTACCATCCCATATACTTAGCTAGACTTCCAGACCATGTAATTTTTTTTTTGATTTGATTTATTGTGCGAATCGTTCCGTGGTGGAACGTTTTTCTACGCACCGCTGATGACTCACAATTATAAATACGGTTCATCATGCGCTGCTTAACAATAGTTCCAATACCGAGTTGATATATGTGATAGTATATGTAGATATTTACAATGAATATACACTTAATCAGCGCCGTTTGGTAGCGGAGACAGTCATAATAATGATTAATCTGTTCTAGACAGGAGGCAACAATAGAGGCATTGAATCAATTTTAGTTTTAAATGCTTCTTTAGTACTTATTTTCTGTACCTCTTTTGGCAAGGTGTCCCAAAGGGTTACTCCTCTATAGTAAGGTGATTTCTGATAAAAACTTGTTTTTGCCCTCCTTTTCCTAAATCGAATTTTGAGATCCCCGCGCGTGCGTACATGTGCCTGCTCAATTGCCTCTCCTCCATGCCCTTTCTTCCACATAATCATTAGAAGCTGTACCTTACGGCGTCTATCTAATAAATCCAGACCTGATTCGGTATGTAGGTAGTCAATACTGACACCTCTCACACCGGTGCGTAAACATATGCGCAGTGCATGATTCTGCATTCTCTGCAGCTTTTGTAACTCTCCCACATGCGCGCTCCCGGTATAGAATGAACAGTACTCCAGAGTTGGTGCAATCATAACCTTATAAATTTGGATACTTATTTTCTTAGACATATTTTTACGCAATTTGCTTAACTTATAAATTTTGTTTCCTAGGCTCTTTTTTACTTTATTGATATGAGGAGTTAGGCTTAGTTTCTGATCTAATTCAACACCAAGATATTGATATGACACACAACTCGGTAGAACACTGTTATTTAAAGATATAGCGGGGTCGCCAATGTCTTTGACTTTACTGTCGGAGCCGAAGAACATACACATGCTCTTTTGAGCATTAACTGTCATACCATTGGATAGGCACCATGCTCCCACTCTATTGATATCTTCTTGTAGCAGACGAGAGGCTTCCACATGATCGTTAGCACTAGCATAAAGAACCACATCGTCTGCATACATAGTGAATTTACAATTTTGAATGCTGTCCGAAAGGTCATTAATGAATAATATAAATAATAAGGGACCTAGGATCGACCCCTGAGGGACTCCAAATTTAACATGGGCGCTAGGGGATTTAGAACCGTTCGCTATGGTACAATGGGACCTGTGAGCCATGTAAAGTGAGCTCCACCTTTTAATGGTGTGGCCTCGGGTCAGGTAACACGCACCTACAGTCTCAACTGCACCTCGCGTGGGGGCAGGTCCCTTTTTACGTTTTACCTTCAATCGACTTCCGTTGTACTTCCTCCCTTTGTTCTTTAATTCCTTGATCCAGTTCTATAGTTTAAACTCATTGATTACTATAGGAGCTTGAATCCTCCCACGCCCAGCCCCCAGAGACATGCTCTGTCCACACAAAAAGGGACCCAATTAAGGTGCAGTGGTCTTTTGCAAAGCGGTGGTAAAATCGTTGAAGATTGGTTTGAGGATATCTAGGAAATTGGGTTTCTCAAACAGCCATTTTTAAGCGCACTTGTGCATGTTTGAGGATCTTTGATGAGAACAATGTCAGCTTCAATTGGCCATGCCCTGTTCAAATAGTCATAGTATTTTCTTACTCTCCAAATTCACTATTTGGGCCATGGGAATCATTGTTACATAGGGATGAGTCTTATTATGTGCATATAGTGAGAATGGGAATGGAAGGGGGGGGGGGGCTTGGTTGATTATTCTCACAACATCATGTTCTTCTACTGCCTCCCTCCTTTTAAAAGTTTAAAAAAATTAACACCAAAAAAGTCCCACCAAGAACGTGCACATCGATGGACTGTACTGATTGGATATTTTGTCCATGCACCATTTGGCTTTCAGCACCAAATGAACATTTAGCTGCAAATGGGCATAAGGATACAATTGGAGATTAGGCCCCAATATGACATTTGGTCTCATTTAGATTTTTCAATGTAATCGGATGTTAGGCCCCACTTGAACTTTTAGGCCGAACTGGATCTTTGGGCCCAATTAAACGTTTGGGCCCAATTGGACATTTGGTTTCAAATAATTGTTTGGGCCCAATTGGGCTTCCCTGGTCCAATTGAACTGTTCGGCCCAATTGGACTTTGAGACCAGATTGGACTTTAGGGCCCATTGGGACTTTTGGCCCCAATCGGACCCCTTATAGATACGTTGATGTAGCTAGTGGGGGGAGGGGGCTGAGGGAGGGTTTGCATACATGCAAGTTGACGAGTAACTTACGAAGAGTCGGCGGGAGAGTCGGTATGGTGGACCAATGTAGTGCCGGCGAGTCAGTCCTGCTTTGGTGTATTATGTGCAGCCATTATGACAAAAATGTACCTGGATGCATCATGCTGTCCCTACACAACAGAACATACAGCAGCACACATAGCAGCTGCACACACAGCAGTATACACAGCAACACTCATAGCAGTATACATAGCAACATACACACCAGCACAAAACAGCACACAGAAGCACATAAAGCACACTCAGCAGCCCACACAGCAAAACACACAGCAGCACACACACTTACACATACAGCAGATCAAGAAGCAGATCAGATATCCCCTCACCCCGACCTCCCTCTCCCTGCTCATCACTCCCCTTCTCCCCTCACGCCTCGCCGGGCGGCATCTTCCCGCGGCCCATCAGCTGGCCACATGCATGGATTTCCTGTCAGAGCCTGAGGCCTCAAGATGGATGATAGAGGGGAGCAGCAAATTGTATTAGGGTGTTCACATTGTAAGGGGACACGGACAAAGTAGGATCAGCGCCACCTCTACTATAGCCGCCGCATTACTTCTGTGTGCTGTAAAACAGGCTGGGGTAGATCCTTCTGTTATATCATTTCTTTCTTACTCTTACTCATTATCTGTCAATGTTCCCCCTGTTCCCTCACTCCTTTCCCCTCCCTTTACCTTAATGGTTCGTCCCTCCTTTTCCCTGGTGCTTACTACCTCTCCTCACCTCCTCTCTCCCTCTCCCCGTCCCCCCTCTTCCCTCAAGTTGTTCCCTATCTCCCTCATTCCTCCTTCTTTCTCCTTTCTTCCTCCTTCCCTTTCATCTCCTCCCGGCACCTCCCGGCTCCTCCCTGCCCTACTTCCGCTTCCCTCCTTCCTCTTCTCTCTTCCTCCTCCCCACATTCCTCTTCCCTTCCCTCCCCTTCATCACTCCCTCTTCTTTATTCTTCCTCCTTTTCCTCCTTCTCCATGCCTCCCTCCTTTTCCTTGCCTTTCCCTTTCTATCATTCTTCCCCCCTTCCTCCACCCTCTGTGATCCCTCTTGCCAATTGCTCTTCCCCTATATTTCTCCTATATAACTGTTCCCGCATTTCGTCTCAGGTGAGCGTTGGGTTGAAGAGGGGTGCCCCTCTGGGATTGGAAATTCGCCTAAATAAATGGTCCCAGGTCACAGAGTCATTTCATTAGAGCAGGTTGCCTAAACCCGAGCTGCTCCACAGGGCTCCCCATCTTCTGTCCGAGCACCCCCTGGTGAGTAGTAAGTGCACTATTGGCTGTTCAATACACACCTGGCGACCTCTGCCGGGATGCTACTCCACTACTGGGCCATGCAGTCTATGTTGATCCCCCACTATTTTTCTACAAAATCACTTTCGATTGGATTAATACGATTAAACATCAAATATAAATCACAAGGATTCTGCCTCCTAACCTCTAACTAGCGGATTTATGGTGGCACTTTGCATCCCTATATGACTGCCTCAGTTTTCTATTAGTCTTAGTTTAAGCTTCGCCCCATACTAACTTTGAAATGTGCTGTGGTGAGGTGTGCCCTTTTGCTGTTTTACTTGTAGATCCAAAGCCACTTCAAAAACTCAAACCTCATGTGTATGTGATGGTTTGATATCTAACCATTCTAGCAAGCTAGCTCTAAGTTACCAAGCACCAGATGATTGGCAAACAATAGGCCTACTCCAGTAGAATAAAGAGGTTGTGGCCGGCCATTATTTGTTTTGTCAAATGGTATCATGGTGTACCTTGCCAGACGCCTACTAGTCGCATGTATGTAGGTGTAAGACGTTAGATATTGACACAGGGCACCAACACCCTACAGCTTACAAGTTACAAGTACATTGGTGCCAGGTCCATTTTGCTGCCCCACACGGTTTACAATCTATTACCGATGAAAACATAAAATTGCTATGTTCTTATAAAATAGCGGAAAGCAGTGTTAAAGTTTCTGTGTTCAACGATGTAGGCAATTCGACCTCTATATATCATATATAGCTCTCTAAACATGCTCGTACCATATTATTTATGGATAGGTATTTCTGTGCAAAATCAGCAACAAAAAACATACATTGTGATTCAATCGAAACTCAGGGGTTGCAGATTGCCTATACAGAGGGTAAAGGTGTGCTGTATTTGAATTGCTGAACTCTATCGTTCATTGAAGATCAATGAGTTTGAGTTTGAACAGTTGTTCACCACTGTTTATTGCTGAAATCACGCTGGTGGTTTTTCTGTGAACAACAATTCGACCGTCCAGATCAGAACTTATACGGAGGCATTCCAGACAATCAATTCAATTAAATTTCAATTTAAAAATTCCTTATTGCGTAGAATTTACATAATCTTCAATTCTTGTTATATTGACTACTACTTCGCATCGATTAATAGCGATTTTCCTCATTGGACTTACTGAATTACTTTGAATTTTCAAAATTCAATATTTAAAAGAATGGGTTGGGGCCATCCATATCTCTTTGACCTTTGGTTTGAGGATGGTTTAAGGTTCATAGAACAAAGTGTTAAATCTTGTTACTTTTAATAAAAAGTAGGCAACCGCCTTAAATGATTGAGGCTGTTCGACGTGAGCAGTCAAGTTAGAGAATTCTATATAATCAATCGAGATGTGAAAAACAGAGATAGTTTGTGTCAGCATTATACAAAGGAGTTGTATAAAACTTAAAAATAATTAGGCCAGCGTCCTTTTTACCACTTTTACACACAGCAATACCTAGGTGCATTTGTCCCGACATATGGTTCAGTACCTGAGAGAATGAGCCGATTAGTACATACAGGACAAAATAATGAACAGTAAATGAATCAAAATAGTGGTTAAATGGCTACACAATATCCCCTGCCAAACCCTGCTGACAATTCGTGATGTGATTAGGTAACCACATCAGAATAGAAGCACAAAAACAAATTTTAGAATATGTTTCTTTGCACAGAAAAAAACTATATTTCGATAAAGCTCTAAATTTGTCATACCCCGAGCTGCCATACCCACTTTAAAACGTTAAGAGGTTTTGTAAATGTCCGCTAATTGGTCAATATCAGGCAGTATCGGTCTTGTACTGGTTCCTTTCCTGCTCACGATGCAAAAGTAGCTAGGTGCACTGGGGTATACTGTGTACATGTATGGGTGTATAACAGGTTAGATATTGATACAGTGAACCACCACACGACAAAGTTCTAAGGTGCCAGGTACTGCCCAATACCCTAAACACTAAACATGTTTCAGGTAATTTAGAGATTCTAGTGAATGAAAACATTTTGCAAAGGTAACTTTACACGCAGCTTTCTGTGTCGGGCGTGAAGATCAATATTTCTTTGATTTTTTAACCTGAATAAAAGGGTAGTTATATGCATACACTGACTAAAGAAGAAGTAGAGAAAGAGTATACGTCCTCTAGGCATGTAGCTGGTATCAAGGAATGATAGGTTATAAGCTTGACTATTGCCTATAATCTACATTTGAATATTTATCAAAATAGTGTTGATTATTCTTAGACGACATTGAACACATTAACACTTAAGGAAGCTGTGTAAATGGTCTCGGCCAGCTAAAGGGACCTAACAGTAACAGACCCGATTTAATTGGACAGAAAAGCCTCTGTCCACACCCAGCTACAAAGCAGAACAATGTTATTGCCTGCCAGAACAACAAAGAGCTAACTGCGACATAAGAGGGTTAATCTCTTAGGGCTGTGTAACGCTTTAATGTGCTGTGTCCTTTATCATTGCTATGGTACATGAATGCAGCTCATGCTACGAGGACACCTGTGCTGCATTTATGCAGCATACTGACTCAGTGGGAATGATACACTCTCGAGGGGTTGGCATGATGCATGACTGCAGCCTTGGTGAGGAACCCCACGAGGGTTGCATTGATGCATCATGCATATAAAGGACATAATACATTAAAGCACGATGCCGTCATTAAAGGGTTAAGGCCCGTGTGAATGGTGCTGGGTTTGAGTGTGGTTGGCGCTGGTTGTGTGTGTGTAACTGGGTTTTAGAGGGGAGGGGGTCTGGTACCTCTCCTTACCTCCTGACCGGTAAGTCGGCTCCGTTCTTGATCAGCATAGTTAGCTCTACTCTGGTCACCTCTGCCGCGCTACATCTATGTTGAAGGCGCAGGCAACCGCTCATACAGGAAGTGCAATGCCTAGTTGAAGGTTTCTGCACATTTGCGTTACTTTCAGTTATTTTTGTTGTTGATGCAAATTCTCCAAAAGAATTGAGTTGGTCTATCTAGTCTAAAGGATTAAAATGGTATGTCTAATAGCATAGTAGATACGACTGAGTCCCTCTAAGTGCACCTCTGAAGCAATATATAACATGTTCTATAACCTATGCGGTCAATTCCAACCGTATGACCATTACTCTAATGCAACAACCTATCATTACGACAATATTGGGAATGATCTTACCAACCATTTTCCCGTTTAAAAGACCTCTGCTTCTGGCAACATGGTCTAAATATTAGAGTAGGTCGGTTGGAGTGTTTCTATGTTAGTTTTTTTTTATGCCAAACTTAAGAGGAATGAGTTGCAAATTTCTGCTTTGACATGGAGGTCATCAGAAAGACTCACTGATTCCTCCAGTATCAAACTAGGAAAGTTATTGGATATTCTTGTCCAAAAAGCAATTTCCTTAAATGAAAAAAATACTTAATTCACGTTGAATCTGTTGATATCGGCGCTGTTGCTAAAATTCAGTTACGCGGGGGTATAGGGGCCTCCAAATGTTTCTTAGGCACTGAAAACATGACCTTGAATAAATGCCTGTCTTGTTTAAGCACCAGGGACCCCATCAATTGTAAAGTGCCCCAGCTCTTTTTCGCAACAGTACAGTATGTAATGACTGGTTTGACTGTCAAGTAAGCAGCTTGATCTACATCTACCTTATTGGTAGTCTACATGCCTAACCTACATTGGAATCTTAGAGTAGTCCCTATTTGTCGCATTCATAATGAAATCTATTGCATTCACATTGAGCACACACATAATTAAATAAGGTGGAGGGTACAGGGAGGGTAGGAGGGTACAGGGCAGGTTACAGGGAAGGTGCAGGGAGGGTACAGGGAGCATATAGGGAGGGAACAGGGACCATACAGGGCGGGTATAAGGAGGGTACAGGCAGGATACAGGGAGGGTACATGGCAGGTTACAGGGAGGGTACAGGGAGCATGCAGGGAGGGTACATGGAGGGTACAGGGGGGATACAGGGAGGATACAGGGAGGGTACAGACAGGGAGGGTATAAGGAGGGTACAGGGAGCATACAATCAAATTCACCGGTGCTGCCCTATTGTATCATACTGACAAATGAACATAAGTTTTGAGGGACCATATTATCAATCCTGCTTCATCCGCTCATGTGACTGTTGAGTAGCTGGAAATATTCTCGAATATCCGTGGGTCTGCATAGGGAGCCACCCTTAAAGAAAACTGTGTATTGTGACAAACCCATATTACACCCACTAAGCCTCTTGTTCCCACGTATGTAGTTGCCTGAGCCGGTCCATGTTAATCCTCAGGGCTCCAGTGTTAAGCCTCCCTTGTAGTGTAGATTGACTACTTAACCTCCACGTACCCCTTGTACATGGGGATCTACCAGACCCACTGCAGCCACACCGGGTCTTAACCCTATCATGTACACATGGAGGGCCACACATTGTGATGGCTGGGTACATATATACACAGGAGGACATGTATAGGCACACTAGCACTGAGGACTATATGCAGGAGGAGCTATGTGAGCTACATAGGATCTACTGATCGCCAGGTAAGGACATATTGGATATTGGATATACACGCAGAATTGTATAGCATATAGGACTAGTAATCAATTAATGTTGTGGAAGCACAGGGGTCCTAACCCAGTGGGCACAGAACATTGAATCAACATCGATGGTTGCTTGTGATGATCTAATGCTAATTTGATATTGATTCAACATTGAACTGAATGTTGTGCCCACTGGGAAGTTAATTGGTCCCTCCAGGGGGGACTTATTCTTTTCTAAAGTACAGGTATTGAATACTACAGCTTTGTAGGAGTAGCTATGTGAGATAATAAGACATACACATGTGTGAGAAGCTAGGAACTATTGGATGCTATATATAGACCTTTGTTATATGTGGCCCATTCATGTTATGAGTGCATTAGGGTAGCATGCTAGCTACCAAATCAGGTCACAGCCTTTATATCAAAGATTATGAATCTCTTATGAAATCATCATAAATTGACTCCCTGCAACACTTATTAGGATTTGATGATATATGTGTAGTGAGCATGTGAGGTATCGGATAGGTCATGTAAACTGTGTACGTTGTATCTCTCACAGAGATTTGCTGAAGTACAACACCTGGGATATTCTATATTAAACCGTCTATGTTCATCTATGTTACATGGATGCATTGTAGAGACTCTCCTTATACCTTAGATGGTTACATGTCTCTCATAATAGATAGTATTGACCTGGACGAAACACTGCCCGGAAAATGTGTTCTTTCTGCACCAGTTAAGGAAATATACTTTGGCAAAGGGGTAGGAATAATTCTTCAACTTTGCTCTCGGTGATTGATATCTTATAATGATACACCATAAGAACAAGTAAAAGCTATTCTGACACAGGAATTGAGTGCCATCATCAAGACTTTCTATCTTAGGGAGATATATTTGTCAATATGAAAACACTTTTTTGCCATTGACCGTAACTAAACATTGACCACCGAGAACACCATTGACATGAAAAACTTACAAGTTCAAAAGAGTATTTAGAAAGGTTGCTGATGAAGTGTTTTGAACCAACAAATACATAAATATGACCTCAAAATCTTGCATTCCAATATAAACAATTTGAAAAATAATCATCCTGAGAATCCCCTGATATGATATGCCTATGTTCACAAATGTAGCCATTACAGACAATGTTTTCAGGATTCTGCTAAAACCAAAGTAGACACAGCTTTATAATGAATGGGTCACTCTTTCTTGCTGCATGTGTTTATAAATGGGTTAGAACCGTGTATTTCATTACAAAAAAATATCAATAGAAGCTATAATGAAAATAGGATGGTGTTTTTGTTTTCAGGTTTTCAGCCTGAGTCACTACCTTGTAACATAAATGATTGTGTACGTGCCCCCAACTTTGACTCTTATGAGCCTAACAACAGGTCTGAAAATTGTTAACTTGGAACTGTAATATACTTTTTAAGCTCATGTATAGGCTGCATCTGACCTTTAGCCGATCCTATAAACGGCACTTGCAATCTCACTCCACTACTAGCCGCGGCTCCTATGTGAGGATTTACTGTGTTTTTATTCCAGTCGCCCAATGACGTTGATGGGGGAAAACCCGGATGTGATCCATCGGGATGCGCAGTGGAGATACCGGATGGAGCCGTCGTGGGTGTCCGCGGACCCAGACCTGCTGTACCCCGGCGTGTGTCTACAGGGGCACCCGGACCGCGCTGGGAACCAGCGGCCATCCATGTTACTACCCCCCAGACCAGTCACTGCAACAGAGATCGGCCTACAGGTTCTTATTTTAAGTATTTTATCAAGGATTAGAGTTATTACGTTGGAAAACATAATCTGGCACTGGACTGGGCAATGCCGCTATGATGTTTACCGTAAAACCTCGCGTATAAGCCTAACTCGCGTATAAGCCGCACCCCTAACTTTGACAGATTATATAAGCCGCAGAGGGGGTCTGAAAATTGTTAATTTGGTACTGTAGTATACTTATGAAAACTCTCGTATAAGCCGCATCCTATATAGGCATGTTTGGTATCAAAAGAAAGCTGAGTCTAACCCGCGTACTAGCCGCGGCTTATACGCGAGGTTTTACAGTAGGCATTGAATACATAGGGAGTCCTACATCTCCGTGGTTTTTTTTTGAGTTTTGCGATGTGTATTTTATTTCATGAATGATCTTCGAATACAAAGACATAAAAAAATGGTAGAGCATGAAAATAATACAGCATGTAATTGATGTAGTTATACTAATGCATATCAGTATGCATTCCGGATATTATCAGCATTCATATCTGATACTCCAGCACTGTTAAACACAATATAACGCTTAAATCAGTCAATTCATTAGAGTATGGCTACTATGAGACAACAGCAGATTAATGATATTCCAAGACCCCTACAACATGATGCACAAATAAGAATACAAATATTATTACACATTTTAAATACAGCAGGTACATCATTCTTGTTGAGTACAGCGACTCGTATGGAGTTGGAAAAAGGCTGGGACGTCAAACAGCAACCCAATCATTGAGACACGTGGTACATAGGAATGATAATCAATTGTACATAAAATGACAAGATGAATAACTATAGCCTATTGTCCTTCATATATGGCATAAGTTCAGAAATTTACAAGATTTAATACCCTAGCTTTTCCCACTCCTCCTCCTCTTCTCTATTTGACCGTTACGTCTCTCCTTGTTGGCTCTGTAGGGCCTTTAAAACTCTGTATATTCAACCACCATTCATCATACTTGAAGTCATACTTATCAGAATAAATTCATAATAAACATAAAATTAACTTTGAATTGCATAGGGAGCCAACAGCACACAGCTCCCCAGTATAGTCTCATGCTTGACCAGATGTAACCATGTGGAGTTGATCTTATTCCTTCAATAAAATTCAGTTCAATTTAATTCAATTGATGACTAAAACCTATCATGATACTTAGCTTGATCACTATGGTTGTCTACACATTACATTGTTTTTGTTCCAGTCGTCACGCTCAGGGAAGCCAGTCCGGTCTGCTGACCCCCGCCGCCCTCCACCTACTGGTTCCCGGGCACGGGTGAAGTAAGATATAACAGTTAACACATGAGAACACATGATAGTCCAGTCATTATATGATGGAAATAGGGCCAACGTACCACAAATTGCAACAGAATTCATTTTTGCACCATATGACTCAGAAATGATTGCGTATAGAATCAAGAGCTGAGGAAAACCTAAGTAGCAGAAGAGTGCCTATTTAGCATAATTATGTTAACATGTCAAGATACCCCAGTGCTTAACTGAAAAAGAGAATTTGGTCATAAAAGCGGTTTGAAATGACCTTGTGGACCACTTTAAAAGCCGTTCAGGTACTTCTCATGATTAACAATTTGTTCCAGGGCTATTCACTGATAAATAGACACAGGTTCATCACCACTGAGAGTCATAATTACTTGTCTCTTCAGACAGTTGAAACAGCTAAGACAGTATTTAATTGTATCAACTGACAGTCATCTGCTAAATTTCAGTTTTCAATTTTATCAACTGATAATTGAAACTGCTAGATTTCAATATTCATTTGTATTAACTGACAATTAAAACTGCTAGATTTCAGTATCCAATTGTATCAACTGACAATTAAAATTGCTAAATTTCAAGTTTAACTTGTATCAACAGATAACACTGTACAACAAATATTCAAAAATTGAAAAAAACCGGGACCAGACTATTATTATTATGTATTTTGACCTGGGGAACTCAAAAATAGCACTCAAAATTGTGTGGTAAGTCTCAGTTTTCAGATGTTCACACGGTCTTATTTGTATACCCAGTTAGAGCTTATATATACACTATTTGTTCAAAAAGTAGGAAAATGCTTCTTTTCATGTAAAACTCATTTTTAACTAGTTACATTATTAATATATTACTGATCTGTTAAAGAAATAAATATTCTTTGTGAAGAAATAGGTCCAAAATAACACTTTGAAACATATAACTAGTGCTTAAAAAGGTCGCTTTGTCTTCCTATTGTATTCCCAATAAGGACCACCTCTGACCATATTCCAGCAATGTACCTGGCTAATGTTTCATGTAAAATTAGGTTTGATGGTCAAATATCCTCATACATGTACAAGGATACCTTTTAGTAGAAAATTCATTCTGAAAGGAATTTGCAAGGCATGTTTTGAGGTTTGGGATATTGATGACATTTCCAATATTCTAGAGCCAATATCCAATATTTTGCCTGTGTCAATGACTACCATGGTAGCCAGAAACTGGCCTTTGTACCATTTTTGTCTACAAAAACCATTATAGATATAGAATTTTAATCCTAAAGATGTAACACCAATGATCTATCATTGTTAATCTGCATAAAGGGTTATCCGAGCAAATTTCTGTCTATTTATTACTCTTTTGGGGATTCTGGCACTGGTGGGGGCTAAAAACAGTAATAATAGCTTCCCTGAAGGTACCTCTTGTCAGAACTGGTCACAATCCTGATCTTAGTAGCTTAAAAAAATGTTATATTGCTTTAGGATGAATCTATATATTTTATGGTATTTTTTCAATTAATATCGGCAAAATATCACTAATTTAGCTTCATAACAGTGTAGAATCCTGTTTTTTATGGTATGTTACCACTAAATGTGCTTCAGAGTCATGTTATCTCTGCCAGGCAAACAAAATTGACAATTTTTTATGAATGCTGTCCCTGCTGTATATTGGTCGGACCATATATTCAGTAGTAGACCGACAAATAATCACGGTTGGAATATCTTGAAACTGAGACTTATGGGGCATTTTTTACCATCATTTTTGGATTCAGTGACCTCAAATTAGTCTAGTCAGGTAGGTCTGCCCCCCGTTTTTTTTTCGTCGTTGCACAGTGTAATTAAAACTGCTAACTTCCAGTGTTCATTAACTACGTATTGGTTGATCAACAGGCAATTAACAAATAAATAATCTCACCCCAGGTATGCACTGTGTGTGAACCTTGGAGGTGACCGTTACCGCATAAAGCAGATGACTCTTGCGCGGGCTGCGGGGACACTACTGGCTGAGCTCACCCCCGACCACCCCACCTATGACCGGGTGGCCGATGAATACTTCTTTGACCGGAGTGCTGGCTTCTTCCCCTTCCTGCTGGACCACTTTGACGGTGGCGTTCTGCACTTCCCGCATTGCCTCTGTCCACAGAACCTGCTCTGTGAATTGGAGTTCTGGAAAGTAAGTTTAGTGCCTTAGGGACCTTGAGCACTTTCTGTTATGGTACAAAAACTTAGGCTCTTACAGTCATTGATATGATAGGGACAGAGAGAGTATTAAAAGGATTAGATAGCCTCAGTTTTGGGCAATTCATAATTTAATTCCCAAATGCATCAAATACAAAATAGATGAGAGAGAAGAGAATACACATAAAACGTCTTTATGCATCTCCTAGCTCAAACTTAAATTGTAGTGTGAGCTACTGGAGGTGTAGATGAGGCAAGGTAAACTAACAGTAGCAGGCTATGGGTTACAGTGGTAGCAACCCAGCAAATTAGTTTGACCTAGTGTCTGGAACGTGCACCTTGTGTGACTGTTGTCCTATGTAACCAATTTGCACAATATGACACTATACACCATAGGACAAGAAGTAACACATATTAACACACATTCACACATATTCACACATACTCACACAGCATTGTGTACCATGGCACGAAAATATTTCAGACCATATTGTTTTACTTTTTTGATTATTTGAAAAAATGTAGAAAGTCTGTTCTATTTGTAATACTCATTATATTGGGGTCTCTTTCAAATTATGTGTGAATCTGTTCCATGGCACAGGGCACCATTGCAGAAATCTATTAGTGCACTCTGCTGATGTGTGGATGCTAATTTATTCACCAAGATTCATACCATGGTATATAGTGTAGGCCTGATGAAGTTGTGTGCAATTCATGTCAGCCATTAGCTATATACATATGTAGCAGAAGGTCAGACCCTTATCATATAACATGTATTTCAATATCTTAGGAAACATCATACAATTAGAGGTGTATAGCCAGGTCTTAGATACATTGAAAACATGTTTTTATGGTTATAAACAAAGATGATGATTCCATTTTACCCATGAGAATATCAAGGAACAACAAAGATGTCACCTGGTGTCAAAACCCTGCACTATTTCAACCTGACAAAGTGATAATGGTTATGTTTGAAGATGTGTGAGTGTGTGCCAGAAGGGAAACTAGGTGACACTGCATCACACAAATACTTGCAATGTGTGACACCAGGTGACATCAAAGTTGATTGTACTCCTTTTCCTGATTAAAGAGAATGATTATCTTAAGATATAAGTATCTAAACACGGTCCCACTGTATTGTGAATCACACAATGTACCTGTCCTACTATTAAGATTTATAAGGTATAGAAATACATGCAATGTCATTTTAATTAAAGCAGCATTAAGAGGCCCAGATGATAGACACCCTTCCACTGGTCATCATATTTGGATAAGAGCCTGGATATCTTCTGCCATGTATGTGAACTCTTATGTTGATGGGACCTGTCTACCTGTACCTTAACTCATCAGCCCTATGTTAAAATGCTAGGAACCTGATTGGGTGAATTTGTACAAACCAGCAGTACACACAACAATAGTATGCTATGACAACCAATGCCAATTACCACTGGTTGCAAGAAGTTTTACAGTATTTCCTATATTTTAGCAATCCATGATGAAACTAAAAATACATGAGCAAACATTTTGGTCTAGGGCATTATATATTTTGTCATTTTGTGTGAATAAGATTTTCAAAAATCTGTGTGAATCTGTTCCATGGAACACAGTGTCAATTTGTGTGAGTAAGTTACATGGTACAGATGTGACACAAAATGCACCAAATGAGCACACAGTTCCAGGGGTAAAACAGGGTGAAACAATCTGGAACTAATTTGCTGGGAACTTATAAAACTGCAAGTGGTTTCCTGAACCTGTGTGTCTATTGTAGGTGCCTGCAGACATCCTCCCTGCGTGCTGCAACACCATCATATCAGACTACCTGGCAGAACAGGTAACACACTACAACATCAATCTAATTTACCTCCACAGGTTTAGCCCCTGCGCTGATAATCTTTATACTCTGGGCATAGTATGTGGTGGCTATCCCAGGTTAGTCATATGTACATCCCTATATGAGACTACCTGTACTACAAGCTGGCCCCAACTCATCCTCTGATGCATCCGAGTGACATCGCTGGTATCTGAGGGGCCATGACCGCATCACTTCCCCCATATGTTGTCGGGGATTCCTACAGGGTACCCAGCCACACTTTTAATACTACAGCACCAAGCTTCCAGTGCACTCAGTGTGTGATTCTTTTCATCATAATCTGATAACAGGCCACTCCAATCACAATTACTATTTCATGGAATAAACATCATCTGAGTGACTTGACAAAAATACTGTTTATGATTGATTTTATAGCGCAACATAATTGAAAAGGAAAGTGGTGTATGGTACTATGGTGAAAATGTTCAAGTTTGTTCACAATTACAATTGCAAGATGGACTTCTGTGAAACTTTGAATGATGACATTTTTCCATCAGCTGGTTATACAAATGTAAATATTGCTTGGTTATGTAAATATTGCTTCCGTCTTCAGGTGACCCTTGGACTTTTAGAGAATGCTCTCATCAAGAAGAATCCATACGATGAGAACCAACAAGACCCTGTCAGCTGGGTGTATAAGATGAAGGCTAAGGTGTATAACTTCCTAGAGTATCCTGACAGCTCCGTCCATGCAAGGGTAAGTGCAACTCAATGAAATCAAATAAATCTGATTTAATTATTTGAGCGCGTATTCTACTAGTAACATAACTTGTAAAAATACATCTATCTAAAAAACAGGTACTTGAACCACAGTAATAGATCCTTAGTTCTACTCTACTTTGAGATCATGTTGTTGATAGTAGGATCAGGCTGTGTGCGAGCAGTGCTCTAAACCAGCGATAGGTAAGCTTTGTAGCCTTTTTAATGTCCATTCTTTTTGTTTCCCACAGAGAGCAGTAGCCTAATGCCTAGCATTGCTGCCAATTACTGCTAGAAAAAAACGATTGGCCAACTCCTCCCTGTCTAGCAGTTTCCCAATTTAAAACGTAAACACACCTATTATCTGGTTGGGCATTGCATTTCAGAAGTGGTTATCAAAAATACTGCTTGTAGGGGTCGGATTCCCCGTGTCTTAGTGGTAAACCCGCGAGGTGGTATCACTGAGCGCGCTCGGTGAAAAATGTTGAGAAGGCGGCAGGAAGTGTTCCAACTTGCTAGGGTTCTGTGACCTTGGAAACAGGGTCAGCCCCAAGTAGGTCCCAGGAATGGGACCTATGGTTCACTGTGAGCAACTGAGTCCTGGTACGGGTAGTTCGATATGCAGTTAGAGACTTGGTTCAACAATGATTGGCTGAATCTGTATGGTGTGGAAAGTTTCCATCGCTGGGAAGCCAGGGTATCTCAACAACTGCTTGATAAAGCCCCATTGGGACCTTCGGTCTCCAGTGGGTGAGAATGCCTGGTAAGTTATATTATTACCCAAACTACACAAGAGTGCATATAGAACCAGCATAACAATGAATGTAGGAATATTTTGATGGGCTTGGATGTGGTGCTTGAGAGTCCCATACCATTTTTGATGTGATTATTCATACATACCAGTATGTATACTGGTTGTAAATGATGTTTTGGTTTTATCATACATAGAGCTCTAATTTCTAGTTGCACAAATAAGGTAGACAGTATTGCATTAAATAAAATCATGTTGTTTTCCTTCTCAGATCTGGGTAGTAGGATACACCATTATGGTCCTGCTCTCCATTGCCATTGCATGTCTGGCATCGGTACCAGAATTCCGAGACCCGACAGACGCCTCCCACTGTGCGCAATACATCAACACCACCAAGAAGTATGACACGTGTGCCACCGTGATGCCGCAGTGGATGTGGTATACAAGCAGCATCCTCAATGTCATCTTCTTCATTGAGATCTGTGTTAAGCTCTACGTCTACCCGCACAGCAAATACAAGTTCTTCACTAACTTCCTCAACGACATGGACATCATAGCGGTAGTGCTCACTATAAGCACTAACTTCATCCAGCGCTTCTCACCAGCCTACTGGCAGAACAACATCCAGAGTATGACCAGCCTCAGTGCCATTGCCTCAGTGCTTAAAGTGGGCAGGATGACACAGTTTGTCAAGCATAATCGGGGTATGCGGGTATTGCTCCTAACGCTTAAATTCAGTCGCGGGGACCTCTCGGTGCTACTGTTCCTGATGTGTATAACCATGTTGCTGTACTCAGTGGCTATATACATAGCAGAGTATGATGTGGAGGACATGTTCATGAATATACCTGAGGGTATGTGGTGGTCTCTGGTTACCATGACTACGGTGGGATACAATGATATGCGGCCCTCCACCCTGTTCGGGTACATCATTGGGTGTATCTGTGCCATGATAGGGGTGATCATTACTGGGGCAGCCATACCACTCACTGCCAACTCATTTGAGAAGCTGACTACTCTCAGCAGACTAGTGGACACCAGGCGGTGAGCTCCAGAACCTTATTTCATGCTGAAAAACGACCATCACTATGCTTAAGTACTAGAAATCCCATATTCCATGCCGTGGAATACATGTGTTCCCGTATCACATGGCTTATGACCTCATCATTTGTTTAAATTGCTATGTCCATTTAAATACAATTTAACACATATTGAAAAGGAAAGAAAACACATAAGACAAAGCCCATGGCGAGGGTAATTTTGAGTTGTTCCTTCCGAAGTGGGACTGGGGCCATATCCCACAAAGCCGAGATTTCCCTCTTGCCATGGGCTTTGTCTATTTATGCTCCTTTGTCGTCATGATTGCCAACCCTACAGAGTTCATGCACTTCTAAGGGGTTGACATGATCCATTCATGCAGCCTTACTCACCAGTGCTACATTCATGCATCATGACAAGAAAGGCCAAAGAGCATAAATGTAGCCCTGGCGAGTAGATAAAACAGGGTAAAGCGCATTTATGTAATAATAGAGCTCTTTAATATATAGGTTTAAATGTAGCAAGGGCAACATCAAACGATGAACCAGATGTTAATGGATTTTTTAGCTTGTGGGGTAACAACACAGATTGACCGGGTGCAAATAATTATACACTACTAGTATATATCCTGAAGGATTAAAGGAGAGCAACGTTTATAATAATTACCACAAGTGCTGGTTCAGAGATTGCATTACGGGTGTTATAATTATATGATGTGTATTATTTTATATGTATAACTGCTAGTTAGCGGTTTAGCTATAATGCACAGTGTGTGCTCAACCTAAGACGCTGTGCTAGCCACCTTGGGGCTCTGCAGGTAGTCTATCACGACATCCCAGGAGAGTCTAGGGTCACAACAGACAGATGGCAAGACATTTATCTTTTTTTTATCAAGTGTTACATCATTTGTCGATATACCAAACAAATAGCAGCTTCCAGGATTTCATCTAATTAATAAAAACTGAATGGTTATATTATGTTGTATATCACAATGTATGATGAAAAATAAAGACATCTAAATCATCTGATTTCACAATTGTGTCAATCTAATACAGCATAAGGATGGTCTAGCAAGAGCTAAGGTAGATAGGGAAGGAAGAAACAGTTAGGTCATTTGTGGGTATACCAACATTATTTTAAAAAGCTATTCGTCTGATTAAAATTGCTCTGATGCTGTGTTCACAAATTTTTGTATGCTATTTAAATGGCATTTTATAAAATGGCCCTTGAGAGTAAATGCCACTTAAATATTATCTAAAAGTGCTGGAAATGCACGTATAAATGCGGCATAAATAGCCATTCAAAAGTATGACAATGGTGAATCTTCTGATTTAACACCGCAACTGTCCTTATAGTAGGGAGGCAGAATCTCAAAAGGGCTCTAGAAATTACTTTTGGTCGTTATGGAATGTTAGACGCTGGCATCCATGTCAGACTTGATGAATGGACTATACTGATCACTTTTGGGGTGGATGCCACACAGACAAATCGTTTTTCTTTGAATGGTAGCCATTACCAGAATTTACCATTTTTGCCATTGCTTCACAAATATTGGAGATGCCACCGTCTAACATTCCATAACCACCAGGGCTAAAATCTCAAGATTCTGCCTATCTACTATTAGCCAATATGAAATTTTGAATATATTGAAAATTCCTATCGGTCATGTGATGGTGGTAGTTCGACCAGCTTGTTGTTGTTATTTCTTTTATTTTTATCCTGAGGAGATACATAACCTTATAGATTGTATTCTTGTATTCCACAGCATTATTATTATATAGAGAGTTCCGTTAAGCGGTAGGTTAGTTCCACATGCCCTATTGAAGGGGGTGGTAATGGGATGTGGGACTATCCAGGGTATAGCTGGATAGTCCCACTACCATTAGGTTAGATTACAATGAGAGTTAGTTAAATTTTGAATAGTAAATAGAAATTCTATAGCTCAAGGCTAGAGCGAGGCTTGGTATTAAAGTCTGTGTCATTTGTACTTAAGGTACTGACAGCCTCTAGAGAGTAATGATGATAATAATATAAGATGGAAAGTAGAGATAGAAAGTATAGTGAAGAAGGGAAAGTAAAAAGTTGGTATAGAAGAAAATCAGAGATAAGAAAAAAATATATATATATAATGGATGAGTGGGGGCCACATCAGTGGTGCCCACTCATCATTTATGCAAGGGCCTCGGATGTTATACTACAGGCTGGCAACGTAGCAACAAAGACATATATAAATATATGTGTAAGTAGAGGGGGTACATGTGTGTGTGGGGGGGGTTTACTCACCCCACCTTCCCGGGGGCGAGTGAGGGATAGGGGGGGGGCGGTCATACATCTGGCAAGGACGCAATTTTCTTGTCAAATTCTTTTGTCAACCAAGCATTGAACCCAGTGACTGTCCTATTTAGTCTAGTTGAGACCTTCTGTTGGTTCCATAGCATGGCATCTCTATGACATAGGCTCTTCCTATATATGGGATTTTTTACCCTAATTATTTTTAGGAGTCTAGCGTCATGTGCTCTTGTCCTTAATGGTCGCTCATCTATCCTGTCATCTTTCAGGGAGGCATCAAAGGCATGCTTTAAGAGATGTATTTCCCTTCTGTCTTTCATTAGATTTAGCTCAGCTCAGCCAGTTTATGTAACTTTTCATGATTTCTTGTGCCTTTATTCCAATACACAGCCCTTAATGCATTACTAATCGTAGGCTGTAGAGTATCAAGGAGGGTAGCCGGAGCAACACTGTAGATAACATCACCATAATCTATGATAGGCAACATCATGGTCTTTACTACATCAAGTCTGGCTTTCTCAGGCAGGTTTCTACAGTTTCTTCTGAAAAGCTGATAAAGGTAATACAATAAGCTATCTTTTGAATTTGTAACATTTTATTCATCAGATGTTTCTTTCAAAATAAAATACATACACAGCCTTTGAAAATAATATATGATTATCATTTATAGCAATTTAGTATAATTATAGTGTATATTTACACGTGCATGTTAAATAAACTTGAGTGTTATGCAATCTGGTATAGTCCTATTCAGGGCATACCCAGGTACCCAAAGTAGATTGTAGACACCAATACCAGGACATACTGCAGGCTGGGGGCCTCGCCATGTGTCGCCATAGCGCAGGGTCACCAGGCATGGCAACACTGGTGAGGACAATGAGACCTCACTAGGCATGGCGACGCTAGTGAGGACTAGTAATCATTTAGGTTGCTAGTCCTAATTCGAGATTTAATCTTGCCATGTCAACCTGAATGCAGCAGCCCTGTGCTAAATCCTCCTTGCAATTTATACATTTTGATTATAAAGTTATTATAACTTTATTTCTCCAAGATCAAATGCGTATTTTAGAACATTCCAGTTTCAGGGAATTTACAAAGGGATGACCTGTTGGGATCAAATGAAGAGACATACACATTCATTTCACACTGACTAGGTTGGCAGTGAGGTTTCATCTAATATCCTTAGCAATATAAAGAGTGTCTTCCGGAAATTTTTCTTGTATTTCTGTTATTTCATTCTTTACATATTAACCAAATGCATGCACCATAGTTCTTAATAACGATTTTTTTAAATGCCCAGACTCTATAGTAGTAGAGTCTGGGCAAACCCATATTTAAAAAAATAGTTTGACAAACTTTAGGAGTTGACCAATCAAAACCTGCACACAAGTCCTGGTCCCTGGGCACAGTCTGGCAGGAATTCACCATCTAAATATAGCAGTTTGTCCAGTCCCTTTGTAGCCCTTGTGGCAGAAAATGGAACTGGAGACTGCATCCGGCCCTGTGTGCTATGGGTCACGAGGAAGTAATTATTATTCCTCTATGTTTCTATATAGCATAATGCACAAAATTAGCCATCCACAAAATTTGTTGACCCTAGTCTTAGCCCTAGTCTGATTAAACAATCCCTCACGCACAATGTTTCAGCCTCAATAGAGAGCATAACCGTGAAAATCTAAAAAAAAGTCACTTTTATCCACAGGTAGTCCCATTTCGCCCTGTTTTGGGCCTAAAATCGACCTTTGGCCACATCAGTTTTTGCATGCCTCAGAAATTCCCCAACCCTTTACATAGCATAAAACGGCATGTGCTATTCTATCCAAAGGGTATTTGGGAACACCTGTGGGTTTTTTCCCACAATGTTAGCCATTTTTTGTTTCATCTGAAATATAACCCAATCAGCAGCCAGAACACCCTTCAATGCAGACCACAATACCATTATGACTCGGTAGATGGCGCCATTTACTTCCTATGGGTCTCAGATAGGGAATTCTGGAGTCACTGAGTACATCCTTACTGAAAGAAGAACTCTGCAGTAAATACTAGGTGAGTTCTGGGTGGTCAAAATAGTTTGGAAAATCTGCTAAAATTCTGTAAAAAAACACTAATGGCCCTCAGCATATATCCTGATTGAGATAGCACCTCAAGATAAATGATTATTGCAGGGATAGGCCTATATTTCAATGGGTTTTTTTAGGTTCGGTCTGAAATGAATTTATTCACTGCATATACGGTCAATTATGGAGGTTCATTCTTGTTAAGAATCAGCATTTCAGATTTTGTGAAAAAACACACGTTTAAATTTTTTGTATACTGTATAAAAGGTTTCCCTATTAATTCCTAAGAGATTTTCCATCAATACTCGGCTGGGAATTTTTTGTGGTATGTTACATTACATTGAACTATAGTGGATATTTATTTCCCTGTCTGGGACCTATGGTGTCCGGCTTCCTGATACAGGGGAGGTGCTGCCATCTACTGTGTGTACACATCCATAGAGTCATACACCCACAGGATTTAAAGCTGGGCGGTCGGGGAAAAAGTTCAGCATTTATGGACATGGCCATAAATAGCGTAGTTGTGCAAGCTTCCACCAGAGGGCAGCAGTGAGTGTGTACCTCTTCAAGCAGAGTATCAGGCACAACATGTGCTTAGTCCCTTAGCATAAAGGAATAGGTAGGCTAGTTGGAAGGTCTGGTAGATTCTGTTGCCCATATTTGATGTTAAACCAGAATTTTATAAGCAGCAGCTCCCCCACATAGACCAAATCTTCTTAATGTTAATCCAAACCTATATCATTTGGAGGTAGGAAAAACAAGGGACCATGCAAATTTCCCAGGGCTTTTTTATATCTTGATGGGCATGGGGGGTCTTGAAAACAGTATAGAAAATCTAATAGTTAGGGCCTACTACCAGCAGAAAGGCAAGGGTAAAAAGTTGGTTCTGCCTGGAATTGAACCCAGGCCGCCCAGGTGGAAAGCGAAAACAGTAACCACTTCACCAGCACTGTTTTGGATATTTAGTTCAATGTAAAAGCACTGCCTTGAAGCCTTGCTCGCATAGTGTCACACATGGTTGACAAACCTGACACTAGAGGGCAGCTATGAGCCAGAAGCAGTAAATTGTGGCAGCAAAATTACTGTTTGAAGATATTAGGACCTGCCTATCTTGATTCCACCCACATTTACCCACACTCCTACTTTTCACATGACACATATCATGATGAGTGCCCATGTACTTGGTGCTTGAAGTGGCCTATCATGTTGTAGATGATATGTGCTGCACTGGATGAATTGAACCATCTTCACCTTCAGCAAAACAGGTTTGATAAAGGTCCCTAATATTCGCTTGATTTACCCAAGTTGAACAGTGGATCACGGGTTGTAATCCCTATGAGAATTCAATGACCAAACAGATTGAGAGTTATGAAATGTTTGTCTTCTATCAGGGGTAGACACTAACTTTTTCAGCCATGGGCCACCCGGGCCCATAGCTTTAGAGATCTACGGGCCCGCACTTAAAACCGTGCGCCCAGAATAATTATTTTGCTTTTCTTAAAGAGAAAACCATAGCAATACCTGACTAATATATCTCAAAACCTAACCAAAATGGCCAACTTCCCAGTGGTTTCCTCTTTCGCCTTTCTTTTTTTCTTGTTCTTTTTTGGGGGGATAGGAATTTTCATTAAAAATTGCTTCTGCCTGGAATCGAACCCGGACCGCCCCGGTGGAAAGCGAGAGCAGTAACCACTTCACCAGCAAGGTTCTGGACATTTAGTTCAATGTAAAAGCACTTCCTCACATAGTGACACACATGGTTGACAAACCTGACACTAGAGGGCAGCTATGAGCCAGAAGCAGTGAATTGTGGCAACAAAAGTACTGTATGAAGATATTAGGACCTCCCTATCTTGATTCACCCACTTGTTCTTGCGCCCCTACTTCTCGCATGACTCATTTTCATCCTTTTCCTTGACTGCTTGTTTTCTTCCCTGCCTCTTCCTTACAAACAGCATTATCGTAAAACCTTGCATATAGGCCACACCCTGGTAACAAGTCACAATATATTCCCAGGAACTTTTGGGGATTCTGTGAGCAAAATTTCCTGTGATATCACGGAATTAAAAAACGTGATTTTACATGTACAATCTTGTAAAATCACAGGATTTACCCCAGCAAATCAGCAGGATGTGGGTTCGAACCCCTACATCAGTTCACTCATTGAATCGATGGGGTAGAATTGTGCACACCATAGCATAGGTGTATTTCTACCTTATTCAAGCATGAATTGATGATAAAAAGCATTAAAAATGTATTTTCTACACATTGGTATGAAAGAAATGTTTTCTAAATGACGGGTACAAAAAATTTTTAACTAGGGATTCGAACTCCCCACCTTTAGATCTACAGTGCTAGGCTCTACAGACTGAGCTAACCAGGCTTGCTGAATGGTTGATGCATGGAGTGGTAGTGTTTAATCTACACCCTCTCCCGGTTTCCATGGGCCACATGCTAGTGCACGGGACAATGTTTTTGTAGTTGTAAAGCTTGGTTTCTATTACTAATTACTTAAGAATTAGAAATCAAAAGCCAAGACAATGAATCTCTTGAAGGATTGCAAGTATCACTTTAACACTGCAATTAATGGGAGAATACAAGTGTGTGTACATACATGTGTTCAACATGCAAAATGCCCCATGTTAAATGATTCCTTCATACAGTATCAGAGAGAGAGAGGGTGCAGAATGAAACATTAGGGACCTTTAGCAACCTGACATATCTCATTAAATGCAAACATAGCAGTATTACAGGCATAGGCTACGTCATCTCTAAATGGGCTGCGTCAACCTTGCTACAGGTCCCGATTACCTTTCCATGCATCAACCATGCAGCAAGCCCGGTTAGCTCAGTCTGTAGCACCTAGCACTTTAAATCTGAAGTTGGAGAGGTCAAATCCCTAAGGGGCTTTGATGGGAAAAATTGGGACCTTTAGCAAACCTAAGGTAGTTCATTAGACCCAGATGTAGACTACTATTTTGCCATTGCTACATCAGCATTTAAGGAGCTACATCAGGTTTGCTAAAGATCTCGATTTGTATCAGAGAGAGAGGGTACAGAATGAAGCTCTATCACTCTAAGCATCAACCAATCAGCAAGCCTGGTTAGCTCAGTCTGTAGAGCCTGGCACTGTAGATCTGAAGGTGGATAGTTCAAATCCCTAGTGATCCCTTTTTTTTGCATGAAAGAAATAATGGGAAAATCTACATGATGTACATCTAAGATTACTATACGCAGACGTAGCAGTGTTAAAAGTATAGGATATGTCTACGTTTAATTGGTTACGTTTTGTTTGCTAAAGGTCCCTAATGTCTATCCTGCTTCTCTCTTTGTCAACAACAACTCTAATTATACATAATATATTATGGTACAGTCACCACTGGTCACAGATCATGTACCTCTCCCAGTACATGTCCCAGTAGGTCAGTCGCTAAGGCACGGCCCTATGGGTCTAAGGGTAGCAGGTTCAGTTCCCGAATAGGACAAGCATATTTAGATAAATCACACTAGACAGGTTCACTAGAACCATTCAGGTCTACTAGTATGGGATTTGAACCCATGCACCCCTCTTTAACAAAATCCCGTGATATAATGGGAAATTTTGCTCACAGAATCCCGTGTTATCACGGGAATAGAACCCGGGTTATTCGCGGGACTGACCCCATTTCAACCCGTGTTATTCAGGGTGAATTCACTGGAATTTGTTTCCAGGGAGTGTTTAATCTGCACCCTCTCCCTGTCTAAATGGGCCATATGATAGTCTATTACTAATTACTTTAGAATTAGAAATCAAAAGACAAAACAATGAGTCTCCTGAAGGATTGCAAGTATCACTTTAACACTGCAATTAATGGGAGAATACAAGTGTGTGTATGTGTTAAACGTGCAAAATGCCCCATGTTAAAAGACAACATTACTACAGGTCCCGATTACCTTTCCATGCATCAACCATTCAGAAAGCCAAGTAAGCTCAGTCTGTAGAGCCTAGCACTTTAGATCTGAAGGTGGAGAGGTTGAGTCCCTAATGAGCTATGTTGGGAACAATAGTGGCCTTTGGCAAGCCTAAGGTAGCTCATTAGACCCAGATGTAGCCTACTATTTTGCCATTGCTACATCAGCATTTAAGGAGCTACAGCAGGTTTGCTAAAGGTCCTTATTTGTATCAGAGAGAGAGGGTGCAGAATGAAATTCTATAACTCTAAGCATCAACCATTCAGCAAGCCCGGTTAGCTCAGTCTGTAGAGCCTGGCACTGTAGATTTGAAGGTGGATGCTTCGAATCCCTAGTGATCCCTTTTTTTTCGCATGAAAGAAATAATGGGAAAATCTACATGATGTACATCTAAGCTTACTATATGCAGACGTAGCAGTGTTAAAAGTATAGGATTTGTCTACGTTTAATTGGCTATGTTGGGTTTGCTAAAGGTCCCTCATGTCTATCCTGCTTCTTTCTTTGTCAACAACAACTCTTATATACATAATATATTATGGTACAGTCACCACTGGTCACAGATCATGTACCTCTCCCAATACATGTCCCAGTAGCTAGCTATAGAGCAAGGGACTATGGGTCTAAGGGTAGCAGGTTCAGTTCCCGAACAGGACAAGCATATGTAAGGTTGTTAGTGGTCAAAAGGATGTGGATGTTTTTGTAAGAATATTTAGATAAATCACACAAGACACGTCCACTAAAACTATTCAGGTCTACTAGTAGGGTAGACCGCCCATGAGATGACCAATTTAGCCTGCATACTCTGCGACCTAGACTTTGAGGAGGTATCTTTTATGGAAAGAAATGTTATTTTCCACTGTCATGGTCTCATTTTATTCTGGAGATATGTGAGATTGTCATGAATTAGCTTTGCTTATTGATTTAATCTATGTCTTCTTTGACTGATTTTGTTGGAAATGTTAGACCTGTTCTGGTAGATGTGGTACCATGAGCTAACCACCCTGTACCATGACCCAACCAGTCATACAAGATTCAAGAAGTAGAACACTGTCCAATAGCATTGCAAAGCTACCATCAGCCTGGCTAGCTCAAGCAGTTTGTCATTTGCCTCAGGACTGTAGTGTTGCAGGTACGAACCCTGGTTCTGCTGTGTGGTTCGTTTTAGATGCTTTTGTTTGAAACACAATACAGGAATTAAAAGAGAAACTTCACCCCCCCTCCCATTGCAAAATAATGAATTATGTATCATTTCCATCATTATTGTAAAATGAGGTAAATCATGGTTATCTACATGTTCAGAGCATATTGACAGCCATGACTGACAGGATATGACTCAGTAGTTGCCTCATGGTCCAGTGCTGGTTTTCTTATGGTACCACTGTACTGTTCACCATAATTTGGTAAAAAATGGCATTAATATTCATAAATATAAATTTATGAAATCACATCATGTATAGGATAGTTTACTTGTCATGAAATAATGCTATGCTGTAATAGTAGGTTTAAAACACATGCAATTAAGGGGTTGTAAAACATATATTTTCTGGAAACCTGCACTGTAAAGAAGCAAATGCACATAGGACATGTCAAGTTGGATCCATCATATGAGATACCAGAAATGATATTTCAAAGATCTGACTGCTGCATGTGATACATTATTACCCCTTGTAAAATATCTGTATTATCGGAAATCTGTAAATGCTCTATAACACACTGTAAAATGGCAGTATCTGTGGTCAACTCATGGTACAAATAGAGCACCTAGTCATCTAATGGGCGGTTTACCCTATGGGATTCGAACCAATGCACCCCTCTTTAACAGAATCCTGTGATATAACGGGACCTTTTGCTCACAGAATCCCGTGATATCACGGGAATAGAACTCAGGTTATTCCCAGGACTGACCCCAGCACAGCCCGTGTTATTCAGGGGGAATTCACGGGAATTTGTTTCCAGGGCAGCTTGCATGGAAGTCAGATCACCAGTGCTGCTTATAGGATCGGCCCAAAGTCGGGGTGTGGCTTATACGCCAGTTTTCCCAAAGTTTGATATCAATTGGCATTGGCATTCTTCTATTTATATAGAAAAACTGACATTATATTCTAAGCCAGTATATGCATGCACCATATTTTATATAGAAATGTCTAGTTATGTAAAAAATATAGCAGCTTTACATTAGACTTACTTATAGTAAGGGCTCAGAGATGGGTGTGAGAGAGGATTGAACCACACAAATTCAAGTTACATGACCAATGCCCCTGGCAGTTGGGCCATGGACCTTAAGCAAACCCGACATAGCTCATTTAACCCAGACGTATCCTATTTTTTTCAGCACTGCTACATCTGTGTTTATTGGGCTTTTACATGGTTGCTAAAGGTCCTTACTCACTGAGAGCTGTTCATAATGCCTGCCAGTCCCACACATATCATAATGAATTCTATTTAGAGAGAATGGGGACCTTTAGCAAACCCCACGTAGCTCATTTAACTCAGACATAGCAGTGCCAAAAGTATAGGATACACCAAGTTTTTTAAAGGTCCCTAGTATCAGAAATATTTACTTCTCTTTCAGATACATTTTGCAATATATGTCGCAAAACACTATATAATCCTGTTACATGTCATTAGAACATTGCCTGGTAACAAGTCACGACATATTCCCGGGATTTTTTGGGGATTCTGTGAGCAAAGTTTCCTGTCATATCCCGGGATTAAGATATGTCAGTTTACATGTAGAATCGGGTAGAATCATGGGATTTACCCCTACTGCAGCTTGAAATTGGGAGTTTGAATCCCATGGGTACCCATTAAACATCCATTATGCAGAATGAGCCTATTATAAACTGCTCTCCTCTATAGGAATACATATTCTCATCTTGATATACATCATTTAGACAGTACCCAGCAAACTGTGGTCATGTTGTGTGAGGGCTGCGACACCCCCTGTCCCAATGCGCTAGTTGAAATAAAATCTGGTCATGGTGGGTCATGACCCAGTCTGACCAGAGTGGACACATTGGGTCATGACCCAGACTAACCAGGGTTGACACACCGGGTCATGGCCCAAACTGACCATGGTGAACTCACTGGGTCATAACCGAGCCTGACCAAGGTTGACCCAGCTATTATGGCTATAGTAATATTATAAAACCATTTATTCCCAATCAGCAATGTGGTGGATTGGGTGGGGGTGTGGAGTAATATATTTGTTTCATCATTTCCTTTTATTTAAATCATCATTTGAATTCTTCTCAGATCTCTAGGCATCCTCCCCCCACTGTAGTATTGTCCAACACTTCCCCACTTCTCTCCCCAGCCTCTGGACGTCCTCCTGTCAGTAGGGACCTTTAGCAAACACGTAAAAGCTCATTAAACGCAGACGTATCCTATCCTTTCAGCACTGCTACGTCTGCGTTTACTGAGCTTTTACGTGGGTTACTAAAGGTCCCTATTGTAATATTGTCCAACACTTCCCCACTCCTCTCCCCGGCCTCTGGACGTCCTCCTGCCATTGTAGTATTGTTTATTAGGGACCTTTAGCAACAATGTAAAAGCTCATTAAACACAGACGTAGCAGTGCTGAAAGGATAGGATATCTCTGGGTTAAATGAGCTACATCAGGTTTGCTAAAGGTCCCTAATACAAATAACTATAAGATACATGACACAGCCACTACTGGTCATCGTTTTTGTACCTAGAGCTCACCGAAGTCACAATAGGTGGGCACCTAGAGCACAGCACTATGGATCGGAAGGTTGCTGGTTCCCTTCCAAGTCAGGACATGCATTTTTACAATTATGAATATTTATATCCATTACACAGCACCATGCAGGTCTTTCAGTAATGGACACATACCCATGAAACCCTGTTTACTAAATTCCCAATATAAATTATGCAAAAGAAAATCAACAGTCACTCTTTACACATACTGACTGGGAAGTGAACCAGCCACCTTCCGATGCATAGTGCCGTGCTCTAGGTGCCCACTTATTGAGGCATATGTTAGGAGAGGTACAGAAACTATGACCACTGGGGACTAGTGTCATTATCTAGAGTTGTTGTTGGAGAAAGAGGAGTGTTTGTAGGGACCTTTACCAACCACGGCAAAGCTCATAAAACGTAGACGTAATGTAGGTGTTAACCATTGCTGCCAATGCACATAGCTCATTAAATGCAGACTAGCCCATACTTTTAGCATTGTAATGTGTGCTTTTAATAGGGACCTTTAGCAACCACGTAAAAGCTCATTAAACGTATACGTAGCCTATCCCTTTAGCACTACTACGTCTGCGTTTAATGAGCTACACCAGGTTTGCTAAAGGTCCCTATTAGGGACCTTTAGCAAACCCACCATAGCTCAGACATAACAGTGCTGAAGGTATAGGCATTAAATGATCTATGTACGTTGGTTAAGGTCCCTAATGAGCCAAATCACATTTGGTAAAGGTCCCTATTGGCACAGTAACCACTGGCCATAATTTCTGTGCCTCTCCGAAAATATGCGCCAGGAGGTGAACAGCCTACCATGCAGCATTAGGCATCCTCTGTGGCCTAATGGTTAGAGTGATGGTCTTGAAACGGATGTTTTACCCATGCTTTGGGTTTCGAATCCCACTAGGACCAGGGTTTCAAAAAGGGGAGAACCCCCACTTATGCTCCGCTCAGGTGCTGGCCCTATTGTTCCTACCGTAGGTTTATTCGGGTAAACCGTCCATGGGTGGCCCTGTTGAGGAGCTGAAACCTGCAAGACTGACTTTGATACATACACACTAACATATGAGTCTCCAATACAACTATTTTTATCAGGCCCCTTATTACACAGCACCATGCAGGTCTTTCAGTAATGGACACATACCCATGAAACCCTGTTTACTAAATTCCCAATATAAATTATGCAAAAGAAAATCAAGAGTCAACAGTCACTCTTTACACATACTGACTGGGAAGGGAACCAGCCACCTTCAGATGCATAGTGCCGTGCTCTAGGTGCCCACTTATTGAGGCATATGTTAGGAGAGGTACAGAAACTATGACCACTGGGGACTAGTGTCATTATCTAGAGTTGTTGTTGGAGAAAGAGGAGTGTTTGTAGGGACCTTTACCAACCATGGCAAAGCTCATAAAACGTAGACGTAATGTAGGTGTTAACCATTGCTGCCAATGCACATAGCTCATTAAATGCAGACTAGCCCATACTTTTAGCATTGTAATGTGTGCTTTTAATAGGGACCTTTAGCAAACCCACCATAGCTCAGACATAACAGTGCTGAAGGTATAGGCATTAAATGATCTATGTATGTTGGTTAAGGTCCCTAATGAGCTAAATCACATTTGGTAAAGGTCCCTATTGGCACAGTAACCACTGGCCATAATTTCTGTGCCTCTCCAAAAATATGCGCCAGGAGATGAACAGCCTACCATGCTGCATGAGGCATCCTCTGTGGCCTAATGGTTAGAGTGATGGTCGTGAAACGGATGTTTTACCCATGCTTTGGGTTCAAATCCCACTAGGACCAGGGTTTCAAAAAGGGGAGAACCCCCACTTATGCTCCGCTCAGGTGCTGGCCCTATTGTTCCTACCGTAGGTTTATTCGGGTAAACCGTCCATGGGTGGCCCTGTTGAGGAGCTGAAACCTGCAAGACTGACTTTGATACATACACACTAACATATGAGTCTCCAATACAACTATTTTTATCAGGCCCCTTATTACACAGCACCATGCAGGTCTTTCAGTAATGGACACATACCCATGAAACCCTGTTTACTAAATTCCCAATATAAATTATGCAAAAGAAAATCAAGAGTCAACAGTCACTCTTTACACATACTGACTGGGAAGGGAACCAGCCACCTTCAGATGCATAGTGCCATGCTCTAGGTGCCCACTTATTGAGGCATATGTTAGGAGAGGTACAGAAACTATGACCACTGGGGACTAGTGTCATTATCTAGAGTTGTTGTTGGAGAAAGAGGAGTGTTTGTAAGGACCTTTACCAACCATGGCAAAGCTCATAAAACGTAGACGTAATGTAGGTGTTAACCATTGCTGCCAATGCACATAGCTCATTAAATGCAGACTAGCCCATACTTTTAGCATTGTAATGTGTGCTTTTAATAGGGACCTTTAGCAAACCCACCATAGCTCAGACATAACAGTGCTGAAGGTATAGGCATTAAATGATCTATGTATGTTGGTTAAGGTCCCTAATGAGCTAAATCACATTTGGTAAAGGTCCCTATTGGCACAGTAACCACTGGCCATAATTTCTGTGCCTCTCCGAAAATATGCGCCAGGAGGTGAACAGCCTACCATGCAGCATTAGGCATCCTCTGTGGCCTAATGGTTAGAGTGATGGTCTTGAAACGGATGTTTTACCCATGCTTTGGGTTCGAATCCCACTAGGACCAGGGTTTCAAAAAGGGGAGAACCCCCACTAATGCTCCGCTCAGGTGCTGGCCCTATTGTTCCTACCGTAGGTTTATTCGGGTAAACTGTCCATGGGTGGCCCTGTTGAGGAGCTGAAACCTGCAAGACTGACTTTGATACATACACACTAACATATGAGTCTCCAATACAACTATTTTTATCAGGCCCCTTATTACACAGCACCATGCAGGTCTTTCAGTAATGGACACATACCCATGAAACCCTGTTTACTAAATTCCCAATATAAATTATGCAAAAGAGAATCAACAGTCAACAGTCACTCTTTACACATACTGACTGGGAAGGGAACCAGCCACCTTCAGATGCATAGTGCCGTGCTCTAGGTGCCCACTTATTGAGGCATATGTTAGGAGAGGTACAGAAACTATGACCACTGGGGACTAGTGTCATTATCTAGAGTTGTTGTTGGAGAAAGAGGAGTGTTTGTAGGGACCTTTACCAACCACGGCAAAGCTCATAAAACGTAGACGTAATGTAGGTGTTAACCATTGCTGCCAATGCACATAGCTCATTAAATGCAGACTAGCCCATACTTTTAGCATTGTAATGTGTGCTTTTAATAGGGACCTTTAGCAAACCCACCATAGCTCAGACATAACAGTGCTGAAGGTATAGGCATTAAATGATCTATGTATGTTGGTTAAGGTCCCTAATGAGCTAAATCACATTTGGTAAAGGTCCCTATTGGCACAGTAACCACTGGCCATAATTTCTGTGCCTCTCCAAAAATATGCGCCAGGAGATGAACAACCTACCATGCTGCATGAGGCATCCTCTGTGGCCTAATGGTTAGAGTGATGGTCTTGAAACGGATGTTTTACCCATGCTTTGGGTTCGAATCCCACTAGGACCAGGGTTTCAAAAAGGGGAGAACACAAAGGTCCCCACTACCGTTCAATAAATCAGTAGATCAAGGGGTTCATAGGAACTAGAGCAGCATTACATTCAGGAACACAGTTCAATCACGTTTTTGACAGCCAGTAGGCTTCATAGTGTAGAATATCTAATATCACTTTAATATTTAATATCATTATAATTAGGTATACAAAGAAGAAGACGACAATGGAATAAAGAAGTATAATATACATGGGGCACACAGTCTCCATCTTTTACGAGTGGGCTGATGGCTCCCCAGCACCACCTCCTCAATAGAGCAGGGGTACAGCGTTAGACTGCCATGCAGAAGATCCTGGGTTCTAGGCTCGGTCAAGCCCTGTAGAAAGTTTTTGATCATACATGTAAAGAGTTCCAATCCTTCACTTTCCTATTATTTTTGCTAGACTCCACATAAAATGGTTTGGTGAAGTGGGAAAAATTAAAATAATTCTTTCAGAAGATTGCATTTAAAGAAAACACCACCATAGTGTCATGATGGTTTCATTTGATAGTCTTGGTAATAGGGACATCTAGTAAAACTGTCCTCTTTCTCTTTCTCTTTGTGTGTGTCTGTCTGTGTGTCTCTTTCTCTCTCTCACTCTCTGCAGAAATTTGTTTCTAGGGTAGTAGAGCAGTATGAGTACCACCTCACATGAGTATGATAAAATTACTTTGGATGAGATTAGATCCGGGGGCCCATTGATTATGAGTCCAGAGTCTTAACCACTGTCCTATTCTGGACAGGGTGTCATAAGCTTTACCCAGCTACAACACATTCACATTACCTCCTTTTTGGGTGCCTCTGAGAGTAGCCGAGTTACCAGCTCTTAAGAGCCCTCTTGTGAATCACAACTGAACTATAGACTTTGACGGTGAAGGTCTAGCTTTAACAAGACCCCAGCTTGGCGAGTGAGTAGGATATATGGGATACCAAAAGTCCACGGTCATCTTTACACGTCCCAATCGACTCTGCAAAGAGGTAGTGTTCACAACATGCAATATATGGTGCTAATACATACCCTGATGACTTTTGTGTCCCTACAGCCTTCTTGTTAAAACCTGTGCATGCACCTGACCCCTACAGATGACTTGTATGGACCTGTGCACAATGTGTTAGGACATGCAGAACAGCAGCCTATTACATGACCACGCTGTACAACAAGGTACCTCCAGGCGGACCTCCAGGCTGCTGTATACATGTACTGGCACGTGATAAATATGATACTTTTTTTGTTATAACTGACGATTCACTCTCTGGATCATGGGTAGGATCCTGTAAATAGTGCTCTGGATTAGGGGCGGCGGGAGTATTCTACAGCCAGGAATGAAGCTTGACATAGAAATAGCCTTCTATTATGATGCTAGTATTGGGGATAAGTTGAAAGGCAAGCTGAGTGTTATGGTTGAGTGATGGCCCAAGGTTAGGATCTATGCATTATCATTAGCTACTAGCATCTACCTACCCAGAATGCACTGAGTATATTGCCAGTGTCTATAAACCACACACATTTAACACCATTTCACCGATCAGTATGCTGCAGGCCCTGTATTGCACCACCCCAGCAACCACTAATCCCAATGATATAAGCAGAATTCAGACTCCCTGGCACTATACTATGTCTCTGGAGTTTTTGGTGCTGCCAGCTGCACCAAAACATCTCAAAGACTTTACATCTAGCACTTTATATTGAAACACTTATTAGAAAAGAGTTACATATATATGTTCTTGTAAATCCCGTACCCAATCGTAAATTATTGCAATAATAAATGGCTGTGCACCCAAGTGAATGGTGGGATACCCATGTATCGGTGGTTCAATCTAATTCAATATAATTTCTTGAAAGCGTTTTAATTACTGTTAATCATAGAATTGGGTGTAACATCATGTAAAAGAAAGTACAAAATATGTAGAAAATGTATGTTTCGTACCTAAGATAAGAGCAGAATTATATTAGAAGGCTAGCCATATTTCTGAGTTTGCCATGAGTTATTTTCTTCATTCCTGGTTCTACATATGCCCATTTGTACTGAATGCAATATTAGTTTGCTTGCTAAAACGCAGAGCCACTGGCAACTTAGCTGCATAACTGCTTCTATGTACCACTTTTCTGAATATCAATAGGAAGTTGTTGCATCAACTGTAGCGTAGCAAGACAGCACCTGGCCCCATGCATAATATGGTATAAATAAATGAATTTCAAAACTCAAAGGCTCAAACTAAATACTCAGGAATAGACTGTATAGCTGTTGGTATTGGCATGCAATCAGCCTAACACCAACCCCCCTCCCCTACTGCAGTATATAAGGCAGTGTGCTGGCTACAAACAGTACAGCACCACCAGACGCCACACCAGCCGTCAACCAGGAGACCACCACCAGTCCTGCCGTCCATCATGGCTGACTGGAAGTGGGTGCTGTCACACCTTAAAAAGATTCCATGACCGAAACTGCTTACTTCGTATTCTCTCCAGGCTTCCATGCCTGGAGGACCACCACCTGGCTAACAGGCACCACACCGTAGCAGCCCTGCCGTCACCCATTAGGGTGCTAGGGGTTGGTGTGGCTGCCTGGAGGCCCCCCGAGCCTGCCCTATGTCCTGGTGTTGATGTACTACACCCAGGACATTGGCCGTGTGAGGGGGGACTCTGGGCATATCAACATGTCCTGTTAGTCCATGTGAAGGTGTGAGAGGTAGGTTAAAGTAGTGCTGGTTAGTTACAGAAGTAAGCAGGAGGTGTGTAGGTGAGATTAGTACCATAGTATGAGATATAGTGCTTAGAAAGTGTTATCCCACTGTTTCTTACCTCTATTGTAGGTAATCATTTGGTGGTCCTAGGGTTATAGGTGTAGACAGACAGCTACAAAATAGATTCTTTAGTTAGGACTAACAGCACTACATGTAATACAGGGTAACACAAAGTATACAGAAATGAAAATGGATACATGTCTGTGACAGCCTTTGGACATCAGATGTCGCCAGTACCACCCCTTGGAGGAAGATCCCAAACTGATGAAATAAAAACTCCAGGAGTCCAGATTTGTTTTCTCCCGCCTCTCGGATTTCTGAACTATCTAAACATGCTGAAATTGTCATTTACCGAATTAGAATAAACACTGCTATCCTCAAAAATATCGATGAAAGTTCTCAGAATTGATATTTAGCCTCAAGAAGGGGTCCAAGTTAGTATCAATATAGAAGAATTTGTATCAGTTTGCAGTCAAAGCCATTGCCTCAAGAACGTGTTTTGCTCAGGTTTTTGCTATGAAGCACATAACGTCTAGTGGAGAGTCCTGACTCCAAATTGCTTTATACATACATAGGCTTCCTTTTTCGCATGATTTTAGATTTTTTTTATTGTGACTGTATTATAGTACAGGTGAGATGTCTAGTGGAGAGTCTTCACAGGAAGCATATGTGCAGGCTTCCTTTTTCTTTGCATACAGTAACGTTGATTTAGCTGTACTATGTAGGAGTTGGAGGGAGCAAGGTCGAATACTGTGGGGATGTGACGCAGAGAGTCCTCTTTTATGGGGTGCCCTGTTTTTCAGTACTTCAGTGTTACAGGATCCACTTTTCAACTGCCCCCCCCCACCTCGGTAGTGGCTTGTGGCAGAGAACTATAGTATTAATAGCATTCGTCTGCTGGGAGAGTGGAGTTAATCCCATATGTACACAGGTCAGCTGACGTGGGCTCAACCCTTTAAGGCTGGCCAAAATCTTAAAGGCCAGCCTTGTGGGGCGGGACATTTTTATAGGACATTTTTACAGGAACTTTCCCTGGGCCGAGCCTTTGCTCAATCCCATAGAGTTATGATGACTATAGTCGATGCTCGCACCCCCCCTCCCCATGGCATCGACTATAGTTGATGCTCGGCCATAAGGGGTTAAGGGACGCATTGTGATCTAATGAGTAATGTACCTTGGGTCATGATGCATGAATGCAGCTGTAGCACGTCTGCTTGCCATCACTGCATGCATGCATCATACTGACACCTCGAGAGTAGAGTTGAGATAATGCTTGCATGCAGTACTGTCCAGTAACTCACCAGGGCTGCATGCATACATGATGCCGACCCATCAGGAGTGTATAAACCACGTATATATAGGGTCGGCATGAGCCTGGGTTGCATTCTTGTGCCATTTAATAGGCCTGTGTCCACTATACGACAAGGAAACAGGAATATGTGGCCGTTTTGACGTCCAGCAATATGTACATATCTGGGAATATATTTTGTAGATATATTCTACTTAAATGCAGGTATGCTGTGTCCACTAGGCGTTATAAATTGCTGCCCAGACTGCCCAGGGCAAACATGGACGAGTTATTATACATGTAATAGAATAAAGAGCATATCGCCCAATTTCTGCACTAAAAATCAAACATGTTAGATTTATAAATTCTCACTTTTGTCGTCCAGTTTTAGCACCCCCAAATTGCTATCCCACTGTTGTATTTGAGAATTTTGTCGTCCACCTGTGTCCACAGGGATACAAAACATGTATTTCATATCTGTTTACTTTTAGCATTGTAATCTGTTTACTTTTAGCATTGTAATGTGTGCTTTTAATAGGGACCTTTAGCAAACCCACCATAGCTCAGACATAACAGTGCTGAAGGTATAGGCATTAAATGATCTATGTATGTTGGTTAAGGTCCCTAATGAGCTAAATCACATTTGGTAAAGGTCCCTATTGGCACAGTAACCACTGGCCATAATTTCTGTGCCTCTCCAAAAATATGCGCCAGGAGATGAACAGCCTACCATGCTGCATGAGGCATCCTCTGTGGCCTAATGGTTAGAGTGATGGTCTTGAAACGGATGTTTTACCCATGCTTTGGGTTCGAATCCCACTAGGACCAGGGTTTTAAAAAGGGGAGAACCCCCACTTATGCTCCCCTTAGGTGCTGGCCCTATTGTTCCTACCGTAGGTTTATTCGGGTAAACCGTCCATGGGTGGCCCTGTTGAGGAGCTGAAACCTGCAAGACTGACTTTGATACATACACACTAACATATGAGTCTCCATATTGGCTACGTCAGGTTTGTTAAAGGTCCCCACTACCGTTCAATAAATCAGTAGATCAAGGGGTTCATAGGAACTAGAGCAGCATTACATTCAGGAACACAGTTCAATCACGTTTTTGACAGCCAGTAGGCTTCATAGTGTAGAATATCTAATATCACTTTAATATTTAATATCATTATAATTAGGTATACAAAGAAGAAGACGACAATGGAATAAAGAAGTATAATTCTAGGGTAGTAGAGCAGTATGAGTACCACCTCACATGAGTATGATAAAATTACTTCGGATGAGATTAGATCCGGGGGCCCATTGATTATGAGTCCAGAGTCTTAACCACTGTCCTATTCTGGACAGGGTGTCATAAGCTTTACCCAGCTACAACACATTCACATTACCTCCTTTTTGGGTGCCTCTGAGAGTAGCCGAGTTACCAGCTCTTAAGAGCCCTCTTGTGAATCACAACTGAACTATAGACTTTGACGGTGAAGGTCTAGCTTTAACTTCACGTTTTGTAGGACGACAAACGACCTCATATATGGTAGTGGACACAGGCCTACTAGTTCGGACCAATGTTTACAATGTACAGTGCATATAATGAGGCAGTATTGCTCTACATATAACTGCCACACAGGTTTACTTAAAATGTTTGCTGCCCCTCCAGTAATAGTCAGAGCTGAGGGAGGATCGTCACTGTGGGCCTTTGTAAACATAGAGAAGGTGGCGGTTTAATATCAGGGGCAAGAGGTGTGCCAAACTCACCACACCTGGCGACAAGGCCAACGCCCATGCCATACTTGAAGCACACATTCACAGCAGGCTGTATTCTCACAGTGACTGACAGACAGAGGTAGGTGAATGTTTGGTAGTGGTAGTATTTTTGTCAGTTTTACACAGGGTATCCGAACCTTTCTTTCAATTGAGTGGTCCGTGAGCTTTGCATACCCTCGTGGTAGTGCTAGGCGATACATGCCGACCGAATGTTGATATTCATCTTTGCAAACGTTGGTGTGGAAATCAATAATTTGTCTGAAAGATGTATCTGGGTTTTGGTAATGGTCGTTTTTGTTAATCTATTAGGAGGAATTGTCTGGGCATTTTAAAATTTAAAGAATTATGTCAATACTTCAATTATTAGTGAAGCCATGAAGGTTTCAGAATATCCTAAGTTTTCAAAAATCATAAATTCACATACAAACAGTTTATGCAAAGATATTACATTATAGATATTACATCTCAACATCCAAATTGATAATATCCTGCTCCGTTTGAATTGCAATATCTCAAATTTGGAGCGTTGAAATGACTTGAAGTAAATTGGAAATGGTTATTATACTTAGAATAGGTCCTAATTTATGTATGCGACAGCCATAGCAAATGTATCAATTCATTGCAGGGGCCAAGGTGGGTAAGCTCCAAGTGGACGACATTTTTCTCCTACAGCCATAAAGTCATACATCATCAGGTAAATGTACTATGAAATATATGATATCACAGTAAAAAAAACGAGTACTAGCTTATTTCTATACCTTATTTGAGGCAGTGTCTTGTAGTCTATGACAGTCTTCTGTAATGTAAAACTTCCTAATCCAGATCTTTTCATCTTTTAACCAGAATATGGAGAACTCTACGTCAAATAACACAGCAGTGGAGGCAGATGGGAAGCAGGACGCCGTACTGGCAGCTGGAGAGCGGGACGCCCTCCGTGCATTAACAGTTGTGGCACCCGTCCTCACCATACCCCTCGGTGTGGCTCTCCTTGTCTTCACCCTGACCAAACCAGGGACGCAGCACCAACCAATGAAGTTGATGGTCATTAACATTGCTGCAGTCATCATCCTGAAGGGAGCGATCTACCCGGTCACAAACAATGCATTTGTGGACATTGTACTGGAGGGAAACCTGTGTAACTTTGTGAGTTTTCTCCACCAGTTCTGCCATCTACATGTACAAGTTGCAGTCTTAATATTGCTACTTAACACTGTCTACTTCTTCCTGCAACCTAACAAGCATCCGAGGGTTGCCTCTGTTGGAGCAATACTTGGTATTATCATTTTTTCCATCGTTCTCGATATTAACATTGCTTGTGCATTGGCTATAACTATGCAATCCCATGAGTTGTGTCATCCCACTGACTTGGGTCATTTCATGTATGGATTAGTCCCTCCCTGCATCAACATGCTTCCCGGATTGCTTGTATTAATCTACCTTAGACTATCTAGATGCTGCAAAGGTCCCAGTGGTCAGCCATATCAAGGGGCAGGGAAACACGACATTGTCTTTCTTGTTATAATAGCACTCCTGGCAGGTTTGACTGTTTTCTTCTCACAAATGGTGGACTTCGACTTTGCCCTAGCCAATACCTCTTGGGCAGTATTTACATCAGATGTTCTGTATATCAGCTTCTATATCCTACTACCGATATCAATCTTCTTTGCATTACCAGACTTTTGCTATACACTTACATCAGCGAATGCTACCGTGGGGGAAAACACTGAGCCTAATCCATGGTCCAATGAGATGACTAGTACAGTTAGCCAGAACCGCGGACCCACTGCCCCTAAACCTGCAAGAGAATCCAGGTTTATCGGATATACTTATCAACCTGAATAGAAATAAGTGTTCATGAAAATCCCATTTGTGGAGCGCAATGTCTAAAATTCATTTCTTTATGTGATTAATTGTGATACTTTCTCAAATATTATGTGACGTATAAATGTTTGTGTTGCATTCCACCTTTGGACTCATGCCAGGAAGTGGGATTAGGCTAGTGCATATTATTTGAATACATAACCTTGCAATATAGACTAGTGCTAAGAAAACATATCATATTTTCTGTGTAAACAGTAGAGCTGTGGTAAATATACAGGTCCACGCCTTCAGATATTAGTATGTTTGAAAATTCTATAGATTGTTGTAACAGTCTACTGCTCGGCTACCGAATTGGTTTAACAATATCTTATACATATCTGTTATATAACCATCAATATATTTGATAATAATGATAAAATCAAACTAAAGGTTAGATGATACAGATGTACCGTATATGAGAGGAGCCCTTTATGTTGTGGAAATGCATTGTGTAATAAAATAGATCCAAACGTGCAATCGCCACATGCAAAAGTTGGGTCATTTCATGTAAGCTGTGATTGTGATATTATGATATACATAATGGTATGGAAATGTAGAAATCCACATGAGTCTTGATGTTTTATGAGTGTCAAGTATTATAACCTATGGCTTAATGTTATGATCATCCAAGCTATTGAGCAATGGCTTCCAAGATGAATGTCTATAATTATGGACCTATACAAAAGATAAACTAGTCACTGGTTCAAACGTGGATTATTTATATAAACAGGGGTGTATTGTATTGTACTATTTTGACAACATGACTCTCTTTACCATTAAAAGTCAAAGGCTGAGCCATCAAGTCTAGGATAAGATCATTTTTTTAAGTACTCGTTTATTCTTTATACTTTTTATATGAGTAAACTGTCGATTGACATTTTCTGCCTGTTCACGTTGACCTACATTAAATATTTCAGTATTGGCTATGGTGAAAAGCTAAACTCGTATTGGCCATCTTAGCTAATAAAAGAACTTCCATTTCAACTTCAACTTCAACGTATTCTTACACAGTCTCCTGGGCTCCACTAGACTGATACTCTATGTCACCAGGGTAACTTATATGAAGGCCTCTCTCATGAAAACTCACTACTGACGGACGGCTGCCATCCCAACCTATGGGGCAAGTTGGGGGCAGCAATAATATAGGAAAACCTTGGTATGTCAGGATGGCCAACGGATGCAGTAATTATCAGGGCTGGGCAACTGTCGCAATGTCGCAAAAAATGTGCGACAGAGACCTTGGAAAATGCGACAGGTACATAAGATACATTCTGGGCTTTCTAAATCTGAAAGAATTTTGTAAATATTCAAATTAGAACCAACATTAAAAGGGTTTTCAATAGCCTTCCTCTCTGAATGTTCTTGGAGCAATATTATCATTACATAATTTATAGAGATAGAATACTACAAAGCAATATGCCCCCAAAACACCACAGAACACAATAATTTAAGTTGACATTTCCAAATTTCCCTGGAGCAATATGTTCTGATACCTATCAGAACACATTAATTTTACAATAAAATTTTTAGATTCTATCCCGTACAATTTTAAGATAGAATTTCTAAATTGTCTTTTTGCATCGTACTCAGAGACCCATCAGAATACTGTATATCAAGCTAAAAGGTAGAATTTCTAAATGTTCCTATGAACCAGTATCCCTAAAGGTCCTCAGAATGTTTCTAACAGTAAATTTTCTAAAAGAAAATGGAGCAATATGTCCACAAACACCTCAAGTATGCAAATCTGTTCCCAAAACTCCATATAACACACCAATCTAAAGGTAGATTTTATCAATACCGTATTCGACGTAATAAGCGCCCTGGGTGCTTAAAAAAATATTTTGAGTGAAAGAATCAGCCTCAAATATTCATTTTAATAAGCGCCTCCCATGGCTGATATATGCTGACTGCTGGCACACCTCATTGGCTTCTGCAAGGCTTCTACACACCTCTATTACTTCACACTTGGCTTGGCCTTAACACCTGCAGAGGTGTGAAGTACTCCATATCACACAAATGTGTGAAAAACAGTAACAAAATTGGAGGGACACATCAAAATAATCTGGAAATTTTCTGAAAAAGGGGGGGGGCGCTTATTAGGGGGAGGGCGCTTATTAGGTCGAATACGGTATAGTTCCTAATCTTTTGGAACAATATGCCCCCTACCCAGAATAAACAAATTGTAAAGGTACAGTGTCAAAAATGTGCTGATGCAAAATGCTCCCAGAACCATCAGAATACAGAAATCTAAAAGGTAGCATTTCAATTTTTCTCTAGAGCAAATCCTCAGACTATACCAATTAGCAGTTTTCTTAGAGCAGCATGCATGTCTCTAAACTCCTAAAATTAAACCATTTTCTGATCAAAACTCCACAGAACCCATCATATACCAGGTAGAATTTTAAAAAATTCCAAACACAATGTGCCACTAATCCTCAGAATTTGCTAATCTAGGGGAAATCTATCTATGATTATTTACCAGTTGTAAAAAAATGCCTAAAAACGCCAAGGTCTCATGATTCTTTTCACATACAAAATCTCTTTTGAGGAGACGGGGCCGTAGGTAGGGAGTTGGATAAATTTTCAAAATTGTGTCAAATATTATGGAATAAGCCAAGCCTAATAGAGCATTGTGACAGCTTTCCAAAACTGCTTTGATCATCTTCCTACTGCATCTAGTTCCTGTGTAATCTGGATAGGAACCATCATTGAGTCAGATTAATACTGTGATCTAAACTGATCAGAGCAGGCTAGAACAGCAGGTTGGTATTATTGCATTTTCTTGCTGTATATGCATATATCCACATGGAATTTAAGAAAGTGTCTAACTGACATTGAGTGGGACCTTGTGATCTATAATTCTGTATGGACCTGATGACCTTTGACCTAATTACAAATGCCATTTGACCTACTAGTTTATCCTTAAGTGTCTCCAGGCAACATTAGGCATGGGCCGACATACCTAGATTTTGCATATATCATTAGTAATACAATAACCTGCATCCCCATGGTACCATACTTAAACAGTCTTCATTCTTTCATTAAATTTTGACATAAATAAAATCAAACTTATATTTCGATCAATACCAATCTGAAACTATTACCTCTTTCCCAGGATAAATATATTCATATTAACCACCTTCATTTTGTGAAGAAAAAGAGGCCTCTACCAATTTTGTAGGTCAGTAATTAAAGTCAGGAGAGGGGTTTTAGTGAGAGGTGCCAAGTGGAGCTCTCTCAGGGGCAGTGAAAATCGGGTCACAGAAGCAGGCCCTTAGTGCGCGCTACTGCTGGGTTTATCCAACTCCCTACCGTAGGGGGGAGGGGGGTTGTTGTTAATGTCTGCCCTCCTGAAATACTTTGCTCCAGCAATTTCTAGGTTTGCTCCAGCATATGACTACATGCCCAGCCCTGACTGTAATTGTCTGTAATACAACAACAACCGGCATAATACAGTCTGACAGAGGCAAGGGTCTGAGGACGCAATACACAATTGCAAGGGACAAGATGGCGGCCCTTGTGTAATGAACAGTTAGTTCCTTATGCCAGCGTGTAGAGTGCACACCACCGAATAAGATTACACCAGAAGTGGCGATTTAAGATTACGCACAGAATGGGCGGCGTCTAGTGGCTACGCATGTTCGTCCCTTGTTGCCACGTCTATACATATTAGCTATGAGGGATAAGGAGCGGGGCTATTCTGAGAGCTGGTGTAATGACAATGACAATGATGACAATGACAATGATTTTATTCTTGAAAAACTCCGTAGAGATACATGAGATATATACATACAATATAAGAGAGGTGTATTTTCAACATTAAAAATGGCAGTATATGACCTAAATATCAGTATTTATGACACCTAATAGTGAGATTTCTTTAAAATTTTGTGAGCACCAGGCTCAGGCTAATGAGAATACCACAGAATAGATATACCCAGATGTCACAAAGTGGATTTTTTTTTTACCTCGAATATTTTATTAGAATTATCTAAGTTATAGTACATATTCATTTCTTGGTACAAAGTTTGTAATCTTCCCTTTTCAGGGATGTAATTTTAGAACTTTTGTGGTATTTTTTCAGTTTTTCCATGTTCTACAGAAAAATCCATTATAATTCAAAGAAATTAAAAAGCTGTTATTTTATTTTTTGTATAAATGTTTAAAAATATACAACATGATAATGCATAATTGAAAATGGTCCAGAACGATTGGAATTTTTTTTTGATATATATAGACACCATTTGCATGTAAATATTCGAATTTCCTCACCTATTTTCAATAGTTTAAAGTCAATGTCACAAAACGACCATGTTAAGGTGTCCGTTACATGTCCTATATGGCGCTATATGGCGCCATATTTAGCTCAGAAGATTTTAACATATGGCAGCTCATAATCTCGTTAATATTTATCTCATAATAATTCTAAGAGTACCTACCCCCCCCTAAATCGATGTCAAGGATTCCAATGAGGCTATTCATTTTTCTCTATCTTGAATGGTTGCTTAGCAACCAGTCCTTTTATATGAAAAATGTCCGATGTTGTTGAAGCCATGGAAAATCATGATTTTACATGGTATTTTCATGGCTACGATGCAGTGAGAAATAATCATGGCTATATCACAAAATTTTATGTGCATGTTCCCAAAGATCTATATTTTCTATTGCAATTGAGAAAAATTCAGAATAAAAATATTTTTTATTTACATTTTTTTCACTTTTAATTGTTGCAAAGTCATGAGTTTGACCCACCAGATACATGTAACTTACATGCAGTCCTCAGATTTTCTATGAGCACCGGATAGAAGACTAGGTAATTTACTCGTAGTTCCTACCAATGTGGATGAAATGTTTTATACAATGAACAATATTAGGCTTATGTGCAGCTATTATGATAGTGCATAGGTTATAGGTAACTCAATACCTTCACTACAGAACCACTAAGCGAAGGTTACATGGCCATTGCTATGTGAACACCAGTCACGTTTAGATAAGTCTATATCAGTATTGGAATATACAGCGAGACACAGATAAATACATTATAATACTGGATCAGAAAAATTTGACTTAGTCATCTTGGACGGTGGCACCCATGGGTGCTGACAGCTGCCCCCATTTTCATTTTGCAAGTTCGGTCATTATGCATAGGGTAAACCATGATAGATTTTGCAACCCTGATGGGTCTGTGATGTTAAATAGTTCGGAAAACTTAACATTTGTCTCCCCTCTTGTGAAATATGGTTTAATGTAAGTACTGTGTTCTTGTTCAAAGAAGGGACATTTCAGTATGTAGTGCCTTTCTTCACTGATTTCTCCCCTCCTGCACAGCTGGCAGAGTCTATCCTCAATATCTACATTGTTATAACGACCCACTGTGACTGGGAGCTTATGGTTCCCAGCCCTGAATCTGCTAAAGGGGTGAATCCACTGAGGTAAATCTGTCGGATCGAACGAGATTCGTCCATAGGTTTAACATTGTGAAGGGTCATCCGATCTGATGGATTTGCCTAGGTGGACTCACCCTTTAAGCTGAATAATGTGCCTTTTGTCAACTTTAAGCAAATAGGGTTCCATTATCAAATCTGACTTGAATAGTTTATAGGTGCGGCATAAGCTAGATTCTGTAAGTGATTCAAGCCAGTTTTGGCGGGTAGTCTATGGTCATGACCAGATCTAGGAAATGTTTCTGCATTCCCTACACATGTGAAATGATTCATGCTATATTTCAGGAGTGGGTGTGTTTATGTGTACATGCCCAACCTTCTGTGTGTGGGTGTGTTTATGTGTACATGCTCAACCCTCTGTGTGTTGGTGTGTTCATGTGTGCATGCCTAACCCTCTATGTGGATGTGTATATGTCCAACCCTCTTTGTGTGTGTGTGGGTGTGTGTACATGTCCAACCCTCTGTATGTGGGTGTGTTTATGTGTGCATGGCCAATCCTCTGTGTCTGGGTGTGTTTATGTGTGCATGCCCAAACCTCTGTGTGTGGGGTGTTTATGTGTGCATGCCCAACCCTCTGTGTGTGGGTGTGTTTGTGTGTGCATGCCCAACCCTCTGTGTCTGGGTGTGTTTGTGTGTGCATGCCTAACCCTGTATGTGGGTGTGTATATGTGTACATGCCCAACCCTCTGTGTGTGGGTGTGTTTGTGTGTGCATGCCCAATCCTCTGTGTGTGGGTGTGTATATGTGTGCATGCCCAACCCTCTGTGTGTTTGTGTGTTTACATGTACATGCCCAACCCTCTGTGTGTGTGTGTGTTTATGTGTGCATAGGCACAATCCTCGATAACATACATCTGGCCAAATGCTATCAGTAATGATCAAGAGATTAGCCAGGTCTGTTCGGCTAAGATTGAGACCATGGATATCTTATCAGCAGTCAGCAGCTTGTTTTGATATTGATATTAAACCTTGTCAGACACTTGACCTACTTTGAAGGTTGTCTGATACCTGAACATTGCATTGAGCTGAAAATGTGGATATATTGACTCTCGTTATACCAGCTCATTTTCGCTGCAGGTTCCAAGTAAGTGACCGTATTGTATACCCGTGGGCACAAACTTTTCTTTCTCTCTTATTTTTCTTTCTTTTTTAAACTAACAGATTTATAACCGAGCCCATTTTCCTCTAAAGGATGGAATAATTAAGACTTAAGGAAAGGACATTCAGACTTGCATACTTACAGTGGCACCATCTAGAGAAGAGGGAGGAATCATTAAGATTACAGGAAAAATGGGTTTTCAAGATTACAGGTAAAATGGGTGGCGTCAAGTCACATGGGCAGTTCGTCCCTTCTTGCGTACTGTATGTATACACTGCAAAAAAGGTGTTTAGATCCTAAACACAATCGTAAACACATTCCTGCCCCGTTTTTGTTCATACAATATGTTTCTAAACATGTTTAGACCTATAATATGTTTAGCTCAGTGCTTAGACATTTTTGTGTTTAAAGCAAAGTGTTTAGGACAATGAAATGTTTAGAATTCAAGAATTTAGTATATTATTGTGTTTATCTGTCAGGTGTTTAAGGATGAAAGTGGTGTGCCTAGAGATATGTAGATTATCATTATGTTTAGATAGGCCTATTTGTATTTAAATAAATGAATAATTCCCATATAGTGTCTTGAAGAGACTTCTAGCAGCCCCCCCCCCCCCCTTAGGGCAATATGTGCATCACTATTTCACATATACCTCTATCTTAACATAGACACAACCTTGGGTCAATACAACAGACCTTCGGGGAAGATAATCCTTTATCCATTCTTAGAGTTCTTAAAAGAGGTGTCTATGTAGCAGATGTATCTTTATTGCATCGTAATCATAGTGATATAGCATTCAACCCTTGAATCCAGCAATGTGCATTATCATCCTTTTGTATCCCATGCAATTTAAGTTGATTAACTCAGATATAAGCACCTTTAGAGCCACTATAACATTTGAGTGGTTGTAGAAACTACAGTCAACCACAGAGCTGCCATCTGGTATGTGTTTGATATACTATGATCTAAACACTACATGTTTACATCCTAAACACCAATTTTTCATACTCTTAAAATACTAAAGATCTAAACACATTCAATATAAATGTTTAGGTGTATAGAATAAAAGTGTTTAATTCCTAAACAGAAGGTTTCAAACACACAAACCTAGTAATATGTTTAGACTTTAAACATGTTTAGACCTAAACATGTTTAAAACCTAAGCACCTTTTTTGCAGTGTAGGTGATAACACACTAGTCCAGCATGGTTATCATGGTGGATGATGACAGTACAGCAATGTGAGGTCTTGAGACATAATAGTACCCCTGCATTTCTGGTCCAATAATATTATCTTTGAATTCCATAAGAATAATTTCCTTTTTACAAAGAAATACTTCTAAAATGGTATTCAGAATATCTAGCATTAACATATAACATCCTGAAGAATATGACTTGGTGCCGGCTTGGTGCATCATGACAACAAACGTTGCTTTAAAATGTAGTCCTTGATTATTCCAGGTGCATGTATTAGCGGGGGTTGAGGCAGCAACATGAATTTGATACTGCTCATCATGATGGTGATGATGCTCCTTCCCGGTAAGTACTGCTGTGGAATGGGGCTGTTGAACCTTAAGTATCAAGAATTTTTATAATCAATAGTGTGAAGCTCTGTTTTAAAGGTAGAGACCCCTGTATATAATGTTCACAAAAAGTAAAATTCTGAAATATAACAAAATATAATAGATCAGAATATGTAAATGGCAATGAATTAGAATATTATTATATACACACTGATTATTGTATTGATTGGCAAGTAGGACGGTAATACATTAACAAACATTTTCAAATGCATCTATAAGTGTGATTCAGCGTTTTGATAGTTGATATTTTCTTGGTATGGCCATTCCAATGTTAAATCTAATACAGTATAGTTTTGGAGTAAAACAGTGATGGATCAAAGCTAATTGACTGGACTTGTAAACATCCCACAATGATACATGTCTCTTTTAGGACAGTTGTCTGCTGTACTGTGGTGTTACCAGTGTAATGGGAGAAATTGTAATGATCCATTTACCAAGAACATGCCTCCCACTATATGCAGGCCAGATGAACAATACTGTCAGGTATGTACACTACCTACCTTAATGGGTTTATTTACAGCAGATATTGAATTGAAGGGTGGGAGCATATATATTTGGCCCCTCTTGAGATGTATGATTTAAACCCCTCTTTAACATGAGCATTTGTCATCATTGGTGTTAAATTCGGCAATGTTGTAATCATCCTGATCACAAAGTTGATTTCCAAACTCCCCTTTATATCATATAAATCATGTTGTGCAGAACAACACATTCAGGACATACATTCCCCATGAAGATGTCTAGTCCCCACCTGTTTCATTTATTTAGTACCCAGGGCAATTAAAAATATATGTCCTTAATCGGTCATTGTTCCTGTGACAGGTTAAATGTGATTAATTATATAATCTAAAGAGTAAAGTATGTTTTCCCTGAAACTGCTATTCTCCTGCATTTCTCATTAAGATTAAACCCATGGCAGAGACCTAACCATCATGTTTTCAATATCAAGACTATTCAAAATTATCAAATCATCATGCATCATAAGAACATACATGTTGTATGTACATGGCACATTGCATGCTTAAACAATTACAATGTGGAGTATACCAGATACATACATATTCATACCATTACAAACTTGATAATGGATTCTCAGTTGTATTTCCTCTCTCCAACAGAAAACATCAACAGCTTACATCAACTCTGAGCCACCTTACGTTGTCAGAAACTGTGCTAGAGAATGCACAAACTATGTTCATGACATTATAACTAACACATGTTGTGACACAACTGAATGTAATGCTGCTACAGGGACATCATTCAGCATTGTTGTCATGGCGACTTCACTCCTCCTGGCCATACTGACGCAGGGCCAATGAGGAAGCATTATTTTTCATACTGTAGATAGTTATAGGCTGTGATTATATAGACATTCACACTCTAGTATTACTGCATATTGGTCAGGTGAATGATGTACAATTAATGGGGCTGGACAATGGAAAAAAATGTGAAACTCAAAATAACTTTAACTACTTTATGACATTAAGCAACACATTGGCTCCATGAAAACCTGGACAGACCTGGTCACTCCTAGCATTTAAGTTTTTATCACCTCGCAGTATTTTTATTTTTCATATGACTCCACTACACCAAATACATGAAATAATCACAGGAACTCTTCATCTTGTTTACATTTGCCACAACGTGTATTATGTTTAAGCATACAGGAATCAACCTCCACAGTAAAGGAGTGTTTTTGCTTTCGTGTTTTATCATTATTATTTTGTGATGTGTTTTTATTCATGTATGATTTTCAATTACAACAAGCATCAAAACAGGTTGATCAGTGATCAATGGTTCCATATGAACATATCCAAGTTAAGTATATATAGTAGTTGTTATGAGGTGGACATCTGGATGCAACTTAAAACTGATGCAACAAGGCAGTTAGCCTATGGTCATGACCAGATTCAGGAAATGCTTCTGCATTTCTGACACATGCGAAAATGGTTAATGCTACTTCGGGTTAGCTGTGGGTGTGGGTGTGTTTTATGTGCATGCCAAACCCTTTGGACATTTCCCGTTTATAGATCTGTATGAATGCAGGGCAAAGGGGAGGATACAACTTGTATTACAAGCGGATACGATAGGGTATTATTGAACTGATGATATTGAACATAGTTCTGACCAAAACAGTATCGATCAAGAGATCAGGTCATGTCGGCTGAGATTGAGACCACGGCACAGATACCTAATCAGCAGTAAGCAGTTTGTTTTAAAACTGAGATTATACCTTATCAGCCACTTGACCTACTCTGACACCATACCATTGCATTGAGCTGAGAATGTGGATACCTTTACTCTCGTTATACCAGCTCATTTACACTACAGCTACCAAGTAAGTGTTTGTATTACAGGAATAGAGCACTGAAAATAATGAATGTTAGTCCAAAGTTAGTCGGTTTTACTAAGGTTATACTAACTTTTGTAACACTTAGCTAAAAGTTAGCAGTGCCCTGGTCACCTAAACTTATAAGGCTACCATAACTTCCTGTGTATACCAGGGCCCCACATCTCAAATATAACCAGCACCCCGACTTTGAGAGAATCCTATTATAACCTCTACCTAGGGCTTGAAAATTGTTATTTTAGTACTGTACCCTTGTATTACCCGCCCTTAGACCTGAGAATATTGTAAAACCTACACTAGAGGTTTGGTTCTAGTATAACCCACAGGTTACCCACAGGAATCTACGGTAGTCATTCATTAGAGAATAGTAGGCTACATCTATTACCAATCAGTGGCATGGCCCTAGTTAATATGCAACAACCACAGCATAAGTTACCTGTGCAATGGTAACTCCATCCATTGAAGCCAGTTTGTCTACATAACAATTATTGTCCTGCAGAAGTGGCCATAATTATGGAGAATTGAGCCTGTCTTTGATATAGGCATTTTTCAAAAACACAGAAAATGTGTCCCATTTGGAAAACCTCATTGGAATAGATTGATCAGTTTAAAAAAGAATCTGCCTAAGTAAATACATACATACATTAAGTTACACCCCATATCATATTCAATATTAGAAAAGGTTACCTCTAAGCATGATAACAAGTGCAATTACAATCTTATCATATAGACAAATATCTCAAGACTTGCTTGTGCTGTCATCTGGTGTGGAGTTCCTGTGGGTAGCTGGTTAGTAAAACATTAGTCATAGTTTAGCAAAATCTCAGTGCTGGCAAGTTATTTGTGTTGGTGGATCATGACAACAACATTGTTGCCTCAAGGCAATAAACAGTCCTTGATTATTTAAGGTGTACTTTAACCAAGTATTAGCGGCAGTTGAAGCAGCAACATGAAGTCGATACTGCTCGCTGTAATGGTGGCAGTGCTGCTTCCTGGTAAGTAGGCCTACTGCTGGGACATGGTGTTTTACTCCTCTGGGAATAGTTTGAATCACAGTTTGTGATTTAAATTGATAGTCTCCCATACTGTATGGGTTTTAAACTACAGGGCAGTTTTAGATGTCATAAAATTAAAAAATATAATTTTATAAATCCACCTGGACCCATGAATGTAGAGTTCAGCGTAGGGAAAAAAGATATGTGGGGGAGACCCAGAGGAGTCTCCACGACAGAATCTCAGAACACATCGCAGATGTGGAACACAAGAGATATGAGAAAAGTGAAGTGGCTTACCACTACAACACAGCTGGACACCACAAAGACCAAGACATGAAGGTCTACATCTACGAACATCCCCTGTCAAAAAGAGCGAACAAGCTGAGAAAAACCATTGAATGGAAATGGGTACAGAGGTTGAAATCACTCATCCCCCTCGGGATGAACATAATGGAAAATCGCTTTGGCTAGACTCACCCGCCCCCCAAAAAAGCCACGTCATTTTTTTCCCTACGCTGAACTCTACATTCATGGGTCCAGGTGGATTTATAAAATTATATTTTTTATTTTTTTTATTTTAATCCATTAAGAAGTAATAAATACTCATGGAGATTATATTACTCTGCAAAACCTGATGAAGCTGAGGACAGCTGAAACTCAACACAGAACTCACTCACCTGACTGTGACTCAAACATTGCCACTAAAATTTCTGTCACCTGACATTTATTTTAGAATTTACTGAAATTATTCCAAAGTTGGAACAGAGATTTCTTTTAAAGAAAATAACTAAAGAATTTCATTAGTGAAATAAGGGAGTGGTCATTTTTTAACAACAGGGGGGGGTCGGTGGATTTTCGCGCGAGCGGGTCGGAATTTTTTTGGTCCCCCCCCGCGAAAGGGGTCAAAACTTTTTGCGTCCCCCCCTCCAGGCAGGTTGAAATTAAGCGCGGCCGACCCCTTTGAGCTATAGTAGTGTGCGGGCTTTTCCTCTAAAAAGGGGTGTAATTTTTTTGGTCCCCCCCTCAAGACGGGTCCAAATTTTTTGGTCCCCCCCCTTCAAGGGGTCCAAATTTTTTTGGTCCCCCCCCCAAATCCACCAACCCCCCCCTGTTGTTAAAAAATGACCACTCCCTAATATAGTCACAATTTCCAAATTGTTCTCTGCAGTAAAACCCAAAACTTGGGACTAAATATTGTTGTTTGACCTGAATAACAATATAAGCCAATGAGATTGAGCCAAACCATGTCAAGGCTGAGGTCAGTTGCATTGTGGGCCTAGAGAGCGGCAAATGGACCTACCTGATTCAGTTCTGATTAAGTAGTAGCAGAGTGTCAACCCCTCGTCAAATTTACTACAGTTTGTGATTTAGTTTATTTACACTGAAAGCCATGCAGTCGAGGATTATGCCACATTGGTTGGTTGGCTTATATTAAATGAGGTTCATACATGTTCACAAAAAGTAGAATATAAAAAATAACAAAATACAATAGTGTACAGGCAAGGGAAAAGGGTACTCCAAGGAAAAAGCCAACTTTGAAATTGATGTGATGGGCTTTCCAATGATATTATATTACACTAGGAGATATCAATTCTACTTTTTGAGAAATGGCTTCATGAATATGTGTGGGTATTGCCCTATCCAAAATCCTAATAAGCTCTCAGTCTCATAGTTTCCAAGATAATCTAATTTGCATGATTATGATAATAAGAAATTCATCACACATTTTTATTCCTTAGGTCATAAAATTCGATCTAGGAATGGTAATTTAAGTCTGTTTTGACCATAGCAATCCTCATGAATCATTCTATCAATACGCCTCATTTTTTCTTCTATTTGGAATGACAGTCATGTTTCCATGGCAACCCAAATCAACAAAGACACCCATTTAGGCTTAAGAACGTTCTTTTTCCATTCCAAATATGGAAGCTTTTCACCAAAAATGGAATGTTTTTTATAATCCTATTGTATTCTACAGAAAAAAGTACCCCAGAGCCATTTTTTGCCTTTTTATTACGTTTAAGGCAATGGTGGGGCCCCCTAATGGCTAAAATTGGAACTAATCCCCCTCGGATGGTCCTTTCTGCTTGGCTGCCCACAGAACATTATTATTTTTATAGATCAGAATTAAGTATATGACAATGACTTGCTATAATATTAGAACAGATTGTTGTTTGATTGTCAACAATGACAGAAGCTAACGCTATATCCTTAGGAAAGGTCTTATACTCATTTTGATAAGGTGGTATGTTTGAGTATATATTTTATATGCAGAATTGACTTAATTAGTCATCTGAGACCCTGTATGGGATGGGGCCCAATTGTCAAGTGCATAAGAGGCATGGTTCAAATTCATCCATGATTTGTTTTTCCACCGATGTTATTACAATGGTGATACAGCCATCTCTATGCTAAATTTAATACAGTAGAGGATAACAGTGGCAGACCAAAGCTAATTGACTGGCCTCATACAATGATACATGTACCTTTTAGGACCGTCGACTGCTGTACTGTGGTGTTATCAGTGTGATGGGAGAAATTGTAATGATCCATTTACCAAGAACATGGCTCCCATCAAATGCGAATCAGATCAATTATTTTGTCAGGTATGTGCATACACCACCCACCTTTGTTAACGATGATATGTCTGTAAATCCATTCAATGCATTTTTCTTTGAGTTTGAAACCAATGGCATTTACTACTTCTGTGCTGACTTTCATGCTTTTGTCTACTGCAAAGGTATTTGATCTTAAGAGACCTATCATGTTTTGTTCCATAACCAATTTTTCATATCAAGACTAAGCTGCTCAAAATTATCATTTTATCATGCAATAACGGTCATAGAACATTACAGCATTGAGCAATTGCCATGTGGAAATAAACCATATAAAATGTGTATATATATTTATACCATTAGGCATTTAACCCTTTGTGGCCAAGCATCAACTATAGTTGATGCCATGGAAGGGCGAGCATCAACTATAGTCATCCTAACTTTATGGGATTCAGCAATGCCTGGTCCTTAGAGAAAATTCCTGCTAAATTTCTCATCCTCCCAGCGAGCCATAACAATTTTTGGTTGTCCTCAAAAGGGTTAATAATGGATTCTGAGTTTGTATATGCTATTTCCTTTCTCCAACAGAAAACATCAACAGCTTACATCAACTCTGACGTACCTTACGTTGTCAGAAGCTGTGCTAGAGGCTGCACAAACTATGTTCATGACATTGTGACTAACACATGTTGTGAAACGAATGAATGTAATGCTGCTACAGTGCCATCATTCAATATTGTTATCATGGTGACATTCCTCCTCCTGGCCATACTGACTGGGGGATGATGAAAAAGCTGTAATCCCACATACTATAGATATTTATACATCATGATTATCTGTTTGAAATCATTTATGGATTGGGATTGCACCCATCAGTGAATGGATGACTTAAAAGTTACTTAAGTAATAGGAAACAGTTTACACCGATTGGCTTTTTTACATCTGGGGTACAGGCTGTTCCATATGGTGTGCCTCAGGGCTCTGTTCTCGGACCTCTGTGATTTATTTTGTGTGTCAATGACATAACCAGGGAGATCAAATCGTCAAAGTTTTTGATGTATGCAGATGACTTGGTCTTTTATACATCAAATAACAAGGCTAACTTGGCCCATGCGCGACAAGCAGATATTGATAATGTGTTCACCTGGTGCATGCAAAAAAGTCTTACAGTTAACACGGACAAAACAAAAATTGTATGGTTCGGCTCTAGTAGGAAACTGCCGCAGCTGGACTTACAGCCATTTGTAATGAATGGCAAACAGCTGTCAACTGTCAAAGAGTATACCTATTTGGGTGTTAGGCTAGATGAACACCGGTCAATGGAGCTCGCCATAAAAGATGTAATCCAAAAGGTTAATAATCGCTTGTTCCGGTTTGCAAAAGTAAGGTATTTACTTACATTGAATACATCCTTATCCCATAGTATATAAGTCAATGATAATGACCTTGTTTGATTATTGTAGCTTTGCATATGCAGGCTGTAATGACACACATCATTGCCCAAACTACAAATACTGCAGAACAGAGGTTTACGAATCTGCTATAGGAACAATCGTGAGTTATAATAAATGAATGAGGCTCAGTTATATCGAAAGGCTGAAATAAATCTGCTGTCTAGAAAGACGGGACAAAATGCTGTTGACGTGGAATGTATAAGTTCTCAAGTATAGACATCCTTTTGGACACTCGAAGAGGAGACAGGATGACTAGGTCAAACAAGAAAATTAACTTTAAAGGCGCACTGAACCCACGACGTCATTTGCGTACAAAACTCGGCAGGGCTAGGTCCTCAACTCAGTGCGCCTTTAAGCTGAAATGGGCAAAACTACAAGGTTACAAAAAATCCCCTTGGTATAGGGGCAATGCCTAGTGGGACAAATTAGGAGAGTGGTTCCAAAAGTCTAACTCGAAAAATCACTTTAAATTATGTATTCGTAAAGTTGTAAATCTTCACAATGCTTTGCATATGAAATTCAGTGCGTTTTTGCTTTTTGCATTACTTTATATTTCAAAGGCCCAAAACCCTAAAATCATGCATGGGACCACCTATCAAAATTACTTTTATATGCATAATGCATCGAAACGTCCAACTTGTATGACACTGACAACCTGCCTATGGTTGGTTGGTTGTTGGGTTGCTTTACGCCCTAGTTAATAGCTATGGTCATTTCAAGGGCGGTGATGGTGATCGAATCTATGAGGTGACTGAAGATAGAAAGCACGTCCCTACACTTTTACCGAGACAATGGTTCTTTTACATCCCACACTACATAGGCACAGTGTGAGATGGACAGGCCTTTGATATGCTGTAAGTCTACCACAGCAGGGGGGAGGTCGCAGCTCAATCAGCAGGGCGCTGCTGAGTCTCGAACCCACGTTCTTGTGGGTGCCAGACGAACGCTCTACCTCTGAGCTAACAGGCAGTGCTCTTTTTGGATGCATCCAACCACCATATTCCTGAAAACCTGCCAGACTTCAAACAGAACACCTCAGACACCTGGTGAGAACATCTACAACTACAGTTCCTGCCCTTTGAAGTCGACGTAATCCTGTGCCCCTGGATACTCTTATTCCCCACTGCATAACTTCTGCTAAGGGAGTGGTCATTACATTGTATTATCCACTACAGGGGGTGGGTAAAAATCAAAGAGGGGGAGCGAAAAATTTAGACGTCTCAAGGAGGGGTGGAAAATTTCCACAATGTAAGAAAGGTTTAGACCTCTCAGATGTTAATTAAACCCTTCAAAAGATTAAATTCCTGTTAGGTTTGACTACTGCAGGCAAGGCGGATGCAGTTCAACGTAAGCAGCACTGCCACCAAGCAAGCACAGTAATTTCAATATGATAAATCTATGGACTATAAATACTAAGTAAATCCCAACACATCATTTCTATATACATGTGTACAAGAAAAGGTGGTATTTCCAATATGTATCGGTATACTAAAATCAAAGAGACAAAAGGCTTAGGTTTGTATTTGCATATCTTTACTATATAAGTGACTCTATACAATGGGGTAACAGCTATAACGTACATATATCACTTAGGATGATTGAAGATACACATCAACAGACTGGGCGTCCTCTTGAACCCAACTTGACTACCGGAGTTGAAATCCATGGGATAATAGATATACAATACCTAGTTGTAGCCGCAGTGACACCAGCCATCCGACGGTTGCCCAAGTAGGGGGGTGGGCGCTCACCGAACCACTGATACCACCGCGACCGAAACACTCCAAAAATATTTACACTCTTTCAAAACCTGACTACCAGTCAAATATTTATTGTATTATCAATCACTATCCTTTTGAACAGTTTCCAATCTGTTTATATCATTATCTCGAGGCAGGTGGTTATCAGATAAAACAATACGCGCTTCCTCAAAATGTTCTGCTTTTTCTTTAGAACCCACTTAAAGCACAGGCCACCTCCACTTAAATACAAATACATTTAAACATGTACCAATAGTATATAACACAGTCAACATTTACAGGTGCATCCTCGGAGATCCACGCTCCCACATTGATACATGATATTCACCGATATTTTCTTTATTACACACTTATTATGAAAGTTGTGCTTCTGAAGAGGACAGAAACAACTCCATCCAGACTCAAGACAAAAAAAATCTAATTCGATGTCTTCGTCAGACAGTGTAATAATAATAACAATTTGATAATAATCTCCACCTGTATTAAATAGTTATAATTTTTCATGAATTTATTTATTGAGGCAGCACGGTATATTATGTTTGTCCTATGCTAGAATCTGATCGCTAGCCGCAGGGAAGTCCTGGAAACCATCTGATACGGGGTGAGGGGGAGAGTTTGGAGGACTTCCGGGCGGTTAGAGAGATATCGTGAGTAGTACATAGTACAACATGTACTGTCTAGTATATAGTCTGGAACCAATCTCTCATCATTGTTCAATAATGTAGTCATCATGGCAATGATTATCTTCATCATCATCATCCTAATCATCACTAGCATGGCTAGTTCAAAAGCTATTTCATAACGTAGCGGGTGAATTTTATTATGGCTAACGTGTACGTGTGTGTGTATGTGTGTGTGTGTGCAGTCAGTTTTGTCAATGTACAATTTGTAATCGCTGTTCATTAAAAATAGTTTACCCAAGCGGAAATGCATTTCTCGACAGAAAGGCAGAAAATGCCCGCGGCTGTGGCGGCATTTCATCAATGATACAATAAAACTTTACAGACATTTTTACATGCATACTATACACTGTACACGATGGGTGGTGGCGACGCAACTTTGTAATATACAGATGAAAATAGCAGAAACAGTGCATGGTAAAAATCCTGGTACACTCTCTTTTACTAGTTGAACTGTACAGACGATACGCGGTATATTAAATCTACAATTGAATAAAACACACCCGACCAAAATGCAGGACAAAATAAGGTGTAAAACGACAACTTTAACATTGTGCGAAACAATGATGATTGAGATTATTATACGTGGCAACTGGGTATGATAGCCCTATTTTTGAAGATACGCTTTAATAATATGATTAAAACCCGAAGAATCTAATCCAATATATATATATAAATACTCATTTCGAATTTTGTCATCTATAACGTTGCAATACCAAGCAAAAGCACATAGAATTAGCCATACGTATAATTTACTTTCAATTATTTTGGAGAAATGCAAGTAACGTATCAGTCGTTAATAAGCACCTATTGACAGGAAAATGCTGGTGATATATTCAAAAGAAGGGTCAGCAGATCTTTAGTAATCTTAGCTCATATTTTCATGCAAGAATTCAAACATTATGTGCTGGAAATACAATAGGAAAAACTAAAACAATCTCTTGAAATGTTGAGGGTTAATGATTACACATGCCATATATGGAGTTAAATAGGATTCAAATACTAAATGAATATAACAAATGTTATCACAAATAAACACCTCGGTTCGGCGCAGGAAATATCCCATTCGGACAAACTGAACGATTGTTTTTTGAAAAAGTGAGAGATATTTTAACGTGTAACATTCTAAACACTACCCATACATAGAAATCAACAACAAAGCATGCAATCCACGAGGCCTTATAAACCTCATGCCAGAACTGAACCCTTTAAGGGCAGCATAGAGTACATTAATGAACAATTCCCTTCTGTAGGTATGATGCATTCATGCAGTATAGGCGAGTTACTCGCCTGTGCTGCATTCATGCATAATGTCAAGCCTATGGGGGTTTGATACACTCCTGAAGGGTCGGTATGATGCACAAACATAGCGCCTGCGAGATAATCGCTGGTTCTACACTGGTGCATCATGCCAATAAATTGACATCAATCCTTGAGGCATCATGCTGTCATTAAAGGGTTAATACAGAATAAAACACTTATCAATATCGCTGCTCTATTTTGTAATCCAAATTACCCTCATACTCGGTGTTTATAGAAATGACTTAGATACGAGAACATGGCACGAACGCTAACATGAATGGAGATGGCAATTGTATCAAGAATGAACTATAAGAATTATAATAATCAAACCAGTGTAAGCTTCGTCTCCTAAGAAGACAAAAACTATGGCTGAAGAGAACAACAATTAGAAACGCAATGTTAAGAGAGATTCATCATCTGCAAACTCTAGTCGGATGCTGTGCTACTTATCGCGTTATTTCCACGATGAAGTGGTATAAAGTGCGTCAAGCGTACCAACAAAAATCCTGCCATATTATTATACACAGACGTATGTTTACACACACCCAGTTAGAAACAGCGAAATCCAAGATAGGCCCACAGTACTCAACTACTTAATTACACTCAAATACATCGCAAAGGAAAATAAACAAAACTCTTTGACTATTAAAATCATTTCATTTCTATATTAATGGCACGCATGATTGGAATCATATTAGGGCTGTACTATTAGGATGGGTTTTGCAGAAGTATTGTCGGCACACGATGCACCTTGTGGATATGGTTCTTTGTAACAAGGCATGTAGCTCTGGAGGTATCAATCTTTCTCTATGAAATGCATAGGCTATCGGCATATATGAGGAATTTTATATGAAAGATTTTCTTTTAGTGTTATATTCATATTTCATTTTGCGAGCAATTCGGTGCTTGTTCAAACAATAAAATTGTTAATAGATGATTGTATTATTGTTATATTGAATTTCTTTTTCATCTATATTAATAACGATTCCTCCAACCAGGCCAATACGATGTAGGGTACTAAAGAGAATCTTGTGGTACATAGTGCTTTTATAATACAATTCATCTTCATAGTCGTGTGCTGTAGTACCCTTTACCCAGATGCTGATTATTACGGTAGAGATATAGGTCACATGACCATTTAATGACGGCATAGTAGTTCCGCAAAGCTTCATCCTCATTTGTCGCTGTGATGCGCCAATGCAGCGCCGGTCAGTAACTCGCTGGTAATACATTTGTACATCAAGCTGACCGCATGGTCTGCATGATGCCTGAATACAAGACTGACGAGTTACCCAGCAGGGCTGCATTTGGACATCATGGCGAGAAACGGGTATAATGCATTAAAGTACTATGATGTCCTTAAAGGGTTAACACAACACCAGAAATAAACTTGGTTATGAACAGAAACACGCCTAGATACACGGTTCATCCCTAAATAGTCCTTAGTTTCCCCAAAGAGATTGCACTTTCTGTCTGACATTGACAAAAGAATCAAGTTTGAACAATTCTGCGTAATGATTTCTTGCCGCGGCTCGAGTTCACACCCACAGCAAATTAAGCTTTACACCACCTCCGGCATGAATATCAACACGTCTAAAATGTATAGTCTTCACGTACTCTAGTATCCACAAATTGTTGTGTGATTTGTCCAAATACCACAGATTGCTTCTTTGTACTGTTTTGTGTACATAAATAAATATAGTCGTCTATGAATGTATACACATATTTAGTAGTATCTACTAACATTAATGTCCTATAGAGCCTCATCCTGTGTTACCTCTTACGCTTTTTTAACGGGCGTGACTTGTTGCTTTTGACGATGCAGGCTGCGTTGGTTGCGGCGGCAGCAGGAGGGGCGGCCACTGCGGGAGGCGGCGTGGTCTCCGTACTAGGGGGCGGTGGGGCAGCAGGAGGGCTCCCCTTATCAGGTTTTGAGGTTGATTCTTCGGTCGCCTGTCGATCCAATTCTAACATGGCTTCCTGGATTGCTGCTTCCAAACTCGTATTCATTTTCCGTCCACTACAAAAGAAAATTTCAGTTATTAATCAAGGTTTGTATATCAAAGGCAAGCAAGAATTAAAACAGTAAAAAGAATTTCAGCAATTTTCATTATTAGTTTTTGAAAAGTGACCGGTATCAAATATTTTCAATGTCATGATTTTTAGTGAAATTGAAAGTTAATACTTCATAACATTTGGGAGACTATGGGCTTGATATATACCGGCGGGACTTTTGACGATCATGGTGATGTGCTTCCAGACCTTCAGACAGCGTTTTCAGTTGGTCCGGGTCCACTTGACTGAAGCTGTGATCGCTGAACCAGCGAACCCACATCTTCAAAGAAAAAGAAAAGGAGTTTCATATATTATTTCAGATACTTCAAGACAACTCTGATTTTACAACGGAATAATCTCCTTCGCAACATTTCATGCTGAACTGAATGAAGACATGAAAATGAAAGGTTTCTACAAAATTATGAGAAAAGAAATTTAAAAAGTATTAGGACCTTAAGGTTTCATGAATAAAGAGGAGAGAAAAAACACATCCAGTGTGTGCAACATCTCACTTTAATCCAGTTAAATCACAATAATGTTGAAATGATATTTACCTTTCCCTCAAGACTTTTTTGGTGGTTGCCCTTCACAGCGGATTCAGCAACAACTTTGCCGGGCCATGAAGGGAAGCCGCGCATCGGCCCCCACACCACGTCACCAATGCCAAAGGTCCGCGGGCACCCTGGCTTGGGCAGCTCATCACTCGAGTCAGCCGACTCATCTGGAGACAACAAACACAAGATATAGCACATGGGGACAGGAATCTGACCAGCAAAGATGGCACTCCCTGTTTGACGAAATACATGTAGTGCGAAATATTCCGATTTAGGGCAAATTTCTATGGGAAATTAGTAATTTAAATTAAATTTTAATACAGATATCCCAGAGCAAAAGTAGGAATCATTAGAGTTGGAAAAGAGTTGAGAGTTGGCTTTCATGGTACCAGCGTAGAACAGGGAAACAAGTGACCAAGCTAAAAAAAAAAAAAAGTTCAAATGGAGTTCCTCTATAGACTAATTAAGCACAGGTCTTCACGATCTAAAAACAATTGAAACCAGACGAAAACTTGTCAACTTTCATCCCTGTGTCTAAATGGGCCCAAAGTCAGCTCAATCCTCTTAAGGTTGATCGCTACTCTTAACTTTTCATCCATAGAATTTCCTAATTTTTTGCCTAATGGTAGTTTGAATCATTAAGAAATGGAAAATGTAAAAAAATAGGGGGGGTCCCGAGCTACTTTTTTATTACAGATTTTTGAAAAAAAAAGTATTTTCTATTTTTGGCAAAAAATACCAAAGATTGTGAAATTTTCACAATTTTTTTTCTAAGAGAACTACTGCCCACATCAATGTTATATTTGGAGTGAGTAATCCTATATTGTGTCCTTAAATGCGAAAAATAAAATTATGGTCCAAACAAAACCCTTTTGTGAAAAAAAGTGGTTGTTTTAGGTCGATTGATTAAATTTGATGCTTAATTTTTCAACAAAATCTTCAAAAATAGCAAAAATAATCCATAGACCTTTTTTTTTACTTTTTCAAAAAATAGTTTAAATCATTTGCTAACATAAAAAAGTAATTTTGATAGGGGGTCCCGCGCATATTTTTAGGGTTTTGGGCCTTTAAAGTTAAAAAATAGGACAAAAACTGTCTAAATCTCATATATAAAGGCCAAAATAATGGGTTAAAAGCCAAGGATCAGGGTAAAAAATGTATATATTTTACACTCTTGGTTATTTGAAGCACAGTGATGAGATCTATATCAATCTCGATAATGATTTATTGGTAAATAATTCCAATATTCTAATTTATGTTAAAAATAGCAAATATCATTGGCTCCAAATATATCAAATATTCAAAGTGAGATAAAATGCTCAATTTTGCTCGTAATTGTCTAATTTTTGGATATGGCTTAGTGTCTATGTATATGGATCTAGTTCCCAAATATCAGCCCATTCTGACAATTTTAAGCTATATGCGCAGAGAGCTGCGCAGGAGTCCATATTCAATGAGTAGCGATCAACCTTAAACTAGAGTCGACTAATGTGGGAGGTCAGCTCACTAGAGGTTTTTACAGTAGCAGGGTAAGCCTCACCTTCCAAGTCGTTGTCGTGTTGATCGTCCTCCCCGTCCTCCTGCAGCGACTGCTCCAGGTCCTGCTGCTCGGCTGTAACCGGCTCTGACTGTACGTCGCTGTCAGCGTCTGTCGTGCCGTCATGCAGCACATGGTTCTCTATCGTCTCACTGTCAGTCGCCACCTGCGACGACTTGTCATCCGGGTCATCAGCTCCCTCCTCCATCGGGGGCTCTGGTCCTTCCTCCGGTAGGCTCTCTTCTTCTGTGTAGACGAGCGGTGTTTGAGCATCTACGTCTTCGATCGTATTGGCTTCGTCTGTGTTTTCGTCAGTTTGCTGGTCCAGAGTCATTTCACTCGGGCATGTGTCCTCTTCATCGCCTTGGTCGTATTCCACAATATTGTCCTCTGTATCACTAGCAATGTCGCTCATGTTGTCGGTTTCTTCTCCCATGTCGTCGTCTGCGGTGTCGAGTTCCTCGTCTTCAGTGAGGTGGTCCATCTCTGTGAGCGGTTCCTCGTCTGTCATGGTGGCTGTGGAGGCCATGTTGGTTCCCATCAGGACCCCCTCCTCCGTGTCTGACTGACACAGACTAGCGTCCATGTCGTCCTCCGGGTTCTCCAGACACCCGTCTTCATCCGTGTTGGTGCCGATGCTGTTCATGCTGATGTGGTGTTCAGGAATGGCGTCACTCTCTGACGCAGCGTCACCGGGCAGCGACGTCACGTCATCCAGAGCGTCAACATGATTCTCTACAGCGCCGGTCTCGAAAGTTAAGGCTCGTGCGACTGGAGAGGGTGATGTGGGAGACAGCGGTGGTGGGCTGGTAGTGTCTGCCTGCTTGGACCCACTGATACGTCTGACGTGGTTCCTGGGTTTCCTGACGGCGTACTTGCGGAGTGGGGGTGCGATGCGGTGCGAGTTGTCCTCATCACCAAACACGTCCTGACTGGTGACGACAGCCGTCACGGCCTGCGTCAGGTTAGCCGGGTGTGGCATTGGGGGGTCTGCTGGTGACGCCACCTTGTAGTCCACATCCTCAGGACTGGACCAGGTGCCGGCTCTACCATTGGCTGCTACCAACCTCTCCTGCTGCTGGGCCGTATCTGACTTTGCTGAAGGCGACAATTCGGGTTGAGACGTTAGTTTCTTCCCCATCTGATCGGCCGTGTCTGTAATGCCAGCGCCGGTAGAAATAGGAACCTTGATGGCAGTTCTTGTGTCTGGGTTGAGTGCGTGTTGTGATGATGAGACACGAGGTACACCCGGATGGTCCTGTACCATCTCGGGTTCCGCTTCCTGCTGACTGACATCCGAGCTACCCTCTGCCCCCCTCAGCTTGTCCACCACACCCTGCTCACTCACCAGCTGAGCCTCCAACCCGCCAGCTGCCTGCTGCTGTGCCATCTGCTGCAGCAGCTGCTGGTTCTGCACCACTACCTGCCGCAGCATCTGCTGCTGGACATGTGGTTGGAGAGTGGTGAGACTCTGCTGGAGAGTGGCCATGTTCTGGACGCCCAGGAGGTTGGGCATGGCCTGGAGGTTCTGTAGGAGGGCGGCCGGGTTGAGGGAGACGGGGGACATGCTCATAGCCTGCATCATGTTGAGTTGGTTCTGCAGCTGATGGTTCACCGACTCGGGCTGACTACCGGGGGTCGGACTCAGCTGCTGCTGGCCCAGGTTCATCTGGGCCGCTTGCTGGGCGGCCATAGAGAAGGCGGCCGACAGGTCCTGGTTTTGTAACATTTGTGCATTGAGTTGTGGGTTTTGCATGGCAAGAGATAAATACATCAACTGTTGCTGGTTCATGCCTCCTTCGGGCACCTGGCCGCCGCCGGCGATGATCTGACTCAGCATGGGGTTCACCACCTGCAGTAGGGGGGCCTGCATGCCGGGCAGCATCACCACCGGGGCCGTCTGATTCTGTGCTGCTGCCGGGTTCTGCGCAGCTTGCAGCATACTGGCAATGGTTGGTGTACTAGATTTGCGCGTTCTCTCTCTCCGCCTTTTGGGTTTTGACTCCGCCGACGGCCAAGCTGCCCGTGGGGAGGTCTGCATAGGGGGCGGCGGGAGAGGGAGGTTGGGGTTGAGGTCGGTGTGCACATGGAGATGTCCAGGTGTTAGCGAGCCGTTGGGCATCTTGTCTCTGCCTGAAGGTGTGCGTTTACGTTCTCTACTGGCGGTCTTCTCAGCGTGCACCCAGTCGTCCACGGCTTGTTTAAGGTGTGGGGAGGTCCTGACCGAGTCTGAGGGTGAGCATGGCTCCTGTGGGTGCACCACCTCAGAGTGTACCACCTCAGGGTGTACCCCCTCAGGTTGTACCACCTCAGGGACCTCCTCTTCCTCTTGGGCCGCCGCTGGAGGCACCTCCTGTTCGGCCTCCTTCAGCAGTCTGTGCACCACGGGCATCTGAGCTGGTACCGGACTCACTTTGGCATGTTTTTCCGGTGTCATCTCTGGTGACTGTAGGGCCCCTTGGGCAGATCCCACAGTAGGGTGCGAGACATGTAGCGAGTTGTTGTGATGTGCCGTGTTGTTACCACCCAGGATGTGCATCAGGCGCTGGTTGTTGAGCTGCCCCGTGGGTAGAACCGGCGAGACAGCACTTGTCCCAGCTGTGACTTGGCTGGCGGGTGACATGGCCGGGGGCATGGCTCCGGCAATGTTCATGTTGACCATGGGTGCGGTAGTTAACCCTCGTGGAGTACCTGCCAGGGCGCTAGGGTTCATAGCTGCCCCGGCAGCTGGTCCGTTTGGGTCCATCGTGCCATCCACAGAGTTGGACAGAGCCATGGTACCGCCGCTGCCGCTGTACAGGTGGTTCTGTGTCATCATACCGCCCTCCCCCGGGTGGGGGTGCGGAGGCTGGCCGCGGTACCCCTCCGCCATCATCTGCTCCATACCCGGTGTCAGCGGCATCTCTGTCGCCGCTCCCCCGTTGGAACACCTGCTCGTGCTCTGCCGGGAGAGGACCGACCCGTCGGATGACGTTGATGATTTGCGCCGCTTTACCGGCCATGTACCGTCCGGGTTTCTGCCCATGGCCTCCTGTGCCGTGGCGGCTGCGTGTGCCGCCACAATGGCGTTCTGCGCTGCCTCTAGTCCCGATATCATGTCCTGCACCTTCTCTATGGGCGTCTGTTCCTTCAGAGAACACTGCTGAATCTCACCATGAGCCGCCGGTGGAACCTGTCGACTCGCGGCCACCTGTCTCTGGTTCATAAACCCCGCCGGTGCCATGTGGGGGTTGAAGGAGGGGTGAGGTAGATGTCCCGGGGGAGACATCATGACGGCTCCCCGTGGGTTTATCTCCCTCTCACCTGGCGACAACTGGCCGTGGAACATGGCCGCTGCCCGTGAGTTGTTGGGCATCCCACCACCCGCCATGAACGCCATGGCTGCTTCACTCTTCATCATATTCAGCTGCTGCTGCTCTTGTTGCTGTTGTTGTTGTAGTAGGTGTTGTTGTTGTTGTTGCTGCTGATGTTGTTGCTGCTGTTGCTGATGCAGCTGCTGTTGCAAATGTTGTTGATGTTGTTGTTGCTGATGTTGTTGCTGATGTTGATGTTGTTGTGGATGTGGGTGGTGATGATGTGGTTGCTGTGGCGGCATGTGATGATACGGAGGTTCCGGTGTGTTACCGACAACATGACGAGCATTTTCCTGAGACTGTGACGAGGAGGCTGATCCTGGTCTGAACTCCCTTAACTGGGGGTGTTGTTGAGGTGTCGGCTGTGGAGACTTTGTGGTATGTTCTGCAGGAGGTGTGGGTTTCGGCGGTTTGCCCCCCTGTGCCCGGGCGGCAGCCGAGAGCAGACTGCTAGCAGGGAAGCTGCTGGAACTGCGAGGGTTCAGTACTGTATGCAGGTTAAGGCTTGTGATCTGCGGACTCCCCCGGCCTTCATCTTTAGGCACCTTTTCCTTGCCGGCGGACAGCGTGGCCGTCACCGGGTCCATCATGTCTAGAGCTCGGGAGAAGGAGCTGCCACTGGCCATAATATGGAGCTGCTTCTGTAGCTCTAGCTGCTGCACCTGCCGTGGGGAGAGGTGCTTGGACGATGCACCTTGGTAAGGCATCGGTGTAGAGCTGGTCGAGGAACAGGCCGGCGACGTCCGACTGCACGGTCGGCCGGGACTAGACAAGGGCGTCAGTTTCCCCGTCGGGGTTGCACTTTTTGTGGAGAGAGAGGAGATGGAGGGTGAGGGACTGAGTTGGCTGCCTGCACTCCCTCCATACTCCCCCATGCCCTCCGCCTGCATGTCTGTCTTGTTTAGAGAGTTGGCCACCAGCGCCGACTGATGCGCTAAGAAGGTGGAGGGGTTCTCAAAGAAGGAGGGTACCCCTGCCATCAGCCGGTTCTCTTGCTGCATATGACGCACGTCAACATTCGGACAGGGAGAACTCCGGTCTAAGATGTGGTTTAACTTGCGTTTATTGTTGCGTTTAGTCAAAGGTTTCTTGCGACCCACTTTCTGCATTTCTGCCCAGCTCTCCATGGTTGGTAAGCCCGGGATCTGCAGACTGAGGTCGGCTGGAGGCCCGGCCTGCTCCTCCGACATGCCGTGATCTGGCGGGAACTTGCCGTGGGCCGGGTGTTTCATGTGGTGGTTACTGGTAGCACTGTGGGGGTCGGTCTTGGCACTCAGGGCCATATGCACATCCATGGGCCGATAGCGGTGCCCCCCGTGGTGACCCGCTTGGTGATTAAATGGATGCTCCGACTCTCTCTGTGCATACGCTTGTTTTTCATATGGATGATGATTTTGGGCAGAATCACTCAGCGACCGATGGAAGTGATTTGGTAAGTCATTTTCACTTGGGACTGTTGGGGAGTAGCCATCGGACTGAGCCCGTGGTCGCTGCTTGTTAAAACTGGCAGAGAAGTTACAACCGCCCCCACGGTCCTGATTACGCAGGGCAGCCTGCACTTTCTGAGCTATTGATTTCAGGTCAGGTTTTCTGTCTATGCCTTGCCTGTCACCGGAAAACTCACTATCAGTGTCTGCAGTTTCACATTTCTCCTCCTTTATTACCCTATTGATATGAGAATGTTTTTGTTCGGTGCTATTTAATTTAAGGTTGGTTTTGTCGTTACATTCATGTCCCGGCTCCTGTTTGGGAATAACGGAGCCGCCCGTGTGAGCGTCATGTGCGCTCACAGGCCGCTCATGTCCCGTGTGGATGTCACCGGTGCAGGGCCTGGGGCCTCCCCCTGGAGACTGCCCTCGCTGTGCCAGGATACGCGAGACAAGAGTCCTCTCATAAGGATGCTCCTTTAGACTATTCATGTGTCTTTTTCCTAATATGTGATCTGAAAGTGGAGCGAGATATGTTTGACATGATGACTCACAGCTAAATTTCTAAATAAATTTTTTACTTAAAACTTTCGCAAATGGTAATGGGACTATACTCTGAATATCTTTTTATGCATACATGAATACACAAATGGGAATACAAGAGTTCAAATTTGCTATATATACATATAATATATATCATCTTAAACCCCCGAGAATACTGTAATTGAAATATACAAAAAAATCTATTAGTAATACATAACTTGGTAAGGCAGCTAAATTTCTAAATAAATTTTTTACTTAAAACTTTCGCAAATGGTAATGGGACTATACTCTGAATATCTTTTTATGCATACATGAATACACAAATGGGAATACAAGAGTTCAAATTTGCTATATACATATAATATATATCATCTTAAACCCCCGAGAATACTGTAATTGAAATATACAAAAAAAATCTATTAATAATACATTACTAATCACTAATTGAATCAAGATATGTGAGAGAATGAAAAGAAGGTGCCATTAAAGCTTGATCCTTACCTTTCTTGTTTGATTCAGAGACATCCGAGCTTCCTGATTCCTCTCCGTCTTGTAATAAGGACGCCGGTAAACCCCGATCTCGTTGAAACGCTGATTTATGGAATGTAGCCATGGCGATAATTTTCCGTTTGTGATTACAAAGTTTGGTGAGATCATCATTGAAGGAGATTTCATTGCTATTCCACTGCTTAGATGCCACCTAGAAAAAGAGGATAAGAAAATATAGTTTAGTTTTGCAGTTTATGACGGTAATTGTAAGTGAGATACTCTATCTACAGCAGGGTTGCCACCGACAAGGTAGTGACTTTTGACGTTTCACTGACTTTATATCAAAATTACGTACCTGTTTCATTCGTAACTCACTAAATCAATGTAACCCAAATTAGTTAAAATACAAGCGTGGCATCGTAAAAATTGTTATGTTGTATACAATCATCCAGAGGATCATCCACGCAGTTGTCAAGAAAAAGTAGGAAATCTTACAATTTTGGTCAAATTTCTGTAGGAAATTAACATAAGGGAGTGGTCATTTTTTAACAACAGGGGGGGGGGGGGTTGGTGGATTATCGCGCGAGCGGGTCGAAATTTTTTCGTCCCCCCACGGGAGAGGTTGCAATTTTTTTGGCCCCCCCCCCCTCAGGCAAGTTGAAATTGAGCGCGGCCGACCCCTTTGGGCTATAGTAACGTGCGGGCTTTTTCGCTAAAAAGGGGTGCAATTTTTTTGGTCCCCCCCTCAAGAGGGGTCCAAAATTTTTTTTGGTCCCCCCCTTCAAGGGGTCCAAATTTTTTTGGTCCCCCCCCCCAAATCCACCAACCCCCCCCTGTTGTTAAAAAATGACCACTCCCTAACTTGATACAGAAATTCCAGCAAAAAAAAAGTAGGAATTCCTACAAAAGTAGGAAAAATGACATCTCTGTATCATCCCTCGTAAACGGAATAGGTATTTTAATCTTCATCTATATCAAATGACTTCAGTAGAATATCGCAGTGCACTACGGATCGGTGTGAAGCACCCCTTAGCTTATAACTGAGCTCAAGTCACTGCTCAGTGCTGGCCCTTGAAGTTGCACAGGCACCTGCGCGTATATGGTTTCTTTTCAAGTGAGACTTTAGGTATCAGGGGGTTCTACATTAGTGCTCAAACACAACCAGCGCTGTTTTAAGTCCCCTACCTCACACGGGAACTTGTATTTTACACCCTCTAAAGGCGCTGAACGGAAACTTTAACTCAGGGAAAGGCCTTTATGCTGGCATGCACATCTTCTATGCCTAAGATCGTCTGTACTAGTCTATCAATCCCAGGAACTTTTTCGGCCATGGCCACTCATAACCGTAGCTTTCAGAACTCTGTGGGTCTGCACTTAAATCTATGCACCCAGAACGATGATATAATTATGTATTATCTTTTTGGGGGAGAAAATTATATCAGAACATGACCAGCATGCCTGCCTCCACCGTGATTTTCTTTTTTTCACTTATATCACATGACTTGAGTAGATTTACAAGTCTCCTAAACGTACTTTGATCTATTCCTGTGGGTCACCCGGACCGACATGGTGGTGATTCTAGATAAAACCCCAACCCAAACTACCGGGTACTGATTCAGGGATAGTTAGGCCAGACCAAAAAAAGAAGAGTTGGTTCACGGATTTCAGCAATTTTTGAATATTGTTGAAAATGCTAATTTTTTTTTGAAAAATAAAAAGGGTGTACGTATTTCACCCACCTCAATTTTAAAAAAAGAAGTCATTTTTTGTTAAGTTATGCTTCGTAATTCTGTTGGCCCCAAGGATCAACCAACATATATATTGCTGTGAGTTTATTGGAGTGGGGAGGGGGGAGGTGAAAAGCCACTTGCTCCACATTTTCTGGTACAAAATCCGGAGACCGAAAAAAATCTGAAAATTCTTTAATTTTTTTTTTCGAGAGGGTAAGACAAACTTAACCCACGGGTGACACCTAAGACAAAGGGTTCGCACCTTGGTTATACATGTATTGCATACCCGAGGGTTAAATCAGATAGACGACACCTGGACTGGGTTCTCCCACATACCCACTGCCCACTGGTCAGCGACTCGGTGTATAAAACCTCGTCTTGACCCTGTGGGGCAGTGGGTATATGGAAGAACCCAGTCCAGGTGCCGTCTATCTAACACTTATTTTTGGGTATGGTCTTAAGACGGTATTGTTATTGGTATGATATCATTTGAAATGAAATTGTTTCTGTCAATTGACTTGTAATGCCTTTAGTTGGCAATTTGTTTTTTGTCACATAATGGGGCATTTCACTGTATTTGGGACACAGAGGGCCAAAACTTATTTCATTGGCAAGGCACTTTTCTTTATATCATATTATTCCTCACATGTTAAATTTCAAAATATGTAATGGTTTGTACAGGTTGATAAATTGATGATACGGATATCAGGCATGGCTTAAAATGAACCCTGAATTTGTGTGACGGATGGGACATTTGTTATTTGGTCCCATATCAGAAATTGCTTACTGCTGTTTAAATCCCTGTACTGTATGATCATCAGTATGGAAGTCCCTAAGGCCACTTAAAAAAGATTATCAGCTTTGCTGATACTTTTCAGAAATAATAGGTGCGGGAGGGCGGCTTTTTATGTAATTTGATATTCCCAATTTCTATCATGAGGGCGGCCCCTTTTTATTTTTTATTTCAGTTCATAGGAATTTGAATGGGTTAATTGATATACATGTATAATCATCAATATATTCATCATAAATCATAGGAACAATACTCCAAATACATTGGGATTCGAACAGGGAGTAAAATGCTTTTTAAATCTAGTTTCTACACCAATAAATGGTTGAGATATGCTTAGTTTTGTATATCATATGTTACCCTTTTCATGGATGCGGGATTTTGGCCCTATTGTTTTATGAAAAAATGAAATAAATAGGACCCATGCAGCCCTTTTTAAATTAACTGATGCGGGCGGTATCCGCAAAGCTGATGTCAGATGATCTTTTTTAAGTGGCCTTTTTTAAACACTTTTTTTAAGTAATATCATTGGTAGATTTGTAAGAATCTCTGCATAATGTGACCCATCTCTCCCGTCCATCACTTTTTTATCTAAAAAGTTTCCATTACAAAAAATATGTTCGTTCAAAACTTTCCTTATTCAGTTTTCTCTGTGACCTTATCAAGCTCCTTCATATGATGTACTTTTATTTTGGTGAATTGTCCGGAAATTTGTCAAAATGACCATCAATGACCATCGTGACGGACGGGACAAGACAGAATAAAAATTGCAAATAGGTAGAATACTATCATAGAATAACTTTAAAGTATGCCCATCTTTACCTAGAGAGTGTGTCACACTGGTACCAATATGAAATCACATCCACTGGGTGAATATTTTGTGGCAAAAATGATAATATCCTATGAAAAGCAAATATCTGTGACTCTCGGGCCTGTCCCGTCCGTCACACTACTCCAATCTGACAAATTGTCAGAAGATGTTGCTGAATGTCATTCAATGCTGAATTAGTGTGCTTGTACTAACCCAAATGTACCATATATGTAGACAGATCTATGAATTGACCATTTTAGCTTAAAACAATGATGAAATCCCATTGTGACAGACGGGACATAAGCAGACAAGTCTACGAAAATATCTTAAAACAATTGAAAATTGTCAATATTGTGCTCATTTCAGGATTTTCTTTGGTCATTTAGTATTGATGATGATTGGGCATACAAATTAACTCCTAAATTTGCTTCTATATCGTCAAAATAATCTTAAAGCAAAGTTAATGGAAATTTAATTGATTTTTCTTGAATGTTTTGTGTACGGATCACCATTCATATGAAAATGTATATAAATTGACAAAATCTTTGGTGAAATATATTCATCTAGATCCCATAACTGGTAGAAACTTGATACCCTCAGCTGTCAGCTGTTAATTTTGTCAAGTGGTCTTAAAATGTAGAGGACAAACCTGTCCCGTCCGTCACGCAGGGCCTGTGCCGTCCGTCACGCACCATTATCCAAATAAATTTTCAAGATCTACTTTCCAGAAGATTAATAATTCAAAGGTCAACCTTTTAGAGACCTATTGTATTTGTATCTTAAGCACTTCCTCTGTAAAATTCACAGACTTTTGGCAAAACATGAACCCTTCCGAAAGTCATGTCCATATTGTGTCACGCTCCTTTAAATACTCACAGATCTTGATCTAGACATCCAAGGTACATATATTTTACATATAAATGCAGGTATTGTCCCTCCCTACATGCCTATCTCATGGCTGTAGTCATCCCATCAATACCCTTCCCCTTAGAAGCCAAAAACCTCTCTGATTTGTCCTGTCCATCACAAACAGAATACTGTGAAATGACCCATATATATATATTTCATACCTGGTAACTGTATAAACATGAAATGAAACCCACAAAGCAGCACATCGAATTCTGGCTCCAACAGCATACTTCACTCTGACTCAGAGCTGCCAACCTCAAAACTTCCAAAATCGTACTTTTTGGGTATTTTTTAGCCTAAAAAGCGTATTTAGCGTACTCCCTTCATCCCAAAATCGTGCTAAAATTGTATTTTTGATTAAGGATTCCTACAGTAATACAACAGTAATAAAATCATGATAATATTGAAACAAACGGTATTGCTAAGTGCTTTACTACTTTTTCTACTGTTTCTCCCAGATCAAGTTTTTTTTTGTTTTTGCCAGAGGCTGGCCAAAAAAAAAAGTAAATTGTCACTCGCTCCATTTTTCCAACTACAAAATCCATATACCAAAATAAATTCTTATTTCTTTTCCCCCGCTTGCTCGAGCAGTTTTTTGGAAAATCAAATGCATTGACAAACTTTTTTTTGGGTGTGGCCTAGTGAACAATTAGGGACCTCCTCCAGAAATTCCACTAAAATTATCTCGGACCAAAAAGTGTACTTAATATAATGTAAAATAATAGCCAATAACACCCAAAAATCGTACTGGATCCCTCAAAAGCATACTAAATCGTACTCAAAATGTAAAATCGTATTATGGCTGAAAATGAGGCCAAAAAGCGTACTAATACGCCAAAAGCGTACTACTTGGCAGCGCTGCTGACTGCACCTTTTTTCGTTTTTTAAAGACTTCTTTTGGAACTACGGATTTTCGTAATGGGAAAAAAAGCGAAAATTTCTTTTTTCATAATGTACCTCTAACCATATTTCCTAGTGAACCCACGACAAGAACATTTTTGGCTGATATGCTGGGATCAAGGGAATAAAGTAGTAGAAAGAAAATCTCAATTTTTGAAAAAAAATGAGGCGATGAACATCCAGTGACAAATGTCACAAAAAAAATCGAAATATAAATGTGTACGATATCTATTGACCAACTTTTTTTTTGCTCCAGCAAATGTCTGACCTCACACATATCTTTTCTATACACCATGAGTTTATTGGTCATTTGAAGCCTGTGACCTTCATTTGGAACGCTGTATACTTTTGCACACTCCCACTGCTTGGGCCTATATATATAGGAAAATGTAGGCTTTCGCGATTTTTATATTTCAGTAATTCAGTGTTTATAGTTCCCCAAAAATAGTTTTAATGCAATTTATTCCTAGCTGGGTACATTACTGATAGCATACGCTTTAATTTGATACTAGATTTACCTATATTTTTCCAATTTTAACATATTTTTCATCAAAAATGTAAAAAATCGAACGTGTGACTGCATCACAAATGACTCAGGGTCGGGGGGAAATGTAGTATCATCATATAGGAGTATACATATAATAATATTGTTCATCCCCAAATCCCAAGCTAATGTCCCAACCCCCGAGTCTCACCCCCGAGTCCCACCCCCGAGTCCCAACCCCGAGTCCCAACCCCGAGTCCCTCCCCCGAGTCCCAACCCCGAGTCCCAACCCCGAGTCCCAACCCCGAGTCCCAACCCCGAGTCCCAACCCCTAGTCCCACCCCCGAGTTCCACCCCCGAGTCCCAACCCCGAGTCCCACCCCCGAGTCTCACCCCCGAGTCCCAACCCCGAGTCCCTTCCCCTTCCCCCGTTAACTAGACTCAGGGTCAGGTAGAGGTGTGAAGGGAAATGTATCATTTATCATAGTAAGAAAGAGAAAGGGTGCACTCTTGTATTAATGGGATTCTTAAAGATGTGACCTTTGACCTTGATTTTGACCTTTTTCCGACCTAGATATCATCCTACACATAACAGAAATGAATTCAGCACCTTTGGTTTACCCTAGTCCACTATCCATATCCATCCATTGCTCCCCCTATTATATCCTGGCTGGACTGTTTCGGATAGCATACCCAAATTGTGCGTCACAAGTCAGGAACTCACAACTACCTATAGGCCTGCACCACACAACCTATAGGTCGCATGACGCAGGTGCCCTAAGAAAGCCACACCGAGTGAGGCAAGCCGCGCAAAAAAAGGGTATACTCAAAAAAAATGTGGACATTGACTTTTTTTTGGGGGGGGTACTTAGGCCCAAATTCAAATTTTCATGTCCCCCGATCTTGGCTATCTATGTCTTTTGTCCTCTCACGTCTATGTCAGACACACACTGAATAAAAAGCTCCCATGTCCATATTGTAAGTAACAGCGAATAGTGCTTAGTAGGGTCTGAGCTATATACTACTACAGGGTTGTCTGTTTTTGTTCTCAAAATATTTGTCATGTATTGAACAAGACTGGACAGCAACATATATATTAAATTACCATTAAATTACCATACCGGTATCTAACATACTGCAGCGTATGTTGGGCCTAGTATATGATATAGGATGGCATCTGCTTTGGGAAATAGTGTAGTACCTCCCTGTGTTAAATTACCATTGGATCCAGTCAAAGCTTGCTGAAAAAAAGTGTCTCACCCCGGTTTGGTCGGCTGCCGAGATCTGTCCCATTGACTTAGCACTGAGCTGTTCAATATGTAATCGTTCAATGTCAAGGGTTATCTACAGGCTCCCATAGGGCTCTATGCTGAAGCAAATTACCACCATTTTAGACACAAAATTAAAATCATGCTTTTCAGGGGGAAGCGTTTGAAAATGGATTAAAGCGCGATTACATAGGAAGGACAACATTGTACCGCATCTAATGACACAAAATTGAGAGAAAAAGCTCCAATTTTGAAGGAATGACAGCTGTTTTAAATTTTAGGCTGAGAGACCCCCTGCTACCCGTCGCACAAGCCTCAGGGGAACCCTGAGTCAAAAAGGGAAAAAAAAAAAAAGTTCTCAAATCACGATTTTCATGATGCGCGCGGTGATGAGAAACAACTTTTTGTTTTGAGTGGCCTTAGGTACCTAACCGTCCAAAGAATGACCTTTTTTTAAATTTCACTACTGGTACTCATATTAGGAAAACCCTTCTCACCTGTGGGTCGAAGTTGAAGACCTTGTCGACCAGCAGGGGGCACTCTAGGCCGCACTTACAGGTGCCGTCAGTCTGCAGGTATTTGGTGGCGTGTGACAAGGACGTAATCCGCACCCCACTCGCGCTGTAGTAGGCTACCGCACCCGCCTCCACCACCCGCCGCCACCCAAAAGGCACTGTCACTGTCACAACACAGGTGGACGTGCTACTCACACCCTGCTGCTGCTGCCCCTTACCGTGCGGCTCAAAGCGGGCCCCACTGGGGGGCGGTGCTACTGACCGCTTGTTGTCATGTGTCCCAGTACCAGAGCAGGGGGGTGCCATGTCCACAGTCCGGTGAGTATCAGCCGGGTGGGGGTGCTGGTGGGGGTGCGGGGGGTGGTCAGTGGGACAGGACGGAGATGACATGTTATTAGGGCACGCTATATTTTTTGAGGTTCGATCGTATACCGACCCGGCCCCGCCAGCAGCACCCCCACCGCTGCGGTTCCCCGAGGAGAGGAGAGCGGAGATGGCAGGGGCAGAGATGGCGGCCAGGCTCGACACACCAGATGTGGCAAGAGAGGTTGGAATGGTGCTGTTGTTGTACGAGAGCTGTTGGCTGCATCCTGAATGTGATATTGCTGACGTGGGAGAACACAGGTGCTTGGCCACTGCCATGGTTGATGGCGGGGGCGGCGACTGCATGGTACCCGGTGATGGGAGAGATTGATGAGGGTTTCGTAAGGGCGGACATAAAGATGCGTTCATGTCATTGGCGTTATGTACAACTGGGCCCGACTTTAAGCGACTAGTGAGAACAGGGTTTTGTAGAGCGGAGTGACTAACAACGGGTGCTACATGTGTGGTTGTGACCGCCGGCGACATGGCCGAGGCGGTCTGAGTCACTACGCTACTCGAGGTCACGTTTAACGTCACGCCCGAGGATTGCATGGTCCGTAAATGGTGTAACATTTGTTGGTTTTGAGGATGGTTGCCGTGTGAAAGCGCATGGTTTGCATGATGCGGCATGCCACCACCCCCACTGTGGGTGGCACCATACCTCTGCTGCTGCTGCTGCACTGAACCGGGGCTGAACGGGTGAGGTGGGCCCCCGCGCGCTAATGCCTGGCCGTGCGGCCCCACACTGAGGTCTGCATCGTTCTCCATACCCCCCTCCATGGGCATGGCACCTTCAGTACTGCCGTCACAGGAGCCCTGAGGCGGCATCCCCATACCAGACTTACTGTAGGCATACTGCATGTTGGCAGGACCCGCGCCGGCACCCCCTGCTGCCGACGCGGCCACTGCCAACGTCCTGAAGTCTGGTAACTGTTTTGTGGATGTGGACATGGGGTGGTTCATCTGGTTAAGGTTCACTGTGGCCATCCCATGCTGGTGCTGTTGCTGTTGTTGTTGGTAGTGAGGTGCTCTATGTTGTTGAGATTGTTGTTGTTGTTGGGTGTGTGCGGCGTGTAGCTGCGACTGTTGTTGTAACTGCGAGGCGGTGGCTGCGGCTTCCATGGCGGCCTGGCGTTGTTGGTAGGACTTAGCGAGACTGGGTGAGTAGCCGTGCTGTGCCATAGTGGGGCTGGTGTGCTGCATCTGCTGATGGGTGTGGCCCTGAGGCGGGGGTGGAGACATCAGACACGGGTTAGGTGGAGACCCCATGTATTGGTGATGTTGTTGCTGTTGTTGGTGGTGGTGTTGTTGTTGGGGGTGGTGATGTGCCATGTCTGCGTACTGTTGTGCCACATAGTGGCCGTGTACGTTGACCATACCTGCCTGCTGCTGCCCTCCCCCGCCCCCCGGCATCATGTGGGGAGGCATGCCCTGTGGGGGCTGCATGTGGCCCCCTCCCGGCATCATACCGCCCCCACCACCACCCCCGCGGGTAGCCCCTGCCATGGCCCCCACGTTATGCTGCATACCGTGCTGCATCATACCTCCGTACTGATTCATCCCCTGGCCGCGGTACGCCCGGCCCATGCCCATCCCTGCTCCGCCGGCGTTACCATGCCCCATCATGCCGCCCTTGTACATGCCCATATTGTGCGGCGGCATCCTGGCGGCTGCGTTACCGTGGATACCACCGCCCGCGTTGCTGTTGATACCTGGTGGGGACCCCATCATCTGGTTGTACCCAGGCCCCTCCATGGGACCCGAGTAGCCCTTCATGCCCGGCTGTGACCCCTGCTGGTGTTGTGGGTTGCCATGGTACATGTTGCCATGGTTGCCATGGTGACCAGTCATGGCATAGTACGCTGACTGGTCCATGACCTTGCTGCCCCCTCCAAGGTCATTGTCGCCGACATGGTTGTGCTGGAGGCCCATGTGAGGGCCTATTCCAGGATTCCCTGGAACCTCCATCGTCTGTACTTAGACGACAGACGGATGAAGGTGGTGGTTACCCTGGTGCGCTATGTCCATCACATGTTGAGGGATGGCGTCGAGTTGTTGCTGGTGCTACAGTCATCCAGCGGAGATGAGAACTCGTCTCCAACCATGTTGCTGAGCCTGTCGAGTAAAAAATATACTTAATTAGATACAGCTTGTCTCAGATATTATGTCCAAGTTCATGACTTTATGTTCAAGTTCAAACATGTAAATGACCACTACTTTAAATCTTCGCCAGTACAAGGCCAAAAAGAGGTGTGTTTCCAGTAACATGTTGCAAAAAGCTAGGTAGACCCTATTTCAATTCTTTTAGGATTTTGTCCAAAAATTCCAGAAAATGCCAAAAGGGAAAGAAAAAGAAGTCAGCCCTGTTTTGCCAGGTAGATTCAGATGACCGCAAACATAAATGTCTCTTTCTTATTGCCTAATGGCACCCCCGACTTTGAGAAAATCGTACATAACCCTACCAGACGAGGCGATGAGCTCTTGTGCGCCACCGTGCTGCGTTTTTGCGAACTGCGCTAAATGTGCGCCAAAAATTACATTATCTCCCATCCGCTCCTGAACGTAAATGCCATGTCAATCAAAGAGCTCTGTTACCTAATGCAACTTAAAATCGTAGAGTCCTTTTGAGCTCTCCTAAGGATCAGAATACATAAAGTTTTTTGTTTTTTTAATTTAAGTTTGTCAATGAATCTGATACTAGTGATAGTGATCCTCATGATATTGTGAAAAGCCCAAATTGACTGAGCTAATAATACATTTTTGAGGCCCATGTTGTTGTTTTCCGTAATTCGAGACGCGGCTACATGGTGTGCAAGAGCTCGTCGCTATTTCTGAGCAGCATCAGGGGTCTAAAAATTGGTAATTTAGTACTGTAGTATACAAATATACCGGTACTTATAAAACCCTTGTAGATGTTTAATCCTCACCATACATAGGCATGTTTGGTATCAAATTAAATTTGGGTTTGATTCACGTGTAAGCTGCAGTTTATTTGTGAGGTTGTACAATAAATCTTAAACAGCAGGATATTAACTGTGTGATATTGTTTTCGATATAAATAAGTGCCAAACAGCAAAATCTCGTTGTAGGGCTTTAAGGCAAGGGAAATTTGCTCCTTGTAAGCAAAATTCCTTAAATTGATATGGACTCATTTAGTACAACACGAGGCTAACTTTATATATACATGTATCAGTCCTCCGTATTAGCGTACAATGAGATTTCACTGTACAATTATTTTCATTGCGTTTTATTACATTGCAGTCTAACAAATCGTGATAGTTTGTGATATTCTCGTATTAAAAAATATCCAAATGGGGGAGGGGCATGGGTAACAGAGTTACTGCCAAAATGAAAGTGATTCGGCCATGAAAACATAGATATTTCACGAATACATGTACTTTCCACAAGATATTGTTTGTGGTGACTTATTTTATGTGGTGATGTGATGAAGTATACTACGTGTGTGGTAAATCAAACATATCACGATCAGTCATTGCCCTGGAGCAGAGTAGAAATGCCCAGTGCCAGATTAAACTCCCTACTCTGACAGCCTCCATTTTTTTTTAAGCCTATCTGCATCCCCCAGATACATGATTATGTACCTTCTCCTACCACCGATAAATCCCACACAGTGACAACACTTATATCCAAACCTGGAAATGATGTCACTTTCTATGTCACAAATCTTAACTTAGGATGGACTATGTTGAATGGATGGAGGTAATGCCCCTCATGCTAGGCCTAAAAGAAGAGGTGTGTTTGTGTTCACCAGGCCAACACTACCTACCGGTAGCATAACGGAGACGATTCTAAAGTTTTTTTGGACGTTTTCGGAAATCTTATCATTTCATAATGTACTGTTGGTCGAAATCCTTTAAAAAAGCACACCACCACCACAATACATATATAAAGAAGTATTACGTGACCTTTACAGAAAATGAGTTTTCGACATTTGAGGAGCTGAACTTTAGGCCACACCAAAAAAAAAAGTTGGTCAATGGATTTCACTTTTCAAAAAATGGTGCGAGCGAGCGAAATTGTTTACATTTTTTTTTTAAGAATTTTTTTTTGTCAATGGATTTTGTCGGTGGAAAAGTGGAGCGAGCGACAACTTTTTTTTTTTTTTACCCAGCCTCCGACAAAAGTTCTTGGTGGACCCCTAACATAAAATTTTTCCCTCATTTATTAAGCGACTTCAGTGTGAACGCTTTTTCCGACTTCTACCGTGTTTTTTTCATATAATTGACCGAAATGCTTTCAATAAAAAGTTTTTCTTTTTTTGACACCTTAATTTACCCCTGTGACATTAACTTTTCCCTAAAATACATTTGAACTCTGAGCTTCTCTTTTGGGTGGGAGCCTATAAAATTAATAATCACAAGGGTCTGCATCTGTGATCTGTAATCATCTGTGCACTAAACAGAATAACAGATTGGTCAGTCTTGACCAATAACTATCCTACCAGTGGGGTAGTCTAGGAGCATGCTATCATCCCCAAAAAAACAACCCAATTGAACCAGTCTTCAAAAGCAACCCCCCGACCACAGGCACAGCAGTCTTGCCGAAATGACATCGGCACATCGGCTTTGGCCGATGTAGAATCTTGATGGCCGATGTGAGGCTCTTGAACATCGGCCACAATGGCCGGCCATGATCTCAGCTTTTCAAAAGTGAAAGATTTTTTCAGATAGTCCTATTAGAAGCCAAGATATGGCCATGTAACTCATATTCAATGAACTTATACATTCCTCAAAACATCAAAAGAATACCTATCGTAAAACCTCGCTTATAAGTCGACCTCACCTATAGGTCGAATTGGACTTTTGAGGAAAAAAGTCGAATTATAGCCAAATTCTTTGAACTTTTGGAAAACCTCACCTATTAGTCGAATTGGACTTTGAGATTTTTTGGGGGGCAAATCCCACAAAAGATCCCCCTATATCAGCTTTTTTCCGAGGCAAAAAAAACTATTATATCTGTTATTTTGCCCTTTAGACGACTCCCTAATACCTGGGGAAAGAACTTACAGGGAAAATAATTCCAGAAAAAATGGTGTGTTTCCAGTATTAAAGGGGGGCTAGCACGGCTAAGACTACCCGCCTTAGCAAGTCACGTGACCTCGATAGGGGCGATCTGATTGGTCAATAGGTGTCGCTGGTTTCTCTGTGTTTTGTAAGAACTGAGTTGGCAGGTACCCGTCTTTGATAGCAACGGTGCTAGTCCCCCTTTAAGAATGATGTTTTCTGGCTCCTTAAATGGTTCACCATTTTTCAAAACCCCACCTATAGGTCGAATTGGACTTTTGCAAAGAAAAACCGACTTATAGTAAAAATAAATTCCAAATAAAAATTGACCTATAAGCGAGGTTTTACGGTATATATCAATACTACAATTTAGTATAAAATCCCCTATAGATCTATAGTTTATGACATTGATGTATACGGCTCGAACCTCTGACCTATGTTGTTTTGGCTATTTCTGGCCCTTTTCAGGCTTATAGCCCTACAGAATAACCAGTTTTGCACCAATCTTTTCAAAAATTTGGTATATGTGAGAAAACATCCCACCAATTCAGGATTTTTCTTTTTTTTGTGTATTGGCCCAATATTTCTCGTTTTTAGGCCCTCCAAAGGCCCAAAAACCCTTAAAAACGTCAAAAACCCTTTAGATGACATGTTTTACATGTCTCCCATGTCTACTAAGACAGTAACAGCCTATCCCTAATATCATTTTCTATTAGGCCTATGGTATAGTCAATTGATTCACAAGGATTTAACTAGATATGTACCATATTTCTTTCTCCACAGCCATTTAAGTGTATATTGTCAGCAAAATTTTCAAATGTCCTTTCATTTTGATACCACTATACAGTAAATAAACAAGATCCAAACAGTATCCCTTGTACCCCAGATTGTGAGGTAACTATTGTGTCTTTTGCCAGAAAAAAGAAATTTTGAAAAAAATCTAATATTCCAGCCTCCAGGACCAAATGTGTATTGTGATATTTATTTTGGTCTCGGAGTCACCCTCTTATTTTAGTCTCGGAGTCACTTGCCTTGCTGATAATAGTAAAACCCACACAGAATTGTTAATATCCTATATATTTTAGTTATCTTTAGTGCCACTGCTTCCTATCCATCCCCTCTAATGCTCTAAACCAGAAATCTGATGATTCCACTAATTTAACCTACATTTATACAATATCTTATTTTGGTCTCGGAGTCACCCGGGTGACTCCGAGACCGAAATAAGGTGAAATAGCCGCTTTTTAGGCCAGTACTGTGCCAAGTAGGTTCAACAAAGGATCCTTATGGTCCATATTTCCTAAAGCATATACCATCAGGATATTGTAGAGTGATTTTGACAATTAATTAAACCATTTTGAGTGAACTAGGGTAAAATGAGAGTATGCTATTAAAATTTTGATATTTTTGATAAGTCTTCAATATTCATCGAGCTGTATCTCAAAAACTATTTTTCTGAGGGTATCCATTCTTGGTATGCCTTAAGATATATGTTGTCCCAGTTTGTAAGCAAAGTTATTAGTTGCTGTTATGTACTTTAAGACATAATGTACATAATCACCTTATTTTGGTCTCGGAGTCACCCGAAAATGGACAATCAAGTTCGTGAGGCAATAAAAAATGAACCGCTAGGGTTAGAGATGTATCAAAAAGTGTTCCAAGGAGCCGAGATATACACCTTTCAATAATATGAACTTGTTTAAATATATTAAGAACTTTCTGATTTGTTCTTCCTCTATCCTAAAACAACATAAGTCAGGAGTTTGAGCCATACACGCTCGTTCTATTTGGCCTGTGTAGAAGACAAATGGCCTATGGCTATGCAATATCTCGTTACACAGGCAACTTTGGCCTGTGTGTATAAAATGTTTTCTGCAACACTGGGCACAGTGGATATTGTATTAGATCTACCCTTTTCCATTTGATGTAAGTCACCCTCAGAGGGTCTGAGATGAAAACATGGCAGTCTTCATACTGGACTACAACTTACAAGGCACTTTTGATATATTTTAGGTCTAAGATTTATTAAGACCTACAATATAGCCTATTAGGCCTATAGGCCTAGGCATATTCAAGTTAAACATATATTTAATACCTACTAGAATACCGGTACATTGAACTTTAAGTATACTCCTCCTCAAAGAAGTTTAGCCAGTACTAAATTTAGTACTAGTAGATCTAGTGCATGTAGTGGTACCAAGAGGAGTATCACTATCACTCATTCACTGACACTGTTACTGTATCAGTACCATCAGCCACTGCCCACAACCATGAGAAAGGGAAACCACTCAGCAATACAAACAATACTGCTATAAGCACATGACTGACAAATTAGTTGATGCCTTTCTACCAAAAAGCACTATGCACTTGATATTCTTACTACAGCATTTGTAAATATAAAACTATGAGAATCTCAGACAAAACCATTGACCAAGCAAGCCATCCAAACTGACCAAAGCTTGTCAAAATGACACTGTGTTGACAGACTCAGTCACACAGTACACATCCACTTTCGACTCCTACTGTGTCGGTAAAGTGGTTACGGACGCTTCAATGACTTTAGATGGACAACAAAGAGTCCACAAGTGTAAACATTTTACATTCTTGGTGTCAATGCAGAAAGTCAGTGTGAGTTTCAGTGACAACTATTCAAGTATCGGCATCTGTCATTCCCGAAACCATCACACAATCGGCACAACAACACTTTGCGGTTAAGATCAAAAGCTCCCTAATTTTGCAATCAAAATATGCACATTCTGTGTTAAAAATAGCATTTTCGAGTTTGGGATTGCAAGTACATCCACAGTAGAGGATCAAATGAACAATATATTGCCGATGACATGGTAAATGCACCTACATTTTATCTTGATCACCTGGCGAAGCGAAGCGTCCGATCAGAGTTTTCAGTGACGGACACCTGTGTTGTGATCGGACGACGAGCGTGGCAAAAATATGTCCGGCGTTTCTCTAAATCTTATCCTGTGGCCAATATATACACTATGGCGTTTGCCTTTTCATCGACACATTGCATCCTCGTCGGCATCGGAATATTTACAAGCGACAATTAGCAGAGAATGCAAAAATAATATTATTTTTCATATTTCAACCTGGAAAATGGCTGCGGCCCAGTACGCATGCGCATTCCATCCCAGGGTTCCTTGCCCAGACGTGATCTCACGCGAGCCGCCGAGACCCTCAAAACAAACAAGATGGCGCCCGCAGGTGCGCTGGCTTGTCAACGTGATAGCTACTTAAAAGAAGTTAGTTTGCCACAATTGCTTTAAATTATTGACTTAAAGGACACAGCACATCACGATCTACTAAGTTCGCACTGACTTAGGGGATACGCGAAGCACATATCGCTGTTTTCACTGAATGAAGTCCCGCGTGGGTCAGACTTGGATAGTGTGTTTGCGAAACACAAGAGGGCGACACTGTATAGTAGTTCCCGTTCATGACCATAGATGGCACTAACAAAATTGGCGCCCCTATGTGCCACGCCCCTTGACACTTGTTTCTTTACATGTACATAAAGCCTCCATTGTTGTCTAATTAAGGAGATATGGGGGCTTATTGTTTTTTGCCCGCTCTGCACCAAGGACCTGTTTTTAATGTGGCATGCCCCTACCTACATTCCATAGCCATAGGCCAACCGGTGCTAGTTATTAACCCTCCCAGCTGGCAATAATTGAATAAATGACGCCTCTTTTAGATAAAATTATGTAGGCTAGTGATATTTGTCAGGGGTGGGCATATCTGTAAATCCTGGAGCCAATACAGGATTGCCTGTAGCCAGTTGTAGATCGAGAATTGTCAAGGGGGGGGGGGGGGGGGTTGCATTCTGATGCATTTTGGCACACATTATATTAAGGCTCAGTTCTGAATTATTCTCTATGATTGGGGGCTGGGAATTTGTTTATTGTTTAGGAAAGGTTTTAGGAAAATTGGAAATTTAGACCTGCAATAGTGCATTCTTCTGCTGCTGGCCAAACATATATCACAACTCAGATATGTACTATCCAGCCTCTATGGTTAGGGCCTCATCGCTTTTTGAGGAAAGGTTTTGGGAAGATTTGACAATCTAGACCTGAAATGGTGCATTCTGTTTCCTTTTGGCCATTCAGTATTATGAGGCCTTCTTTAGTGGGAAAGTTTTGGGAAATTTGAAAATCTACACCTGAAATGGTGCATGCTGGTACATTTTGGCAAGAAATGTATCAAAACTAAGATCTGTATTAACCAGCCTTTGCTCTATGATTGGGGATGCAACTTTGATTTTTGGATGGAAAGGTCTGAGAAAGATTTGAAATTCTTGACATGAAATGGTGCAATCTGATGCATTTTGGCACATGTGGCATGTCTGCCCCCCACCTTAAACTATCACTGAAAGAGTTAAATGTTCCTTTGCAAATCACATGTTACAGCAGTACTAGGGGGTTTGAGGGCATGCCCCCCCCCCCCCAAGAAAATTGTGAAAATCAAGAAGGAAAATGGTGAAGTTTGGTGTATTTTTATCTTCTTGCCTGATGAAATTACAAGTCCCCCTCTACATAAAGATAAACAGAGTTCTCATTGGATCTGGACAAATCACAAGAATGACCAATTTGGAGGGGGGGAAAAAGAGTTTGCATGCTTGAAATTACATCTCAGATCTGTATTTATCTCAGAAGCACAGATTTCTAATTTCTAAATGAGATGCTGTTATGACGTATGTGTGTACAATGTAGTGTGTAACCCATTGGAAATAGGACATTTTTCAGAGGGAAATATCCTGGGAGATCTTTGGAAGTCTACACTTGAAATGGTGCCTTCTGAGGCATTTTGGCACACAATATATTAATTCTTTATTGAAGAAAATTTTGAAAATCTTGCAGTAGCCTGAGTAGGCTAACCGGTGCATTCCTTTAAAGTTGTAAATACCCATGCCCAGCAACCATTAGGACAGGGATGGTCAGTTACAAGGCTGTGACAATGGAGGGGACTAGTGAGAAAACTTAAGGAAATGGAGATTGGAAAATTTTGAAAATATTGATGTCAAATAGTGTATTCTGCTGCGATTTGAAAATGGATTGTAACTTTGGTTCTAGTTGGAATATTTTCAAAATTCTTTCAGTTTTAGAAAGCTTGAGACCAGGAGGAGAATCTGAGAGGCTTGTCGCCAATTTCAAGGCCAGTGTCGCCACTTATTGGCGACATGGCGACAGCTGCCCAGCCCTGAATTTGTACGACATTGTTTTAAACATAAATTATGGTTTATTTGCCAAAATGCCGGCGAGTTACGCCCCTCTATGGGGTGCGCGGACAATTCCCCCACTCCCCCAGATGAAGTCAAAAATTTTGCGCCCCCCCCCCCCACCTCCCTCTGAACCCTTTTAAAGCACAGGGGGATGATTTCTCACGCCCAATTCCGCCTCCCTCAAGCCCCCCCCCCCGTACCGGTAACTAATAATTAAATATATGAAAACTCCTTATGTGGGACTACCCCACCTGTTTCAGGGGACACTTCAAGCTGGTCCCAACTCGTCCTCAGACCCCCGGACTTCAGACGCACCCGAACAACATCGCTGGTATCTGAGGGGCCATAACCGCATCACTTCCCCCATATATGGGGGGGGGGGGGGGTCCTTGCGCGGTACCCATCCACATTTTTAATATTACAGCACCATGCAAGCGTACCGGAACTTCTTTCACCAGCAACCTTTGGTACCGGTACCAGCGATGATGCTTGGAAACAGAGGTCGAGGTGGGGCCGGCTTGGGAACACTTTAGCTGGTGTAGAAAATAGGATGTTTAATGATTATTGACCATGTTTCTTTTAAATGATATATTAATTTCGTTCTCATGTATAACCAAACAATGGATAAACATTAAAATGACCCATATAACATCCCTTAAAGTGTTTTGATGTGAGCGTGTTTTACCATTATTTCATGGTTCTTCCTTGTAGCTGAAGACCAAGGTGGTGTCTTGTGATCCAGCAGAATTAAAGACCACAGTAAATGGGAAGAAGACCAAGCTCAGTGCATTTGAGATTGTTTTAGAAGACACAGTACTTTTCCCAGAGGGGGGAGGACAGGTGAGTCAGAATAAAATTGGATAATCAAGCAACATCAGACAGTCAATTACAGTGTATTGTAGCTTTTATAGCTGAAAAACGATACTTTGATGGTCTTCAATAAGCGTGTAGAAACTATCGACGTTTCGACCAACTTTAACATCCGTTTTGAATATTGCAACAACTCCAGGACAGAGACTTTGTAGGGAAACTTCACAACTCGATTCAATCAATCAAAATGGGTAAATCTTGTGAGGGACAGCGTTTTGCTACCATTTATTCATTTATGGTTGGTATTGATAAAAGGTGTCTCCTTCAATGAGGAATGTTGTACTGATTTGTTTCCTTCTTGATTTTCCATGAAGCCGGATGACAGGGGCACGGTGAGTAGGACTGCTCTCTTTCTAAACTTGAATTTAACATTAAGGGGCCTCCACAAAGTATGTCACGCCGGAGGGGGGGGGGTCTTGGTCAGAGTGTGGCAAACAATGATGAAGGTATAGGGAAACGCGTGATAAGGGGGTTGCTGGGTGTTGAAAATTGTCCATATTTGTGTGACATACTTTATGGACGGCCCCTAATATAATCCTTTAATATAAAAAAGAAAGAGAAAGGGAAAAAAAGAGAAAAAAGTTGTAAAGTATGGCCTATCATTTGACCTACAACTATGTAGATTTAATCGTGTTTTATAGATTACTGCGAATTATTTTTATTTTTCTAGTATGATAAATGACTTATAAACTTGAACTTGACTCGCCCACACAGATAGGTGGCCATGCGGTGCTGCAGGTGGTGCGGCGGGGCGGGGAGGCGGTGCACTACCTGCCGGTACCGCTGGACGCCGGCACCGAGGTGGAACTCAGGGTGGAGTGGACGCGGCGCTGGGACCACATGCAGCAACACTCCGGTACGTGTGCCCTCTTTAATATGTAGTATTCTTTGCTCTTTGGTGTCTGAGGTAAGGGTGGGTCAGCTTTTAACAAGGAGGAGTGGGTGAACATTTTTGTCCCCGGCCCTGACTGACAGATGACATATTCCCCCACCTCCACTCCCATATAATAAAGACCCTGTTGGTAGAAAAAATACCTCATGCCTTGTGTATACCGCTATCGCACCGTCACAATATAGCACTCGGGATTACTTTTTTTTAAACGCCGGTCTTATATAAACACCAGGATTACTAGAATCTTGAAATTTTTGCTAAGCACTAGATTGGAATCTTAAATAAGAACCCATCGCTTACTTAATAGCAAGAGCCCTGCTATTAAAATTGAAAAGCCCCTGGTATATAACAACGGTACCGTATGCCCCTCCCCAGCATTACAGAAGTCATAACCAGTACCTTATATGCAAAAATTAAAGTAATCATCTTGCTTTACCATTATAGGGCAGCACTTGGTGACGGCTATTGCCGACGAAGTATTCGGCTTCAAGACAACCTCATGGTAACTACCTTTTTCATGAAATTGTCATTTTAATTTATTACTGAAGTATGATATCATGTAATAATTTAAATTATATGTACCAAATTTGATGTACAGTATTATTAACATCAGTTTGGGAAACAATTAGATTCTTAACTAGTAATAGTATTAAAAATGCCATTAGAATAATTTTGTAAACACACGATACAGGTTTGATGCAGGTTATTTATTTAGCTGAAATTATTTTCTCAATCTATTTTGCTCATCTAACAAAAGAATCCTTCATCTGGTGAAATGATCAGGGGCAGACACTAACGCTGGCCCGGGAGCCAATGGCCCGTAGTTTTTTGCAAAATAGCATCCCTATGGGCCCGGGTGACCCACAGGAGTATTTGGAAGACAATTAAAGAAAGTTTGCCTGACAACTATAGTCATGCAATATATCTTTGGAAAGAGGGAAATGTGCCCGAGTTTATCATATTGATTACACTCTTTCACAGACCAAACAGAAATATACATGTTTTTTTTCTCTCTTAAAGAAAACATAATATTGTCCATTGGCCCACAGATCTTGGTCCGGGCCCGTAGTTTTCTAGAGCTATGGGCCCGGGTGGCCCACAGCTGAAAGAGTTGATGTCTACCCCTGTAATGCATCAGTTACTGAATCAGATGAATATGTAATGTAGCTGAGTAAACATGTTGACAGGAACCTGGGGGAGAAGACGTCCTTCATTGAGCTGGACACACCGTCCATGTCGGAGGACCAGAGGAGCCGGTTGGAGCGGCTGGTCAGCGACAAGATCATGAGTGGTGTCCGCATGTACCCTACCCTGTACACGGGGGTCGACGACCCCGCACTCAAAGAGGTAAGGACCTGTGAGCAGCCACGCAGAAAGGATGCATCGCGTGGAAAATTCTGGAATATCAATACAATTTTTTTCTTTTTGTAGAGGCAGCTACTTGCCCCGTCTTGATAATTATTGGAATATCTTACAAATGCTATGTTACATTCTGATGGAGCTTAATTTCACAATTGATGCATCGTTTGAATAAATGTTCACATATTTCCAGTGCATTGATAAAATAAACTGAATGTTAGGACAAAAAGATGCACTAAGTCATTCTGTTATTTGGAATATAAATTTCAGTATACTGTATTCTGTGTAATCTAGGCTCTTGTAAAATTGTTTTAATAGCATTTTAGAAGTTATATATATATATATATCTTTGCTTTAGATACCCTGTATCTTACACAATCTCTCCATGTTATCAGGTGCGTACACGGGGTCTACCCGAGGACCATGTGGGACCGGTGCGTGTGGTAACCATAGAGACGGTAGAGTCCAACATGTGCTGTGGGACCCACGTCTCCAACCTAGCACACCTACAGGTCAGTCAGCCAGCTTGGGTTATAAGAGTCGGGGTCGGGACTATGTATACATTGAGATTTTATAGGAAATTTCCTCTTCAATAACTGACAAACTAATATATTTTGGTAGTTTCTTACATAACAGTAAAACTACTAAAAAATGATTGCAAAATGTTTGAATATGAAGATAACATAAAAATGGCTCTTATGTCAATACTAATTAGGGTATTTGAAGAATTCTTGAACTGAAGAGCTGAGATCAGGGCTGGTATGTAAAGGGCATACACCTGCCTTTAAGCTCCTACGCCGGGAAAGACAACATGTCATGATCATTTTGGCGTATAAATGCTTAGGGGCCATCCATAAATAAGGTCACACAAATATGGACCATTTTCAACACCCACCCACCCCCATGTCATGCTTTTCACCATAACTCTATCGTGGTATGTCACACTCTGACCAAGACCCCCTGCGGCTCGACGTAATTCATGGACAGCCCCTTTAATGTACATAAAAATGATCTATGCCGTGACTTGATATTGCAGGCTATTAAACTGTTAGGTGTGGAGAAGGGGAAGAAGGGTAAGACTAACCTGGTGTTTGTCGCGGGACAGCGGGTACTCGACTACCTGGGCAGGTGTTACGACACCGAGAAGGCACTCACCGCAAGCCTCAAGTAAGTATTGTGAAACCTCTCTGAAATAAGGTCTCATGAGTCTAATGCATATGATATTTTGGGTCCCATCAGCTTTGTACTGATCCAGTAGTTACCCAATCCATTTCCCCCCCAAAAAAAATCTATCACGACCCCAAGGGTTTGGCCTATCTAGAAATGTATACTTTTCAACATTTTATTGTAACGTATCGGGACTAGGGGGCCAAAAATATGGAAAAAATGCAATTTTTTGCAGTTTTCTGCATTCATAGCTCAATAAAACCCATGCTTTTGGCACAAATTTTGTTTTTCTCCATATTTCTCCATATATGACCTGTTCCTAACCGTATCCTGATCCCCACACTTCAGACTACCCTGTCACCTTTCTTCTGTATCAAACATGGCATAATGTAGTTTCCCGTATCCCTACATTGTATTTCTACAATACCCAACCCATTTCTCTTTTGTGACATATCATGATTCCTCTCCCCGCCATCTTTACTTTCTGAAACTGAAATGACCTGTTCCTAACCGAGTAACTTTGTCCTTTCATATCACTGCCCCCAAGCATATTTAAAACAACACTACATGTAGATCAAATAGTCCCCTCCCCTCCCCATTCCTCCTGAAAAAAAAAAGCAGCACCTACAATCAACCCGTAATCCTAACTCTCCTCATGTTTTTGACCTGTTCCTAACCGGTTAGGAACAGGTCAACGGTAGCACACGCCTCACTAAAAGAATCAAAAAAAGTAAAGATATAGGTAGAATGATTAGAAGGATAGTAAGAAAGATATTAAACATCCTTGTGCAGATGCCAGTGCTAAGCATTTCAACGTAATGCCATTTTAAAGCACTTCTAAAGCTTGTTCCTAACCGGTTAGGAACAGGTCAACCTAACCGGTTAGAAACAGGTCAACGGTAGCACACACCTCACTAAAAGGATCAAAAAATTATAAATATAGGTAGCATGATTAGAATGATAGTAAGAAAGATATTAGACATCCTTGTGCAGATGCCAGTGCTAAGCATTTCCAAGTGATGTCATTTTAAAGCACTTTTAAAGCTTGTTCCTAACCAGTTAGGAACAGGTCAACCTAACCAGTTAGGAACAGGTCAACAGTAGCACACACCTCACTAAAAGGATCAAAAAGAGTATGATATAGGTAGAATGATTAGAAGGATAGTAAGAAAGATATTAAACATCCTTGTGCAGATGCCAGTGCTAAGCATTTCAAAGTAATGCCATTTTAAAGCACTTCTAAAGCTTGTTCCTAACCGGTTAGGAACAGGTCAACCTAACCGGTTAGAAACAGGTCAACGGTAGCACACACCTCACTAAAAGGATCAAAAAATTATAAATATAGGTAGCATGATTAGAATGATAGTAAGAAAGATATTAGACATCCTTGTGCAGATGCCAGTGCTAAGCATTTCCAAGTAATGTCATTTTAAAGCACTTTTAAAGCTTGTTCCTAACCAGTTAGGAACAGGTCAACCTAACCAGTTAGGAACAGGTCAACAGTAGCACACACCTCACTAAAAGGATCAAAAAGAGTATGATATAGGTAGAATGATTAGAAGGATAGTAAGAAAGATATTAGACATCCTTGTGCAGATGCCAGTGATAAGCATTTCCAAGTAATGTCATTTTAAAGCACCTCTAAAACTTGTTCCTAACCGGTTAGGAACAGGTCAACCTAACCGGTTAGGAACAGGTCAACGGTAGCACACACCTCACTAAAAGGATCAAAAAAAGTATGATATAGGTAGAATGATTAGAAGGATAGAAAGAAAGATATTAGACATCCTTGTACAGATGCCAGTGCTAAGCATTTCCAAGTAATGTCATTTTAAAGCACTTTTGAAGCTTGTTCCTAACCGGTTAGGAACAGGTCAAGCTAACTGGTTAGGAACAGGTCAACAGTAGCACACACCTCACTTAAAGGATCAAAAAAAGTATAGATATAGATAGAATAATTAGAAGGATAGTAAGAGAGCGTATTAGACATCCTTGTGCAGATGCCAGTGCTAAGCATTTCCAAGTAGTGTCATTTTAAAGCACTTTTAAAGCTTGTTCCTAACCGGGTACGACCTGTTCCTAACCAGTTAGGAACAGGTCAACGGTAGCACACACCTCACTAGAATGATCAAAAAAATTATGAATATAGGTAGCATGATTGACCCAGGGGCACTACTGTGCCTCAGGGTCTTATACGACGGTTCTCAACCCAATTTAAGACATTTTTCCCATCACTTGTACCTCGAATAATTCAGCAAATAAATCTTCCTGCCAAAGAAATATCTGTGTTTTGAGTCGTACAGCTCAATGCCAATCTCCCCATAGCAATATTGTAAATGTGGGTTTCCTCAAATTCTCAAAAAAGGCATTTAAAAAAGTGTCACTTTTGGCTTTTTTTTTCACTAATTTCTTTAGCATTGCAGGTATAGGAAAAACCTCCCTCTTATGCCCTCCACCAACTTGTTGAACCCATAGAGTTCCATGTTAAAGGCTTGAGGAACGCTTTTTTGAGACGGTATATGAGACGCTTTGTGAGTACCTCCCTCTAATTAATTTTTTTATTTTATTTTATTATTATTTTTTTTTTTCAAACTTCGTTTTTTCCAAACTTCGTTTTTTCCAAACTTCGGTTTTTCCCAACTTTTTTTTTCCAATTTTTTTCCCTCCTTCCCTCCCTCCCTCCCTCCCTCTCCCTCTCCCTCTCCCTCTCCCTCTCCCTCCCTCCCTCCCTCCCTCCCTCCCTCCCTCCCTCCCTCTCCCTCTCCCTCTCCCTCCCCTGGGTCACATGTGATGCCAATCGCCAATACCATTCATTGTAATATGTCTTGGTAAAACACATTCATTCACACAGACACCCATAAAGCTCAGTGTTAATGAGTAGGTGAGACGTTTTTATGAGACGATTTTGGTACCATTTCAAAGGTCAGTGGGGACCAGGTGATCTATAAAGGCCATATTGCCTGTACAGACATGCATTGCTTAGAACAACTAAAGTGTGTGATGGGCGGTCCGTCATGGAGGTCCATGATGGAGGTCCATAATGGAGGTCTACCAACTAGTATGATTACACTAGTTGTTATTAGGGCCCTGGGTCACATGTGATGTTGATCACACAATCAATCTTTAGAAGGATAGTAAGAGAGCTTATTATACACCCTTGTGCAGATGCCAGTGCTAAGCATTTCCACATAATGTCATTTTAAATCACTTTGAAAGCTTGTTCCTAACCGGTTAGGAACAGGTCAGCATTTTGACAATATGTCAGTCCAATATTTTGGCAATATTTTACAAACAGTTTAAATATATGATAAAAAATGGAACGCTATCTTGTAGATAAGGGTTAGCCCTATCTGTATAAGTATATAAAAACAGTCATTACCATACATAGTACCCAGGAAAAAACTTTGAAAAATAGGGTAAAAATCTTATCAAAATATACAAAAAATCCATTTTTTTCCTATAAGGGAGGGGTAGAAATGGTTAGATATAAGGTTATTTACTACATTACGCTTACACTACATAGGGATGCTGTTGAAAATATAGTACAACATTATCATTATATTAGATGGGGTAGGTACTGTACTGAAATGCAGTAGATCCAGTTAGGAACAGGTCATAGGCTGACGGCTTACACTTAGGGTTGTTGCTATGGATACAGTAGGAATATTTAAATGAATCCAACGGGCTGGATGGACCTAGTAACACCTGTAGAGTACCCCCTAAACATTATTTGGATATATAAAGATATTTTTGTGGCACCCCCCCCCCAGGCCCATATGCATTGGAATGGTGAGACAGAGCCAAAACTGACTTAACTGACCCAGTAAGTACTGTGAAACCTCTCTGAAAAGGTGACCAAATTATGGGAATTAAGGCCTGATTCGGCTATAAATGATTTTTTTTTCCAAATTGGAAGACACAGTGTTGCCACATCATACTTTAAAAGAAGTAAACACTTTATTTCAGCAATTTTCCAAATTTATACTTTATTTAGATGAATTACATCATTTATACTTTATTTTCAAGAAACCTGGAGAACTGCCCTCCAGTATTAGTACAGGAGGGCATTAATGCGGGACAGGCAATTAACAACAAAAGGTTATGGTGCATTAAACTAATAAAGTGCTATGCTATTGGTTCTGATATAACCTTACATTACCCTTACAGAGGGGGTCCGGAGCTGCACGTAGAACTACTAAACAAGGTACAATGCTCCTACAAGGTGGCACAAAAGGTAAAAACTACATTACAGTTTATTGAATTTATAAAACAAAGATCATCATGAAATAGCAAATTGGGCCTCCGATTTTCAAAGCTGAGAATTGAGAGTGAACCATTGAATGATTATTGTACTTTTTTTTTTCCAGAATGCAACAACACTACTCCGGGATGTTGCTGTCTTAGAAGGTCAAAAGTTTAAAGCAATGTCAGAGAGACCGCCATATTTGTTCTACCATAGGTAAGTAGTAATACCTCAAAATATACTATTTTAAAGCATGTCATGTGTAAATGGCGGTAGTTGTGTCATGAAATTTGAAAGTTGTCTGGAAAGTCATGGAATTTTGTAAAAAAAAAAAATAAAAAATTGCACTGTGTCATGGAATATGAAAATAATAAAATTGATATTACAAAATCTCCTAGAATGTACCATTTGCTTTCTAGATTTTAAGATGTTCTCGGGGGCCAAGCCCCCCAACCTCCACATGAATGGTATAAATGTCATGGAAAATGGAGATTTTTGTCATGGAATGTCATGGATTGGAAATGTCATGGAATTCGATCTGAAACTTTTGTGGGAACCCTGATGTAGGAGTATGTAAGATAGGGCTAGTATTTAAGTATCCCTATGTTGATACTTGGGGTGTAATGGATCTGTAGAAGTGCATTCCTTATTGCTATTCAGAAGAAAAGAAGTTTGTGAAGAAAAATAACCAAGAGTGCTATGATTAAAAACATGTTTTATTTCAGACGAGAAGGGGACAACGAGTTCATGAATATCGTTGTAAATGAGATCGCTGATGAGGTAGAGAATATTTCGTCACCTTTTTAGAGACCAACGAGCGCAAAGAACACAACCATGATAATTTGTGCACACGTGGTATTAATCAATACAAGTAATATTTGTTCTATATTATTGTAGGCCTCTACAGTGATATCCAAATCTTCTTTTAAAAGCCAAAGAACTCCCAGTATTGAGAATATCATCACTAAAACCTGCGCTCCTCACCATCATAATTCCTCCTTTGGCAATTGCAGAATGTTTTGATTTTCTTGACGACGGGAGACGACAAGGGGGCTGGACTTTTCCTGTTGTCAGGCAAGGAAGACCTCATAGCTGAGATTGGTCCAAAGTAAGTAAGCTCAACAGTGGGAGGGAAGCATAGTGCTTTGATGTATTATGTCGGAATTACCCGACGGCTATTTGGATGATACCTTTCCTAAAGGTTAAATTTACTCCAATCTTAAGGAATTCATACCTTGAAGCCCTCAAAGCCCTCATTACCCTGAAATAATCTTAAACATATCCTGATAGTAAACAATTTCGAAATAAATTTATGCCATGTAGACCATTTCTACTCTTTATTCCTCAATGCACCAACACACAAAGACAATGAATATAACCTGAAAAGTTATACTTTCTTTATGTAATGAATATTTACTCTGGTCATTGTTAATGAAACATGTACATGAATTAAATTCCTATTTTTCAGGGTGGCTGAGTTGATAGAGGGTAAGGGTGCTGCTAAGAAGGGCCGATACCAGGGAAAGGCTAACCGACTCTCCAAGAAGCAGCACGCCGAGAAGTTAATACTAGACCACCTGGGTGTAAACCAGCAAGCATAACTATGACAATATTATTAAATTATTACCGTTATGTGTTAGTGGTGCGTTACATTTTTTGATTGATAATAAAAAGTGTACTCAAGAAATCACGGTCTTAATTGTACACTGAAAATCCATAGATTGAAAGGCTTAGTCAGTACAGACTATCCTAGGTTGGTCATATGAGTGTTAGTCATAATGGCAAAGTTATATTCAAAAATGACCGAGGGGTCAGTCAGTTAGGGCTAACCTAGGTTCATCATTGGTGTGTTGTATTTGTATAACACTAGTTGGGGCCACCTGTCATGACCACTCAGTGGCTCCCCCTGGAAATAAAACGACTAAGGTGGGTTGGTCAGTACTGACCAACCTGACAATAATAACTGACCTAGGTTGGGCGTATAGGGATCCAAAAAATGACTAACTAGGTTAGGCACTAGTGACTGAGAGGTTGGGCGTATAGGGAGCCTAGGAATATCAGTGTAGTGCAGCCCCAGTCGTAGTGCGGCTCTAGTGGTTGTGTGTCCTAGTGGTTGCTGGCCCAAGTGGTAGTACGACCCTAGTGGTTTGGCAGCCCTTGTGGTCTTGCAGCCCTAGTGGTTGAGAGGCCCTTGTTGTTATGTTATCTCTAGTGATTAGTCTGCAGCTCAATTAGAGGAATGCGCCAAATCTTCATCTTTATTTTCATTTGAACAAGTGAAGGAATAAATAAATAATCTGTTACTATCGCTGTATAGAATCAGAAGTAATGATTGTGATATTGTATAATATTATATAGTTCCAATTTTATAGTATGTTAATTTGGTGCTTGCTCCAACTAACCTGTCAGCAGTAGGATAATAAAGTGAATAACAAAGCCGAGAAGAAGATAAAATAACACCGATAGAGTTTATATATACATCAATTTATTTATTCATAATAAGGTCTGTGTACAGTACAATCATTCCTTATTGATAAGTTCTAGGCACATTGAGATAGAAGAAAACGCTATGAAACTGTTAGGTTAAAATTCAGTCTTGATAGGCACACTGCAGAGAAGATTATCTGACCTTGCTATAATGTATCACAATACCAAATTGTATATAAAAAATACAAAATCAGAAATACAATATGCTTGTCAAAGGCGTATATATATGCTCTTTCAAAAGCGCTTTAAGGCTTGAGCAAGTTTTGCTAGATTTCAAATTGCTATTATAAGCTTAAATCAGCTCAATGAGGGGAAGAATAAATCAGAGATGCCACTTTTCCTACTTTTGCAGGAATTCCTACTATTTTGTTTGAATTTCTGTATTAAATCATATTAATTTCCAACAGAAAATTGACCAAAATAAAAAGATTTCCTACTTTTTGTAGACCAAACAGTGGCATCTCTGATAAATGTGTCACAGGAGAGGTAGTCATTACTTGAAAATGAAGGGTTCTGATTTGAGAACTTGCCCAGTTTACAATGCTCAATAAAGCCACACGTTTTTTTTTGGTTACGGACACCTCAAGAAATTTCAAAAGGACGAAACAAATTAAAAAATTAAATTAAAAAAAAGTTGCACTCCTGGCTTTTATAGTACGGCTGGCCCGTAACCCCCCCCCCCCCCCCAAAAAAAAAAAGTGACCTAAGGGTAATTTGCACATGACATGGTCAAATCACTCTAATTCAGTTAGTATATCATACTAGTAATCAACATCTGAATTGATGCATTTGGCATTGAAGATAATGCATACACCAAGGAAAATCTTGGTGACTTGACCTTTTATCTCAGTTCTTTATAAACAGTTTGAATATATCATTTGTCATTAAATGTCCTAGTTCTGCTGTTAGTTAAGCAGTGGTCAACCTATCAACACAGGGAATTGATAGATGTTATGTTAGTGGACTAGAATCCCTTTAGTCACCCCCACAAGAAGCTATTTTACGTCCCCGTAAGTAGCGTTGAATGTTTTCTAGCCAACCCCTTTGAGGCATCAAGACTTGTTTCCCTCCCCCAATCACCCCATTGTTGAAAATCGACCACTCCAATATCATATGATTAGATTAGTTTCATTCCTGTGTATAAAAAGGATTATTATATGAGGTGCCACTAGAGTAAGACAATTCCTAAGTTTGTAGGATGGCCAATGGACAGGCATGACTGTGTATACTAAAGACTATGTGTAAGTATACCAAATCTTGTGAACAATAACTCATTAATGTCATTCTAGTGGCAAAGATGATGTGGACGTAGAATGAATACGGATGTAATAAGGGTGTAATAGTGATGTCTAGTGATATGTATCATCGACAGAAAAAAGGTTTATGTCTGGCATAATATATTCGTATTATGAAATCAAACAAGTGTGATATTATAGACCTAAGTTTCAAAGCTTTTTCTAAATATTTACCACACTTCAGAAGTGAATGAAACAGGCCATCTTATAGAAGAGGCTTGGATAATGTTGTTGGCAAACACAACAATATGTCATTATGGAAGGGCATCAGTAAGTATAATAACAGAGTGGCTAGTATTATATAGTGCAGTAGAAAATAAACCCGATAGTATGCTGAGTAAAAATTCCAATGATATGCAGCCTGGAAGCTATAATTGGTAGAATGATAGGAAATGGACAGAATAGCATGGCTGTATGACATATATAATAGTTAATGGAGAAACTACATGGAAGTCTTGCTGTGCTTGAATGACATCAATGCTACAAAGGTAGCACAGAAACGGCATACTAAACATGGAATAACCAATAAGACAACATTGTATGAGCATTCCACTTGCAAATCTAGTATTTGGTGTCTTGACAACCATTTTATATCATACTTAAGATGTGAATTCAAATAATATCATTATGAAGAACTGCTCGTGATTTCCTAGCTTGAGATATAGCATACACATGATGTAAATTTGCAGTGTCCAGTGTTCTCATATGCATCTAGTATACGAAATACAGACACACAACAATGAGTGTTCAGTGTACCTATAAGCTGTTTCAACCATACAAAAATCAATTCCTACCTAAGATGACCAATATCCAGTCAGGCCTTAATAATATGGTGCTCATGGCTGGCTAAAATGGCAAATACCCTTAGAATACTTCACAGTGCTAAACCTCTCTCATCTTCATGAAATTGTAATTTTAGATACAGTAAATACATATAATTATGATGAGCAGCCGCAGGGCCCTTGCGTGTGACTGCAACATAGTTTATACTGACAACTTGCAGGTGAATTCTGCCCAATAACCTCTATTAGTCATCCAACTTTTGTTGTATAGGTACATTGTAATATGAATATACTCTTAAATTCATGGCTTCCAATAATAATAATAGGGCCAGATTAAGTTAAAATGGTATGCAGTCAGTCACCTATAGGGACATGGTTTTGGGATCCATATTAGCCACTGCAGATGGCCAGATATGACTTTGGACTGACCTCAGACAGCTGTGTTTTAAACAGGCTAGAAAATTCGATTCAAGTTTATACGAATTCCAAGGCTGATTATATCCCTTTGATACACTGTCTATTTTGAACTTTGATAAAGTTTCATATGTACAACAGTTTGGTATATATCTTATATATAGCTTTACCTAGGAAACCCTAACCTTAATATACAGGTGACATCGGTCGAGGCATTGGTCTTTTGACCTGTTGATTTTGACTTTGACCTTGGATTTCATAAATCTTTACAATACCACTCAAGTATTCACTGACAGCCAATTTGCAGGGACTTAGCCACACGACTCCGGCTGGAAACTGTAAGCCCTGACTGGATGTAAGCAGTGGTTCCCCCCACTGTCCACTAGGTGTCAGTACCTGCAGGGTATGGTTGCCATAGTCACACACAAGGATGTCACCATTTTCACCTACAGCTGTCGCATAGGGACTCTGTAAGCGACCCTTACCGAACCCTGCACTCCCGAATCGACCTATGGCACGCCCCGATACATCCAGCATTTGAACAGTGTCACCGGTTCGGTCCGACACAATAATAACATCATCGTTTGTGACGCTGATGCAGTGTGGCCACTGGAGTTGTGAGAGCTCATCTTCCTTACAGCCAGTCCCTGGGACTGGAGTCCTAAAGTGTCTGACGGTGGATTTGATGGTGGCCGCCTGTAGGGACACGACATGCACTGCCTTCCTACCTGTGTCGCCCACCAACAAGTCACCCGTGGAGGTGAACGCTATCCCAGCTGGACTCTTGAAGAGTTTGGGAACAACGGAAAGATAATCACCATGTAGAGAAAATACCTTAATGTCCCCTGCCTTACGGTCACATACGGCTATGTCTCCTTCGGGGGTGACAGCGACATACGTGGGAGACCGGAGATCATCATGAGTGATCTCCCTAACCAGTTCCCCTTTCTGTGTAAACACCTTGATCTTCCTGTTGTGTTTATCAGGTATGATAAGGTCTCCGCTAGCACTGACAGCAAGTGAGATGGGATGACAGCGGGTGATGTCAGTCAGTGTCCGCGTCTGAAAGACCCCTGTCAGTTTAGCCTGAGACAATGAGTCATCATCAGTGACACTGACCTGGCATGCATTCATGTTGAGGTTCTCATCCATAGTGTCAGTCACAGTGACATTGACACTGACAATGGGCAGACCAGTAGGCCTGACACTGTAATTCTGCAAAGCTCCTAGTAGCTCTGGGTTGACACTGGTGTACGCAGAGTTGTCTTGACATGGGGTGGTGACCGGTGTGGCTGCTGTGGAGTCTAAGCCATTTTGACCAAGTTCAAAAGTCCCCATTAGCCGCCATATTACATCATCTCCAATCTCTGGGCGGTTGTAGCTCCAGTCCGCTGCATCTTCCTTGAGCTCCAACTCCTCCTCCTTGAGCTCCTCAATCTGGGCCAGCTTGTTGCTGAGTCGGTTCCTGAGCACTCCCAGTGTATCCAGGTCAGGGGTGTTGAGGGCATCCTTTGAGGCTTGGCAGAGTTGTTTTGTAGACCAGAGCATGTTGGAGACATACTCCCTGTTCAGCACAGCATCCCCCTCTACACCATCAAATGCCTCCAGGAGCTGCCCCAGGACCTGGGTGTAGCAGCCCTCTACCTTCTGCACCAGCAGGTTCTTCCAGTCCAGCAGTTCCCGCTCCATCGTCTCCCGGCGGTCAGCCAGCCCAGTGCACGACCTCTCTGAGCTGCTGACCACCTCCTCCAGACGCTCCAACCGGCTCACTGCCAACTTGTTAAGCTCAGCCACTGACGTCATTTCCTGGAGGAGTGTGTATTCTGACCATGGGGAAGGCTGACTTCTGTTTGCACCAGAGGTCATATCCTTGTTGAGGCTACTGGTGGTAGTTATTGGGGAACTGGTTCTTTTCTGCCTGACTGGGGAACCTGTGAGGACCCTGTGAGAGGGAGAGCCCATGCCCCTGTAGACTGTGGAGGTTGTAGTGTTGTCATGGTCCTCCAAGGCCTGCGACTTACGCTTGGGTGAAGAGGTGGCTGAAGAACTCATGATGGGTAAACCTGAAGGAGAAGTGATGAAAGTTATTCTTGGTGTTGTTCTATGAATACTGGCCCAAACTGCAAAAATAATGTGACCAAGCCAACAGTCAAAGAGGCTTGAGCCTTCCAAAGTCTAAAACACTGGTATGACGGATTTCAAAGGCAACAATTATGTTGGGCTAAGTCTGATTGTAGCATAGTTCCCTAGTATGACTGGGGCCTAACTTTGTAAATACTGACCAAAATCGCCTTAAAAGCTATCCCACTGCAGACTTTTTACCAGACATTTTTTCTGGTGATGAAGAAAGTACAACATGATAGCAAAATCGGCTAAAGTGAAACGGCCCCTGAAGGTTGGCTAGTTGAGTGGTAGTATCAGGTTGCTTTACTACCCCATCTCTAACCTGACATGGTGTTTTGTTGTTAGGCTCAGTGACTCCGCGGCCAAACATAGCCTCCTCGTGATTCAACTTCCTACTCACCCACAGATCACGATCAATTATTCAATAACACAGATCAATAGTTCTGTACAAGCACTCTCACATTCATTCACAGACACAGCACAAAGTAAGCACTGAGATGCCAAGGAAAGACCTTCAGCACTATTCCATAGAGTGTAAAATCACTAATTTAAATCTGTCAATAAAAATTCTATTTGTTGGGTAAATCACTAGGCCCATATTCGGAAAATGGCCAGTTCATTTAAGTATGTCTTTAACTTTCTCCAAATGCATCAGATCTGTAATTAAACACTGACTCATGGCTGCACCCAAAAAAGCTTTATAGATTTTCAATTGGGCATGTGCTCAGATATCTGCCCTGTAAGATTCAACCTACACCGAGCAATACCATTCATCTATTCATTGACCCTAGACTTAGGCAGGACCATGATGGGTCGTTATCATCAACAGTACTCACACTATGGAAATATGCATCAGGTACTAAAATATTCACTTCTATGGAAATACATAATGTACAATATACACCTCAGGCACCCATTGGAAACTACCATACTCTATCAGGGCTCAGATAGGACATAATATAACACATCTAGAGCTCCCCAGTTTACTACTATACAGTGATATCTGTACCTACCTGACTGTAGTGCTGCCTGTAGATGACCCCTTACTGCACGTCTCTCTCTGTCTGCACACCACACCAGGTCTCACTGTACTAACTCCTGCTGCAGCCAAGGGCAGCTTGTCCTCTCTGTCTGCCTCCTCCTGTACCCTTCTACCATCCAGTATTAAGCTACACCCACTGGAGTCCTAATGCACCAGGTCCATCACCAGTCTTACATCAACCTGGCACTCTACTACTCAGAGCCTCCTGTGCTGCCTTGTGGCTGTCAGACTAGTTTATAAGGCTGCTGTATAGTGAGTGGAGGTAGACATGGTAGTAGTATATGGAGAGGTGATGGCTCTGGGTAGTAGTATATGGAGAGGAGGCTCTGGGGATGGGAATTAGCATGGTGAGGCCTGAGGCCTGGGGCTGGCTGAGCACTGCCTGACCTGCTGAGGGGAGACGCTGCTAGCCGCATCACTCAGCGCACTGTGGTGTATTGATCCGCCAGGATGAGGCACAACCATCCCCCTCCCCCGTCCCACTACACTGAAAATCCATAGATTGAAAGGGTTAGTCAGTACAGACTATCCTAGGTTGGTCATATGAGCGTTAGTCATGATTGCAAAGTTATATTAAAAAATGACTGAGGGGTCAGTCAGTAAGGGCTAACCTAGGTTCATCATTGGTGTGTTGTATTTGTATACCACTAGTTGGGGCCACCTGTCATGACCACTCAGTGGCTCCCCCTGGAATTTAAAAGACTAAGGTGCGTTGGTCAGTACTGACCAACCTGACAATAATAACTGACCTAGGTTGGGCGTATAGGGATCCAAAAAATGACTAACTAGGTTAGGCACTAGTGACTGAGAGGTTGGGCGTATAGGGAGCCTAGGAATATCAGTGTACACCCCCAGCCATCCAGGCAGGAGGCAATCCCACCCACAGTGCTGCTGGATGATGGTAAGGACTAGGGAGCACCGACACCATGCTTTAAGGACTTAGACCCTCCTGCGGCCCTTTTCCATTACATGAGGCTATATATAACCATTAAATGGTTTGATATATGCTGTAATCTGTTATGCCCTTTGCCAACATGATTCATTCATATCATGTCGACCCTTTGGGAGTAGTGTCGGCATGATGTGCTTGAATGCAGCGCTTGTGAGTCACCCGCCAGGGCTGCATTCATGCATCATGACGGTAAAGAACATGTGGCCATTAAAGGGTTAAATCTTAGTTTGTTCCCTACTAGCCTGGTTTCCGGCTTTCATGAGAGGGCTATACTGTACATATGTGCTGCACCAATGACATGTATTCACATGTTTTAAAATGAATTTTTCACCTCCAAAATTTGCAGAATTTTGTAATATATCATTAGATTGTCCATCGAACTGGTTGCTGATGATGAACAATTTGTAAACCGGGTATGATGTAATACTTTTTCACAAAGGACTGACTAACTAGCCATATTACTGATATCGTAATTGAAGTACCTGAATGATCTTTCTAAGCTGGGAAGCTGGGGGGTGGGGGGGGGGGGGGGGGGGGGTGCGATGTCATCTGGTCATTATTATCCAATTTATATCAACGACGATTATTGACATATATTAATTGTTGATATGTCAATGTATTGCAATATGATATTGGTTTTAGATAATTGACTTTAACAAGAGGGCACTTGGAACACTCTGTATGGAAAACTAACAGAAGCAAATGTTAATAGTGTAAAGGAATAATCCTCCAGTCACATTCTTTTGCTTGAAAATGTTAACATGATAATGGTTGACATGATACAGTAATATTCTGGTTTAAGGCCTTAAATGATGTAAGCTCATCTTGATAGACTTAAAACACACTGCCCACCCATCCCTTGTAAATGGTGCAGAAGGTAGAGGGCTGCTACACCCAAGTCCTGGGGCAGCTCCTGGAGGCATTTGATGGTGTAGAGGGGGACGCTGTGATGAATAGGGAGTATGTCTCCAACATCCTGTGGTCTACAAAACAACTCTGCCAAGCCTCAAAGGATGCCCTCAATACTCCTGACCTGGATACACTGGGAGTATTCAGGAACCAACTCAGCAACAAGCTGGCCCAGATTGAAGAGCTTAAGTAGGAGGAGTTGGAGCTCAAGGAACACTTATGAAAAACCCTAGTTTCTGCATTGCAACAATGTAAAACAGGGAATTACTTTAAATGAAATACAGTGAGTGATATACCTGTAAACCGGAGACAGGAACCATGTAGAGCATTGTTTTCAATTAACAGTGAAACCTTTTAGACACAGTGTAGAGTGATGCCATGTCAATTCTAGTTTGTCTTCTTACCACACAAATGGGACAGGAGTAGGAGACAATGACTATAATAAATAAAGAAGTTCAACTGTTCTGTGATTATATATGGTACATCTACACTATCTGGGGCTACACAATACATATATAATATCATTATATTATGTTGCCAGGCATACCCATGACATGATACTGCAAAGTAGTCAAGATTTCTATATAGAACTCTCTACAAGTACTATATTATACAGTCATATTATTAGAAACAGTGAAATTCCGTTCAGACAAAGAACCCTTCTTTAATTTAGGGTGACTAATCAATAGACGTGTGATTTACATCACAGGACACTCAGGGTGTCAGGCCACTTTATATATGTCTTTACCCAATCCCCAATCACAAAATGGATGACAATTATGACTTGACCGCATCCGCACTATTACATCTATATTCGAGGGCAATGCACCCAATTCAATCAATTTTCAATGGAGTCTGAAAAGTGAGTCTGAAAAATGAGCCAGAAAAACGGCCTGATAATCAAGCCTGATGATAAAGCCCCCTAACTCTCCCCCCACCCCCTACATTGGATCAACTCCTCAGATACAGGATACTCCCACTGTAAACGAGCAACGACAGTGCACACACAGGTTGTCTAGTATAAAACACTTTCTTGTGCACTAAGCCTAAAGCACACATGGGTATACAGACTTTTTTATTGAATTCAAAACATAGCAGGGAGCAGGGTTGTCTAGAATGATGCATACTGCTTCAGCATAGAGTTTAATGGGAGGGCAGTATCTGTGCTTTGTTGATTCAAGAAAGTGCAAATATTTTGGCATGAATCTTTTGCAACAAAAAATGCAAAATTGTGTGTACATTGCATTGTGTGCCACAGATAAGGTGTGGAGGTAACAAACCATGAAAACCTTTTAAAATTGACATGGATAGTTGATGAAATATGATCGTGTGAAGTTGGAAAATAGAAAATCTCTTATCCAATGTTTAGAATCGACTCACTAGACTCAGGGGTACACCCTGAGTCAAGAATAAACAGTAAAGCAATGGTGCTGTGGGTACGAAGATTTACCCTATTTATTTTAAGGTAGGTAACGGCCACCAACTCAGGCGCTCCCTCCAGCCCAGGAGGAAGGGGTACTAATATGTGGTGCCCAAGGTCCCACTTAGCCACTTCATCTAGTGGCTGGATCACACGGCCATATACTAAGATGGCCGGAGACCATGGGGTAATGGGACCAGCTGCGGTGGGCAGGAGAAGGAGGCCTGGTGGCTTGAGACCAGGGAGATGTGAGGCCCAGAGGGTGGCAGGCTGTGAGTAGAGGGCAGAGTGGGAGGTGGTATCTGCTTGGTTAGAATAAAGAACCCCAGGGAAGATGCAATATGGCGGCTCCTGAGGACTTTCCCTAGCATAATGATATGTTCTGAATTCACATTTGGGGTAGATACTACGGGAAGGTTCTAGGACACTCAGTACTAGATTTGCAAGTGGGATTCTCATGTTATAATACATGTTGTCTTCTTGGTAATGTTTAGTATACCATTTTCATGCTACTTTTGAAGCTTACATATTTAAGCACAGGACTAACGAGGGTAGTTTCTACATTGACCATTATGTGTCATACACCCATGCTATTCTGTTCATTACCAATCAATCAATCAAACAGTCAGAGCTTCCAGGCTGCATACCATTGATACTTTTATTCAGCATAGTATTGGGTTTATTTTTTTATCATACTATTATACTACAGTTACTCTGTAATCAAACTACTTGATTCCCTTTTATACTGTTGATCTATGTGCATTATTATTCCACCAATCTGATGATAATAATAGCCTGGGCCATCAAAGGGATCAACAGAGATGCGTATCATGCGCATGCGTATTAAGCAGATTTAAAGCATGAGGTAACAGGGGAAGAAATCCCTCCAGTCCTAAATACGAAGGATCAACAGGGTGGGAAGTAGCTAGCAAACCATGTGGGACTGTTGATCCCTTCGACAGCCCAGGCTACCTGCTTAAACTTTAAATCAAACTTCACCTTCTACCAAGGTAAGTCTTGTTTGATTTATAAAGTTTATAGCTGGTTGCCGGCCGTCCAGAGGGTGGCAGGCTGTTAGTAGAGGGCAGAGTGGGAGGTGGTATCTGCTTGGTTAGAATAAAGAACCCCAGGGAAGATGCAATATGGCGGCTCCTGAGGACTTTCCCTAGCATAATGATATGTTCTGAATTCACATTTGGGGTAGATACTACGGGAAGGTTCTAGGACACTCAGTACTAGATTTGCAAGTGGAATTCTCATGTTATAATACATGTTGTCTTCTTGGTAATGTTTAGTATACCATTTTCATGCTACTTTTGAAGCTTACATATTTAAGCACAGGACTAACGAGGGTAGTTTCTACATTGACCATTATGTGTCATACACCCATGCTATTCTGTTCATTACCAATCAATCAATCAAACAGTCAGAGCTTCCAGGCTGCATACCATTGATACTTTTATTCAGCATAGTATTGGGTTTATTTTTTTATCATACTATTATACTACAGTTACTCTGTAATCAAACTACTTGATTCCCTTTTATACTGTTGATCTATGTGCATTATTATTCCACCAATCTGATGATAATAATAGCCTGGGCCATCAAAGGGATCAACAGAGATGCGTATCATGCGCATGCGTATTAAGCAGATTTAAAGCATGAGGTAACAGGGGAAGAAATCCCTCCAGTCCTAAATACGAAGGATCAACAGGGTGGGAAGTAGCTAGCAAACCATGTGGGACTGTTGATCCCTTCGACAACCCAGGCTACCTGCTTAAACTTTAAATCAAACTTCACCTTCTACCAAGGTAAGTCTTGTTTGATTTATAAAGTTTATAGCTGGTTGCCGGCCGTCAATGTAGTATCAACACAGATTTGAAAGCTCTTTCCTTGTTACCTTAGTTGGTAGATGTAGACAGCACAGTAGATTGGTATGTGCTGCCTTTGTGCTTGTAGATTGGTCTCTTGAAATACTTGGCAAAGCTGGCAACATTAGTCAAAATTGTCTCTGCACCTTTTTAGAGCCTCAGTTTTCTCAGTCTCTAAGCGTCTGTAATGTGCTTCCCCATAGTCTAATCCTTTGGAGTAATCCACCATTAGAACAATGAGCCTGGCAGTGTCTCTAATAAATGGTGTCATTTTTAAGGATGTCAGCAGCCATGGCTTTGAACTTTTGGATTTTATACTGATACTTTATTGTCACCCTATTGGTTTTGATGGTATACTCTAGGAAAATCAATTCCTTGGTCGGTTTGACTATGCTCTTGTTTTCATGTATTTTGAAACTCAAGCCCACTAGTATGTCCTGTAGCTTATCTATTGTTTGCTCACATTGTTTGTAAGTCTCTCCCATAATGAAGGTGTCGTTGATATAGTCAAAATATGAGTGCCCTTGCTCTTGCAGCTTGGCAAAAACTGGCTTCAATACTTTAGTAAAGGTTCTGGGAGCCTGTGCTAGTCCATTGGGTAGGCATGTGTATTGGTACATTTCCCCGCCCCCCGCCCTCCATTCAAACCTAAAGAGTTTTTTGTCCTCCTCCATTACAGGGATGGAGTAGTAGGCGTCAGATAGGTCTAATGACCCCAAATGGCAATCTTTTTGTACTACCAAGTCTGTTGCTGTCTGTAGGCTGTCCATTTTGAAATGTCTGTACAGAATCGCTGAGGTCAGACAGATCCAAAATGAGACGGTGCTTACCATTTGGTTTTAGTATAAGGAAAATGCTAGACAAGAACTGGCCATTACAGGATTCACATTCAATTCTCCAGGTGTTCCCTGCATGACTACCGAGTCTGTGTTCTGACTCAGGGAGAACTTCAGTGTGTTCCGCCTGAGACTGGTGACATCTGACATGGCTTGTGCGAGCAGGATGTTGGCGTCCATGGCCATTATCATCATCTAGCTGAATATCTCTGACTTTCCCGCCAGGGATTTGCCTGCATCTTTAGACTTGGCCCAATCCTTGAGATCGTCCAGGATGGTGGCTTGCCGAGCTACAGCGGTCATGGCAGCTGTCATGTTTAACTGCATCTCCACCAGCCTCTTATCCATGAGCTGGCCATTTTAAGTAATGGTCCACTTCAAGGCATTGTTCAGCTCAGGCGGCTTCAGCATTGGTGTATTACCCTTTTCTTTGACAAATCTTGTAGTACTGCCGGAGAGGGTCATCCTCGTCGGAGTCGCCTTCTTGACTGCGGTCATTGTCGTGACTTACTTGGCTGCTGTTGCGGCCTCCTCCTCCAGCATGGTAAGCATGGCCACCATTGTCGGTCCCACTGCCTTCACTGTCGTCATCCTCCGAGATGACTGAGGCCTTTCTCTTGGCAACCTTTGTTTTCAGGACTGAAGTATCTTTCATGGCAGTGAGCTGATCTTTGATTTCTTCTTTGATCATGTTGGTCAGGTCAATGAGACATGCTTCTTCAGAGAGGTCGGAAGAATGCCGGCTGCCATGTTGGTCAAGCGGTCAACGACTCAAATGTGCTCAGGGAGCTGGTCTCACACTTACCGTAAAACCTCGCATATAAGCCGCGGCTAGTACGCAAGTCAGATCGGCGGTGCAGCTTATAGGATCGGCCCAGAGTCGGGCTCAAACTTGCCTAAGCCTTAAGAGCCAAATTAGAATAACCTCCAAAAGGCAAATAAAGCCCTTCTTTTCTTTGTGTTCCACAAGAATCAGGCTAATATCCCTAAGAGTCATTAAGAAAAATTGTTGGTCGATCTACAATCAGTTAGGTTGTGTTAAGTACCTTTAACTGTTTCCTAGTGGTTTTTCTATTTCAATGTGCGTAGCCTCAATGAATAAGAAATGATTGTATTGTTTACTGACATTCATGACTTCTAAATGACAATTACATCAGCTAATTTGGGACCTTCGATAGATGTACCTATACATGTAGCTATGTTTGCACTGCAGACTAATGGCTAGGGTCTCACAACCACTTCTAGTATGAAAGTGTAATATGAGGATGAGAAAACATAACACAAATTGTAACCAAATACCTATCTATAGGTAATGCTTATTTAATTACATCACATTGAGAAATCAAGTATATATTTGAATTTCCCACACCAGTGCAGACATTGCCTGTCATACATAATCAATAGGTCATATAATACATATATAAGTGCTAATTTATTACATATATACATTAAGGATATGTATTATTATTAGTCATCCTCAAGTTCTGCCAGAATCTGTTGGTTTAAGTCGTCCTGGTCTCGTTCATCTGTAATGTCTTCTTCTTCCTCCTCTGGCTCTTTGTCTAGTTCGTTCACCTATAATATGAAAATATTTAGATTTGGCATTTAATTCACACACAGTGGTTCTTATTCTGTAGATAAATTTCAGTGTAGGTATCACAGTTCTTCCATTAGTGTACTGTACTCCCATTTATTTAGTTCTATCCACCTTCTGATTTGTTCAACTTAATAAGCTTCCTTTCCTTAATAACCTAGCGCAATGAGTTATTAATTTCTTTTCTTTTTCTTTTTGAGCTATAATGTTTTAGTATCAAACCCTGTCAAGGGAGGTAAGTCTTTACCTCCCCACCCCCCCCCCCCCACCCCCCCCCCAAAAAAGATATAAACAACAAAAAAATACTATTAAACCCCCTGTTGTTAAAGAATGATCACTCCCTAAATGATTAATTTGACATACCTTCACAACTCCTTCGGTCATAAGAAGGTTCTGTTGTTCCAGGGAGTCCTCTATAGTGAAGTTAACATCTGCATACACTCGGCCGTCCTGTAACACCACCAGTATGATCCGTGAGAAGGCCGCCTCTACCGCGTGCTGGTGTGCCCTCTTACGTGCTACACACATAGCCGTAGACTTGGTGCTCATGTCTGTAATAAAGAGGAATAAGGTACATGCATTTTAAGTAAACTGATATATTTGAATGTAGATGGTATCAGTTTATACTCACAACCCACTCCTATTGTATATTCCATTTTTGTTATTAATGCCCTACATTTTAGTATACCCCCGGTTATATTTACTGTATTTAATACATGATTGACTTTGGCCTTACTACTGGTTACTAATAAATTTCTAGGAAACTTATTGTACCTGGTACATAGTTTAGTCTGGAAAAAACATTGTTCAATGTACTTAACACATGAATGATTATACTCACCTTCAGGGTTATAGGCCTTTTCTCCTACACCGACACCCTCAGTGGTGACGCCATGGCTAGGGAGCCTCAATTTGAGTACACAGAAGTAGCGCACCATGCCTGGGTCCACCACACCCTTATCTATGTTCATCTGGAATGTAGATAAAACAATAATATTCCTGAATACCTAGGAAAATGAAATGGCAAGTAAACAATAACCATTTTCGATGGAGTCATAGACTGGTATTACAGTTAACTCTCCTTGATATGGTAATTCTTTTTGTAATATTTGATTTCTAACTTAGTTTTCTACCATATTCACTCTCAGGAATCTTTGGACATGAAATGAGTACTGACCGATACAAGCTGAGTTGACCATCCATTGAATCCCAGATAGTAGTTCGCAAGCTCATAGCATTTCACAGAATACAAGTTGTCGGACACTTTCTTCTTCCGGTTTGCGTAACGCACCTGTGGCATTCATAAATAGTTCACATGACATACACAGAGAGGCATCAAGGAAATCAAAACTTTCTGAACCAAGATCTACAAAATTCTCTACATGCCTGGCCCTGTGCATCAACTCTATGGCTTTCCACCATGCATCATCACTACACATTTGTAGGAGTATATGTAACATCATTATTCATTTTTTGGAAATACAAGATCTCCTATGCTTTAGCACTGAAGAGCCGTATTCAATGCCCCCCATTGAATACAATGTGGCCGTATTCAATGGTCTAGGATAAGGTTGTCTTTCCTTCATTAAATGGCTTCAAATAAAAAATAAACACAAATGCCAACTACATTGATACCGTCTCTGACGTACTTCACTTGTGGGGGCTGGGGCATATCCCACTCAGCCTGCGGCTTCATGGGATATGGCCCCAGCCCCCACTCGTGAAATACGACAGAGACGGTATCAATGGGCGTTGGCATTTGTCTATATCTTTTTATTTAATGTGGCCACATTTAAAAAAAATTCTGTTTCCGGTGGAGCGGGCGGGTGGGATTTCTTAACCAGGCCACCCGGCCAATTTTTATTATTTTTTTTCACTGGGGAGTATAATAGCCATTATAAATACATTGTATCCCACACTTGATAACTTATCTCTGAACTCTCTGGCCATGGTGACAGCTGTATTTAATATGAGCTGATGTAGGTCTGACCAGAAATATACCCATATCAGGTTAGAAAGAGTTATATTGAGTCTCACACCCCAGCCATTAAAAAAAAATTAGAAAAAAAAAGAATTTGCGGCCGACCGGGTGAGTTTGCTTTGGCCACCCGCTCCACCGGAAACCAGACTTTTTTAAAAAAAAGTGAGGCCTTATTAGGTGTTAGCTCCCATAAACCAGCAGAACCAAAAGATGACAGACACAATAAGCTGCATTTAAACATAGACTCTATACATAAAGAAATATACATGGAGAATGCTGAATCTGTACATTCCCTCTGTTTAGTGGGGACCTTCATGATGGGGGCATGGAAGAGTAGAATTTATAACTCGATCGGGAGCCTTCCCTTATACCAATGGGCATACTGGATTTGTAAAAGGCGACAAACCTTGAGGAGTCTCTTATCTTACTGCTGTGATCAGTCACTTCATAAATAGTTTTGGCAGCCGCTGCCCATAGGTACAGGCCAGGGCCTTCATGCTCGTGGTCTGGCATGGGATCCTTCCTCAATGAACCACATCTGAGATATCATAGGCCGTGGTTTGTCTGGCCCTGCCTACTATGGTACTAGCCCAGGTATGTAGGACCAGGCATTAAAAAAACATTTGCTATCCTTCGAAAAGAGTCGGGGACATGCCCTGGTAGCAGTTTCCTCCCTCACCTCATAGATGCGGTCATTTATTACATAGATTAAATCATCCATAGATGCGCTCACTGCTGTACTGGGCAAGCAGCATATAAATATCTGTCCGCCTGTGAGGCAGACTACCACTATTTGCGGATGACTCCTGGCTAACTTGAGACAGTCCCGTAGGGTACTATATACACCTGGATGTTAAACAAATCTATCAATCAATCAATCAATCAATTAAAACTGTACATACCCTAATGTGTTGGCCTTTGAGGTAGAACCTCCCGGCGAGGTCCTTATGTGCTGTGGCGGCTGCTCTAGCAGAGTAGAACTTGACAAAGGCATAATACAGCCCGGGACTGGATTTGGTCTCATCGATGCTCGTCTTCACCTGGACCTCATACAGCAAGCCGTATTTGTTGAACACTTTCCACAGAACTTCCTGAAAATGGATTCGTTTGCCTTCTGATTCTTTAACCCTTTACAGAGATTATATGTAGTGCTTTAATGCTCATTCCTGATGGGCATTAAAGAATGAACCATTGAACCCTAGCCTGAACCCTTGACTGGGGGGCAGGGGGTGTAAAACATGTCTCCCCCCCCCCCCATTGTTCAAGTTCAAGTTTTCAAGTTTCAAAGTTTTATTGGTTCCTGGGAAAAATACAGTCATCCTTGCGGTTGTTCTTCCCTGTACCTACCCAGGGGGGTATATGTTTTTAAATGCAAAGTTCAGACCCCTATTGACAAAGCTTATGTTCTGTAAAATCATTTTACATTAAAGTTTTGCATTCAAACCTTATATAGAGAAATACATTATTTATCGAACAGCGAACGAGTAAACAGAATTGAACATGTCTTTCAATATTTTTGTGAAATAATCACTATAGTGGTATTACAAAGCGTGTCTTTCAATCTTTTGTGAACTTGTCACTCAAGTGGTACTTCCATCTTGTATACCACTTTCACACACCTTTCACACCGTCGGCATAGGGAGTTGGGGGTCACACTGCAGGGGGGGGGGGAACACCGGGGCAGCCATTGGCCAAAAATCACAGCAGGTATATATATACACAGACTTATATGACATCACCGTGCTATTGTACAATTTTAATCTCAGCATGTTACATAACGTGTCCTCATACTTTACACCTTATACCTCATACGGCTCATTGGTTAAACGGTGGGTTATGGACAGCAGGGGCACAAGTTTAATTTACAGCTGTGTTGCAGCTTTGTGCAAAAAAGGGAGTCAGGAGACTTTTACCATCGAAGTGCAGCGCTGGGGTGTCTGGCCTCCAATGTACTTTGAAGTATTTTTTAAGCGCCTTCTTGACTTTATATTTAAACAAATCCTTGTCCCCTACCCACCTAAGACTAGGTGGCAGAGAGTTCCACTGAGCTACCGCCTGCAAGAAATGATCATTCTCTAAGATTATGAATATTGGTATGAAAGCTCTCACAATTCTTATACGAATGTAGTTATACTAACATATAACCATGTAGGATTATATGAGTGGATCAGAACTGTAGGTCTAGGTCTACAACTTTCAATGTGTAAAGTGTAAACTAGGGCTACTGCATGCATGAGTAGGTTTATGGTGCCCTTCATTGGCAAGCGCTGTTCCTCTCCCCGTATACGTGTAGCGGTCTATGGTCACTGCCCGCATTTGCTGGTTATAGGGTTATCTTATAAATCGATGGTCCAGTGGAGCCTCTGGATGGGGGCAGCCATCATGTAGGACATGAAATCTCGCTCCTTTGGCAAGATTTCACAGCTTTCTTGCCATGCAGGATGTTTGGGGTGTGTCTGGGTGTGTGTGTAGAGCTATAGACATGCATGATATCTGCAGTCTGTCTAGTTATACTTAATAAAGGAATAGATCTAGTAGAGTAGGCCTAGGCTATTACCGGTACTAATAAGTAGGTATGTGAACGTCCGTGCCTGCTGTGGCTGCAGGGGCGTCGTACTAATCTGTGCCGGTTTTGGAGCACTGTGCACGGGTAGCTCTTTGTAATTTGCTTTTAAATAGGGGTATTATAAAGGTGATATTGCCCCTTATAATTTATATTCCAAGTATACACAATTTCCTTCATCCCAGTATTTTGAAATTAGCTAAACGTTAATTTGTTAATTAGTTACACACTTAATTAAGTCAACATCTAATTAATCCCTCAGTTTTTACCTGAAGATACTTTTGGCCCAAAATAAAAACATATAGGGTAAATGTGGGTAATATCGCGCATTTGGTAATATTGCGCACCCCCCCCTAAAAGGCACATTTTTTCAACAATTTTTTTTTTTTTTAATTTTTTAGTTAGCGACTTTATATTAAGTATCCTTTCAATGTTTTTCATTTACCTGTGCTATACATGTGTTTCAGGAGCCAGAGATGAACAAATTAACCTAATATTTGGTATTTTCAATACTTGCTAAATCAGCAGTTTCTATACTAAATCCCATAGAGCTAATATCGCCCAGGCATGTTGTTATATCGCTCACTTTTCAAAGAATAAAATAAAATAAAATAAATGACAATGAAATAAAGAGAAAATCCCTACAGGGTGGCTTTGTATGTTGTTTACAATATGTGTTATTTTGGGAATGCTACCTCTCACCATAGAGGTGTGAGAGCATGTGGGGTAAAGCACCCTGTTTTCACACTTTAGGTGTGAAAACAGGTGCGCGGATGTAGCCAAATGGTAAAATACACTGTATTTCAATGGGTGAGCGATATAACACAATGATATAAGCGATATAACCAAAACTATGACGATATAACCAAAAAATTTAACCAGACTTTTAGGCCCCTGCTTAGCCTAGAAGGGGATGTGATTGGTATGAAAAAAATTCTCCATTTTTTTAATTTAAGATTATTTTTTTGTATAAACACATATAAAACGTTTTTTAATGACACCAGATTACCTAAATTTGGAACATTTGGGTAATATCGTAATTAGGTGCGCGATATTACCCACATTTACCCTAGGCCTACTAGTATATAGTCTTAACTTCATCTTGGCCAAATATAAAGCAAATCTATGGATGAGCACTATGCTTTCTAGGAGCAGCAGATTAAGGGAGTTAATTAATTTCGCGAATAATCAAGGATTTTCCTAACTTTTTATTATAAAAATTCTATAATTCTGGTTCTAGATGCCAGAATCTCTCCAAACAAACTGCAATAGGCTATGTCCACAATGTTGCTGGCTTTCAGTAAATATATACATTAAAGGGGTACGTATTTCTTAGGTTTAATTTGAGCCTAAATTCATGAAAAGGTCACAGGCAATCCTTCTTTGTAGAGTTTGAAATAATGACGAAAATATGCCCAACCTTGGCCCATTCAAAGTGCTCTAATTTCCCTAAAAGTTATGATAACTGAGAAATTCCAAAAGGATATGATTTCTAACATGTTACTCCAAATGACTGCCATAAAAGGAAGAACTAATCTTGCTTTTGCATTTTTTTGTCACATACCTATAATAAGTACTAGCAAGCATCATAAGTAGGCCTAGGCCTATATCTTACCTGAACACTTGCTTCGTCTTCAAAATCAGTGGGAATGTTGGTCACCAGCAAGTTTTTGTCATTCTCCAATGGAGGAGCAAACTCTATGACTTCTAACGGCGAGGTGTCCATGTCCAAACCTGCCCTAAACCTTACATATTGGCTGCTGGCACTGTAGTGACAGTGAACCTGCCAAGTTTGTTTTTGCCGCCATGTTTTTGTAATTTCTAATTTACACGTTAGGGGGCGGCACGGTCGATAGTGCTGCCCCCTGCTGTCAGTAAACGGCTAATCTACACTGGTCTCCTGTCCCGAAGGTCTGCACGTGGTGGGCCAGGGAAACCACAGGCGCGCAGACTACCATCATAACCCAAAGGGCAGGGCACCTCTCAGGGTCTGACAACATGTACATGGTGTTTTATTGAATAGCCAGGAGTTTCTGAAGACAAGAAGAAAGTCTGTGTTCTGAGGTTGGTACCAGGTGTTTGGGATGATTGTAGTGTCAGATTGAACAGTCAGTGTAGCAAAGGACTGGCTTCATTCACCTCAACTCCCCTATCATCACTCACTCTCAGCTGAAGTGGGTGAGTGACGTGTGTGCTACGGTACCGTACCGTAGTGGTATTAGGGAGTGCTCATTTTTTAACAACAGGGGGGGGGGTGGTGAGATTTCGCGCGGAGCGCGTGAATTTTTTTCACCCACCCCTCTAGAGGGGTCGAAATTTTTTACCCCCCCCCCCCCGGCAGGCCGAAAATCGCGCGCGTTCGCGCCCCTTTGTAGCATAGTAACGCGCGGGCTTTTCCCCTCAAAACAGGTTGAATTTTTTTGCCCCCCCCCAAGAGGGGTCTGAATTTTTTACCCCCCCCCCCCCGGTCAAGGGGTCCAAATTTTTTACCCCCCCCCCCCCAAATCCACCACCCCCCCCTGTTGTTAAAAAATGAGCACTCCCTTATAGTAGGCCTATGTGTAGGTATCAAACTGACTTAAGGGGTTCTAGGGAATCCATAAAATGGACCACTAGCTTATTAATCTAGCTTATTGGATCAGACCCTGGTAGGAAATGTAGAAGGGGGCGTGGCACTCCCAGTTAGCCTAGCTGCCTAGGCTAGGCCAGGGACGTCACAATAAATAGTATAGGCATAGATGGGACAGGGATTCTGAGGGAAGTATAATAGGCATAAATAGGCCCTACATTTTATAGTCACTTATATAGACCTAATTTGATTGATAGAGGCTGGTAAATGTGTTTAAACATGTAGCTGCTCTTGGGGTGTGGTATAAAAAGGGAATTCACTCGTTTTCAGGGGGGAAATCTGCATAAATCCACAAATGCATTTTCCCAGAAAACATCCTTGAATAGGCCTACTGTTAGCATTAGAAAAGTGTATTAAAATAGTCAAAGTAACGCCGCTTTTACGGTAGACCAATATGGTACACAAAGTAAAAGGGTAGGCCTACTATATGACGCGACACAAAATGTTAAGCTTGTAATACTACCGATAGCGGTATTATATTGTTTTCTGCCGGAAATTCAAAGTGCTCACAAAAGCTTTGAAGAAAAATGTAATCTATTAAGTTTGTCACTGCTTCTGACAAGCATTGTGATATTGCCACTGCTTCTGACAAGCATTGTGAAAATAGAAAAGTTTCCCAAATATTAGCAGTAGAACCTTAATGTATATCATCAAACAGGCCAGGAGCCATCAACTATAGTATACAGTGTTGACAAAAAGGTATCCTTACATTAGCCAATAAAGCCTTCTTCAATCTTGAATCTCTATAGCAAAATATTTCCAAACCTTTTCTTTTTGCATCTCAATTGCATCTACATGTGATTCAATAAACACGACATTCTGACATCTACATTGCAGATCCCACCACAAGCGTGCAGACAACATGGAGGGGGGCAGATTGTGTGTCTGGGTTGCAGCCATGCTTCTAATATGCGCTCAAACATCGGCTGAATCTCCAAGCCAGCGCGGCGCGACGACACCGCCGTCCGCTCACCCAAATAAGCTGTTTTTAATGATGTTTGATGGGATGCGCTGGGACTCGGTGAAAAATGACATGCCCGGCATGAAGAAGATGATGGATAACGGGGTTCATGCCGACTACCTGGAACCCTGCTACCCCACCTCATCCTTCCCCAACCACCTGTGTATCCTCACTGGTAGGTACCCCCTCACCCCCCTCACCCCGTCAGTACTACCATTGGCCATATGTAAGGGTCTCCATAAGTCAAGTTGTGAACTATGAATAATTTTCAAAGATAACTGCAAAAAATAACGTTGCATGTATAATAAGCCATGAACATTTTCGGCAGACCAAATGCTGTACTGTCGACATAGATAATACTACCGGTACATGTATTAGTCTAACAAGTCATCATCATTATCTTTTTATGGAATATGGAAGTTTAACCAAGGAACCCTGTATTTCGCCGCCCCATTGAATTATTCAATTAAAACTTGTAGACCTTTGTAAAAGCACATTGATGCCAAGGTTTATTGGGAAACCCTATATTACTTTGAAATAAATGAGTGCCCCTCTCATCCTTTTAGGTAATTATGCAGAGAGTCATGGAGTGATAGGTAATGAAATGTATGATGACACATCGAAGGAAGATTTCAAACTGAACCTCCGTTATAAATACGACGCCAACCCCCGGTGGTGGAAGCATGTCGAACCCATATGGATAACAGCTGTGAACCAGGTACGTCTAAAAACTAAAATATTTAAATTCCTTTAACTGTAGATGTTTTATTCACAATCGAAAAATCGAATAAAAAGTCTACCGGCTATGGCTATTTTCCGCGTTCGGGTCGCCACTCAGTGGTTACCATGGAACATGTCACCACTTAGCAGGTTACAGGTCTTAAGGTCACCTCCAAGTCAGTTGTGTAATCTTCATTCGCAATCTAGGCCATTTGTATAGTGCCTGTATACATAGTGCTTTGAATAAAGCATTATGCTTTTCATCAAACACAGCCCTGGCGAATAATGTGCATCCTGTACCATCATATTTAACATCCAAGCGGCTATACATGTATTTGTAGCACTTTATACCCCCGCTCCTTAAAGGCCTATTAGAGAGGCGCTAATTTGAGATTTAATTTTAGTGCTTAAGAACCATTTCTGGCGCTTATAAAATCCTGCGTTAAATTAAAAGCCCTGTGACACATTCGACCCTACTTAAACTTTGTAATGATAAAAGTGTCTGATAGTGTCCATATTGAATACCTTGCAGGGTAAGCGGGTTAAGGTCTACAACTGGTTCGGGTGTGAGATGAAGATGAATGGATTCCAGCTAACAGACAAACAGTGCGTCAAGTACGTGGACGGCCCCAACACCACCGTCTTACAGGACACAGTCAACGAGGCACTCCGGGCACTCGCAGACGATGAACTCGACTTTGCAGGTAAAATCTGATTCGTTATTCATTAAAGAACAGCGTATTGTATTAATTCATGCACAGTGTTGACCCTACAGGGTCGAGGCATACCTCATACTTGTTACTTTAAGTCTGGCATCCTTAAATGTTTAACAAACTGACTACATGTATACCTACGGGCGTGTCTTCAGGTGTCCCCATGTCTCGTTCCTAGCACATTACCAAAGGCATGCTTCTATTCTTAGCCTTTAGAACCGGACATATAAAAGAGCAAGTGCTCTCCTACAGAAAGAGCACTTTTCCTACTTTAATCAGAATTACATGTACTACTATTTCCCTGCAAAGTCCACTTTGAATTATATGAATTCCCTTTAGAAAATTGAAGAAAATAGTGTGAAAAGATGCTTCACGTCTTTACCCTACTCAAACAGTAACCGCTATAATAGAGGAAACCAATCAGATAGTGCCCTTATATAGTGCAGCCCCTATTTAAAAAAAAAAGGGAAACAGAATGAGAGTTTATCGCTATATTTTAATCATAATTAAACCACAGATTTGTAAGTATTACGATATTTTTTAATTAATAACAAAAAAAAGTAAGAAAATTTTAAAATTTCCTAATTTTTGTTGTCCAAGGAGTGGCATCCTTTTGTTGACCTTGTGTACCTGTGCTTGTAGCGGTGTACCATGACGACCCAGACGAGGTACAGCACCACTGGGGGTTTAACAGCAGCAATGCGCAGACCATCATCTCTCAGCTCGACACGGTCCTCCTCAACCTGCAGTCGCGGGCTGAAAGCCTCACGGTGTACGACCGCAAGACAGCGCTCAGTGACAAGCTCAACATCATGCTCGTCTCGGACCACGGCCACATGAACTACACCGGGCCCGTGGACGTGACGCCCGTGTTTGACAAGTATACCGCCTCGACGTATCACACCCTCACCACCGGGGAGCAGTTGCTGGTCTGGCCTGGTGACAATGAGGAACAGGTACTGATGATATTTCATACCAAATATGGGATAGGCAAATGTGTATTTTTACACCCCCTGTCAAAATATTGAACTCGCAAGGCTTCATTTTGATTTGTCGGCATGATGCACTTATGCAGAGTCTAGAGAGTTGGAGCTGCATTAGTGCATCATGACAATCCTTCCTGAGAGTTGGACGAGTGCAGCCCTGGCGAGTTACCCCTGCATTCAAAGTCGTATATCATATATGAATTTGTTATTGAGTGTATTGTAAATTGGATGCTTGAGGGGAGGGGGGGTGTAAACATTTTTGACCCCTTGACCGGGGGGAGGGGGTAAAAAATGTCGACCCCATGTAGTTAAAAAATGATCATTCCCTTACTAAAATGCCATTAAAATTATTTCATAAGCGCCCAGGGTGATTATTACTTGACATAAGATATTCCTGAAAATAGTGCTTTATCATTGCTCATTGATTTTCATGTATCTTTTATGACAGATTTACAGAGAGCTAAAACAGATAAAGAACATGCACGTTTACCGCCAGAAGGAGATCCCCAAGGAGTGGCACTACAGTCGCGGTCAGTTTGTGCCGCCCATCCTGTGTGATCTGGACCCCGGCTTCTACTTTATATCGGTAACCAGACAGTTTATCATATTTTCTGTTTATTTATTTATTTATTCTTTACATAAAAAAATATATGTAAATTTCTGTTTATACATGTATATATTGTATTCAACATAATGTTAAAATTCTCTCTCTCTTCAGAATGAATGTCTTGTTTGGGGTATTTTCTAGACTAAAAACGGCCCAAACATTCATTGCCTAGTAGTTTATAAGTTTGGAAGTAATTAAGCTAAGACTGGATTAAAATAGTATTTCTATTATCATGTCCAACAAGGTTATATATTTATTTCACTAATACTTTAGATATTACCGGTATTTAAGGAAATTTACACTTAAAAGTACTTGATGTACCGTACATATGAGCCTCATCTATTTATACCCAAAATCATTTGACCAGTCAAACTAATTAATCTCTCTCAATCCCTGTAGCCTGACCGGAGAGCCCTGGGTGTCAATCCTATGTATGGGACAACAAAGAGCTCCCACGGCTTCAACACCAACACCACAGAGATGCGCGCCATCTTCCTCGCCCGGGGACCAAACTTCCAGAAAAAGCCGCACATGGCTCCAGTACAAAACATCCAACTCTACCAAATCATGTGTTCCATCTTGGGTATCAGAGCGTCTGCTAATAACGGCACGTGGTCTGCGGTGACGTCATTTGTGGTCCACCTAGTGGCGCCATACGGTGGTGTGCAGGGTGACCTGCCGGTGTCGTTCCAGTCGGTGGTGGTGACGGTGGTGGTGGCGGTGAGCTGCGTGCTGGTACTGACGTGTATCGTGTGCGGCATCCATTACATGAAGCAGCGCACACGCACCAAGAAGTACCGCACCCTTCCCACCAACCTAGACAACGAGTCGGAGAATGACGAGCTGGATTTGTAGCGACTGCTCAGTCATGTACAGGGGTAGACACGCTGGCCCGCGAGCCAATGGCCCGTAGTTTCTCGGTTCCGGGCCCGCAGTTTTACGAAAAATATACATTCCCACGGGGGCCTGGGTGGCTCACAGGAGTATTCAGAAGAAATTTAAAAAAAGTTTGCCTGACAACTACAGTCATGCAATATATCTTTGGAAAGAGGGAAATGTGCCTGAACTGATCATATTGGTTATACTCTTTCATAGACCAATCAGGAATATGTACAAACGTTTTTTGTCTAAAAGAAAACATAATTTCGACCATTCGCCTACAGAGCTTGGTCCGGGCCCGTACCTTTTTGGGAGCTACAGGCCCGGGTGACCCACGTCTGCAAAAGTTAGTGTCTACCCCTGATAATGTATGTATAGTGTATTGTTGATAGCCTAGTGCGAGTGGTGAGTGCCTTACCACGAGATAAGGATGGATAACTGTGGGAGAATCTTAGATAGCTTAACCCTTGGTGTCATGATGCACCAATGCAATCCTTTCTGGAGTGTATAAGCCCTGTAGGGTCGGCATGGTACATTCATGAATCATGAAGATAAAGGGCATATAGCGTTAAAGCAGTGTTGAATGTGATGCCTTCACGTTGTATTGTAGCTGTATCCAACATAAGAAGCCATGTCTATGAATATGAAGAACAAGTCAATAGATTTAGGGCGCCAGACGGGTAAAATCGACAAGGCGACAAGACCCTGTTTTAACCCGTATGGATAGGGGACAAGGGAATGCTGGTGGTTGGCGACAAGGGACAACCCTATTTCTTTAAATCAATAAGGGACAAGACCTATTTTTTAGGATTGACAAGGGACATTGGCATTTCTTAGGATCGACAAGTAACACAGCTACCCCCCGTCTAGGGCCCTAGATTTGTCGCGACACATGACACAACCTGTCTTCCACTGTAGACATCTCGAGCCGCTATCGCTGGTGTGGATCAAAAATTTACCTGTGTTCATTCAATACCCTGTGGCCTTTTCCAGTGCCTTACCAACTTGGGACATTCAAATCCGCAGGTGGGGATGGGGGCTCAAACATCATTCTTGATGCGAGGCACACGATTTACGACCCACCCCCTCACTTCGTGACCACGATAGGTATTTAAATCTAAAGTTAGTCAATTTTATCTTCTATTAAAATAATTGAGTTTGCTTGAAGCAAACATTAGAACTAGTAGTACTTACATAAGACGGGGTGAGGCTTATTGTGGTGATAATATCTGGCAGATAAATGATTCTTGATTGAAGAAGTCTGTTGTCAAGACAAACCTATTCATATTCAGGCCACACCAAAAAGTGCACTTTTTTTTCGTCTATGAGCTCATTTTAAAAGTGGAGCGATCGACAATTTATATTTCCGAAAATAAGGTGTATGAAATCTGTAGAAATTAATTTGGTGTGGCCTTAGTGTCATTGAATACAGGCTGAGTTAGTATCATGACTATTTATTTTATGATTTATGTAGTGAAAATGGGTTTTGAATGGCAATGGTTGAATACGAGAGCAAATTATGCATGACATTTATCCTAAAAAGGAATATGGGAACAAAGAAATGAAGATCGCATTACAAATCCTAAAGTTTGTCAGATGTGTATTTCATTTTACTGGTAGATATTTTAGTTACCGAGTATGGGTACCGGGTACTCTTGCTGTTTGCCCTGGAAACATTGCCAACTAAGTGTATATATATACTAACTTGTTACTGATATATCACTTAATATGATGTCTCTAACAATATCCAGGTGCTTCTAGCAATGTGGTATAGACTACATAATACCGGTAGTCGTATTGAGAATGATAAAAGTAAAATATGTTGTTATATATGTAAATGTACAAAGCACAGATCACTTTATTGTAAGGCCAAAAAACAGAAAGGTGTGTATATATCAGGTTATATGGTCTGAAAATTGTTAAGCCGAATGGACTTTTTTTTTCAAAATTGGATAAATGAAAATTAGGGTCGGCTCTGTTTTACTAGGTATAGTTGGGAAACCTGAAACACACTTTGTTTTCTGTTTTTGGCTTATTGCGTTGGCTCAATGTATCTACTTTGTATCATAATGTATCTACCTTGTATCATAATGTGTAAAACTGAGGTATTCCAGTGGACAGAATGTTGCTGAAAATGACATGAAAACTAGAAAAGGTTTAAATACCTGAAAAATCCCATTAGTGGGTTTCTGGGATGAATGGCCTTGATAGACCTATTATTATACATGTGCCAGCACACGTAAGTGATGCACCATATACACAGACCAAACTTACAGACACTACTGCTGCCATTAGAGTCACTACCATGTGTTTTATCAGACGTTCACACCGAGCTCCTTACACTTGCCTTTAGCTGGTGCTACACAGTCAGGGACAGGTCATCTGCTGTCAGATCATAGTCATAAAAACGTTTTACTTAATATTTTTTTTCAAATGTTGGGGAAATATTTCCAATACCCTCTCCGGGTTTGTAATTACCGGTACTTAATAAATTGAAGACAGAGGTGGTGATATGTGATAACACGCCCCTGCAGATGGGGGGGGGGTAGGGGATTTGCAGACTCGATACTATATTTGACGTCAAAAGTGTACAGTGGGCTTGGCAAATACCGGTATGTATACGTTGCTAGTACAGGATAGTTAAAGATCGTATAATAGTATATTAAAGCAACATTCGGAGAAATTCTTTAAAATCTGTATGTACACTCTGTTCATACGGTCAAGCATGCATTCTGGATTTTCACACCCACATATGGGTTAGATTAAACCGCTCTCATGGGATCACTTTGTACATCTCTTGGTACCATGTCACTACAGCCCAATATACTGAGTACTGTGAATTCTTGCATATTACCCTCGGGCAGTTACCCCCTGATAATACACTAAGCAGCCCTCTAATGCGGGTACCGTAAAACCTCGCGTAGAAGCCTCGGCTTGTACGCGAGTCAGACTGCTTTTTTTAAATACCAAACATGCCTATATAGGGTGTGGCTTATACGCGGGTTTTTAGATGTATACTACAGTACTTAAGTCGCCAAAATCACACCCCTTCTGTGGCTTATATGATTTGTCAAAGTTTGGGGTGCGGCTAATACACGAGTTAGGCTTATATGCAAGGTTTTACGGTAATAGGAAAATGGCAGGTTGGGGTTGCTAGTTTTCACAAAGGGCATTATATTAAAGGTATACTATAGTACTAAAGTAACCATAATCAGACCGACGGTGCGGGTAATAGAACTTCCAAGATGAGGTGTTGGTATTGTGCGTGATGCAGGTAATACACGAACAAATATATATTCCGTAAATTCCCGCACGGCGAGTTATACGCGAACCAAACCTCCAGTGCGGGTTACACAATATTCTCAAAGTCTAGGTGCGGGTAATACAAGGGTTTATGTCAGTATATTATAATTGTAAAATAGCGATTTTCAGACCCCAGGTGCGGGTGATAGGATTCTCCCAAAGTCGGGATGTTGGTTATACGCGAGGTGTGGGTTATACGCGGGAATTTACGGTATATATATACAGTAGATACCGTACCGTGTGTCAAGTGGTATCTTTTAAATACCAGTATACAGTGTATTGATGTTGTATATACAGGTGCCTTGTATAGAATGAGCCAGATCAAAGATATTCATGAACTGTGAGTAATAACAAATTGTGCCATGATCTGCAATGTGAGTGACACTTGTAGCAGGGAAAGTTTATCAACTAATGGTTTGCTCGCCTGGCAACTTCATGTTCTATTCCATTTTGTGGGTATGATGCACGGATGCAACCCTAGCGATCATGATGATAAAGGGCGTTATGTGTGAAAGCACTGCGTTAAAGGGTCAAAACTGGATCAGTATGTATACTGATGAAATACATTGAATTTCAGTCATTTTATCAGTCAGAATACAACGAGAAGTGGGACCAGATAGAAACAGGCACAGAGAGACAAGTATTACATGTACCTATTATGACCAATTACAAGTTGCCGACTTCGGTGGTTATCTGACCTTGGTCATGTATGAATCTTTTGATGTTTATATATCAGATTTGAATGAAAACACTATCTAGATGTCATACATTTAAGTGCTATTGTATAAAGTGTATAATCTGTTGACTGTTTGACTGATATTGAGGGCCAAGAGGGGACAGCTTTCAGGACAAGACACGTCTTGTGTAGAGTGTTGTAATCAGTGTTGTAGATAACCATTCTGTGATGATGTACAAGTAACCTGTATACATGGGAGGGTGTGTGTGCACCAAATACAGCTGCTGTTAAAATATAGGGTATGGGATGGATTTCTTTTTAAAAAATGGCATCAATCAAAATGGTATTGTTTCTTATGATCGAGAATATCGAAATTTACTGGTCCCTGACGGTTGATGGGTTTTATTAGTTAGTCTTATCAACAGGGACCCCACTCCGTATTCACAAACATTGTATAATTTCTGTTTATTCTTCAAAGGTTTTATTCATATCATTTTGAAAGGTGGCATCTCTCCGTAGTTATCAAGGGTTGAACACTGTTTTATCCAATAGATAAAAAAACATTAATTATTTGGGTATTTAAATGTCTGGATACTAGAATATAATGGTGATAACTGTTAAACATGCATTGTAACTCTTGTGATGGATGGGATATGTGTTCTGTACAAATTCTATATTTTGGCAGATGTGAAAATAAAGGTATAATTGTAAACATTAACTATTGTGGCATCTTGTTGTCTATATCGTAGTTTAGGCCATGAGAATCAACCTTCAAAATGTTGATAAACCCCAGTACCGTAAATTGTCAGAGGAATTCACAATATCAATTTTCATACTCAAGGTTCAGCTTAAAGGATTTATCCATACTAGTGGTGCAGCTTTTCAGAGGGTTAGGCTTATACACGAGCATTTACGGTATCTTGAGAAGTAATAGGCGTATAATTGAATATGATCAAATTCAGACACATATTTTAGAAACAATAGCTGGAAGTCGGTGAGTGTAGCCTGCTTTATTACACAATTTTACCATGTACTGTGTCATTTCACGACGAGATTCATGCACCAGTCACTATAATTCATTCATATGAACATAATCATTATTAATTTACTTTTACATATGTGACACATTTTATGTTTAACACCATCTTTACCGTGCGTTAAAATAATGGTGCTATAAAGTTATCGTGTATGGGGCCTAGGGGCCTATGGTAATTTTCACACGTTGGCATCTCACTATTGTACATCTGTAGCCCTACTACCGTAGGTGGCATAATATGTGAGTATTACATTCATGACAAAGAATAATTCTAAAATGATCATCTCTTGTTTAAATCTTTTTAATCTGCTTTCAGTTTTCGCTCTTACAATTCAGCTGAAGTATGAATTCAGAATTTTTGAATGTAAAGCTTTTCTTTTACAGTCCCAGTCCTTTTCCAGTACCGTTGAAACCCATAATTTAATCCAATGCTGATTCATGTACCAGTTATAGATGAATATATAAAATATTAAATACTGAAAAGGACACTCTCTGCACTGAATCTCATGATATGCACATACAAAGGCATGGAAGCAAATACAAACACACCTCATCCAACAGATCTCAAATCTCACATTTATAAGCACTGCGGCTATATACAACCTCCTCAGGACGTCTTAAATACATGTATCACCACTGTCCATATGGAACGTTTGTATACTGTATTTCTCATGTAATCTCCGGTAAACGTGTTCATGATTAATTAATATATAAGTCTGACAAAAAATGGATGAATTTAATAAGTGAACGTGTTTTATATTTACGCAATGTACACGCTTTGCATTGACAATTATGCTAAGTGACAAGAGTTCGGTTACAGTATCACATTTCTCTTTGGAAAATCAGCATTGAATCTACATGCAACTTATGGTAATATACACTCAGGCCAAGTTAAACATGGGTGACTTTACAAGATGAAAACCGTTCCAGGTCAGTGCACTCCATACGCATACTATGTATCTATCACAACACAGCTACCAGGCCAACTCCCCAATTTGCCTTTGTGTGATACACCACTTCTTAAATCATAGCAATTAAATAGGGTTATTCTTAATTCTGGTATTCTTTCGCTTCTTTTGTACGCATTATTGTGACTACTCTTTTAGCTGCATACGGTGCGTTTAATAAATACATTAATAATAATGTTTTCTACTGACACTTCAGTGATGGGTCAAATACTTGGGGTTGTAGCCCTATGTATGTGAGTGAGTGGGCTTTGATGAACGTTGTCCAATTAATGAGACCCGGTCGGTAAAGAAAAGGGCCCTTCAACACTCCCCAACTCATTCATTATCTCTAATATAGTTGTTAAAAACCACTGGAGTACGGTAATCCCTTTGGTCTATTAAAACTAAATCCAGAAAGTATGACTATATAAGAGTTAGACTCTACTTATGTTGATTCTCTCATTGCTTCTTCTCCTGTTCCTGTAGGAACATGAAGGCGGAGGAGAAGTCTTTGAGTGAGTAGCCCGAGTTGGACATGACGCGGTAGAGCTGGTGTGCGGCCGACCCCAGCGGTGTCGGTGACTGGGTGGCAGTAGCCGCATTCTGTGCAAGGCCCAGATCCTGTGGACGATAGAAAAAAGAAATTTAAGGAGGGAAGACTCACTATTGAGGAAACTGCTTTACACTTTTCTTATGTTTTACTGGATATCAATAGGATTTGATTTGCATGTTTTTTGGATGCAACTATCTTATTAGAGTAACCCCCGAATCAGACCCAACCTCACTTGGTTGATAATCCAGACTCGAAGCCAAATGGTATATTCTGGTACTTTTTGAGAAAGACTTTTACTCTAAGTTTCATATTTTACTTAGACTGCCCCCCCCCCCCTTTCCACATAAGTGATAACAACATTTTCTCTTGGATCTGGACGAATCACACCAGTCACCCTGATGCAAAGAGAATAGATAAAACTGCAGGTATGTGATCGAAACAAATCAAATACCTTAGTCATGAGTGCGGTACCAAAGCCGCCCTGGTAGTTGTTGCTGGAGGGCACGTTTTCCAGGACCCCGGGGCAGGGGTTGTAGAGCTCTGACGACCAGCACCGGCCGGACGACATGTTGAGGATCTTAGCCAGCATCTTAGGGTCCAGCCCCAGTCTACCAACACAAGGTGACAAGATGGTGAACAATAAGTTTATTTCAGTACTGTAATGTTTGCTACACATACCTATGAGTCTTTTTTTTTAATCAAAGACAAAAAAGGTGCAAGGAAGTTGTTATTTCAGTTGTCCAATAGATGTCTTGGTGAAAAGGGTGCTCGGGCAAAAAATTATTTTATTATGATTAAGAGTTTTTTTTTTAAATATGGTGTACGAAATTCAAATTACATGGTACAGTCTTATCATATTATAATTCCTCAGTATTTTTACATTGCCTTGGCTGTTCTAGCATGTTACCTGAAGTACTACATGTATCAAATATTATAATGGAATACTTGGAGATAAGTAGCTGGACCAGTAGATGAATATCAACTGTACTCACTTGATGCCGAGGTTCATGGCTTCAGCCGTGCCGATCATGGATATACCGAGCAGCATGTTATTGCAGATCTTTGCCGCCTGAAGCCGTCAGCAAGGATACAAAAAACTCAACTATATATTTATTGGTAAGACCAGTGCTTATTAATTCCAACTACATGTATTATAAATTCTTGTGAAGACACTGCAGATTGTACTAACTTGCTTGTACCCAGTAAGACCTTTACTAAATTTTCAGACCCCCTGGCCCTGTGCAGCTTTATGATTTGTCAAAGTTAGGGTCGCGGCTTATACTTAAGTCAGGCTTATACACTAGAATTTATGGTATGCTCGTGTGTTATCAATTTGAACTCCACTTTTAAAACTCCCCGCAGTTACATATTTGAATAATATTTGAAGACTCATTGAAGGCGTATTAGGTTGAATCCAAAATTTGGTCTGCTAATCAGTGATGGTCCAGGAGATGGTTTACGCTACCTGTCCGGTGCCGATGGCGCCACAGTGCACCACGTTCTTGCCCATGTGTTTGAGGATGGCCTCTGCCTGTGGGAAGGCTGCCTCAGGGCCCCCCACCATGAAGGTCAGGACGGCGTCCCGCGCCGCGTTCACTCCTACAAGTAAAGAGAGGGGTACTGGTACTGCTCTGTGTTACCGTAGAGTTCACGCCTACAACTAAAGCCACATGTAATGATATTTTCTGTGTTACCATAGAGTTCACGCCTACAAGTAAAGACACATGTACTGGCACTTTTCTGTGTTACCATAGAGTTCACGCCTACAAGTAAAGACACATGTACTGGTACTTTTCTGTGTTACCATAGAGTTCACGCCTACAAGTAAAGACACATGTACTGGTACTTTTCTGTGTTACCATAGAGTTCACGCCTACAAGCATGTAAAGACACATGTACTGGTACTTTTCTTTGTTACCATAGAGTTCACGCCTACAAGTAAAGACACATGTACTGGTACTTTTCTTTGTTACCGTAGAGTTCACGCCTACAAGTAAAGACACATGTACTGATACTTTTTCTGTGTTACGGTAGCTTCTAGCGTAGATGCCGCGGCGTGTATGCTATTCAGACTCAGCTTTAATTTGATACCACACATGCCTATATAGGGATACGGCTTATACGCGAGTTTTTAGATGTATACTACAGTACTAAAGCAGCCAAAATCAGATGCCCTGTGAGGCTTAAACGATATTCCAATAGTCTAGGTGCGGCTAATACGTGCAGAAATTTTACCCCCTTATGTTGATGCATCAGAAGTATCTCCATTCGTGTAAAAATGTCTTCACAATTTTTTTTTGCTTCATTATTTTGATTAGATGCTTCATAATGTGATAACACTGTCCTAGCTCTGTGAGGGTACATACATGACAGCGTGAGGCTTACCTCCAGAGACGGGGGCGTCCAAGAAGGTGGCGCCCTTGGTCTGTGCTAACACGTCCATCTCCCGGGACACGGCCGGGTCTATGGTGCTGCTGTCTATCAGCAGGCTGCCCGACTTCACCGTGCTGCAGCGGGAAAGGGAACTTAACTGTTTAACCATTTTTGCCATGAAAACATTAACAATAATATTATATTTTATGATCAATCGTTTATAACATTTTACCATTTTACCCATGTAAATGCATTATTGGGTATACTTTTTATTCCCGGTCTTTATTCTTGCAAATGGCTGATGATCATATTCATAGTCTTCATGATGCACCAATGCAACGAGTTACCTGACAGCTCTGCATTGGTGCATCATGTCGACACTTTGCATTAAATTCTCCTCTATCTGGATCTATATTGAATTCCTGCAAAAGTGGGAAAAGTGGCATCTCTGTGTCAAGCGTTACCTAAAGATGCCCTGGTCTCCGGTGTAGACGGCCCTGACGTGGGGACTGGACGGCAGCATGGACACGATGGTCTGAGTCTGTGCCGCCACCTCGGCAGGGGAACCCGCACTCTGCGCACCTACAGGGAGCAACCAGCGTGTCATCTAAAGGTTTTGTGCTTGTATGGTTAACCCTATAAGGGCAGCATAGTTGATACAAACAGCAGCATCGGCATTATGCATCAATGCAGCAGCTACAAGTTATGCCCCAGCACTGCATCAATGGCCCATTAGTGACGTCATGGGGTGCAGGAGAAAAACCTGCTGTTCTACCTTCAAATAGCACATGATTTACTAAGTATGTCAGAATCTTATTTATTATCACCAAGACTATCAATAGAAAACATCATGAAAATAGAAATAGGGTGGGTTTGCTTTTAAGGGAGCTTTAATGAAGGGCATTTTACACCATGCTATATAATCCGTGGATCAGTAGATTTTTTATATTTTGTGAAGAGATAAATTTAGATAAAAGCAGGAAAAGAAATATAGCAGAATTCTTGTATTTACCAGCTTCTTTGAGTGAGTTGACCGAGTCCTTGTTGAGGTCAAACACGAGGACGGGGTAGCCCTGCTTCACAAGGTTCTTGGCCATGTGTGCCCCCATGTTACCCAGCCCCACGAAGCCCACCGTCTCTCCATGCTGCAAGTTAATGTACCACATCCAGTTATCATATGAACTCCTGTGTTTAAAGTGAGCACTTCCTATCTACAAATACGGGGCTAAAATAGTTTGAAGTGATTTTCTAACAGTTTTAGTAAACTACTATCTATAATCTACCGGTATTAAAGGCCACTGCAGACCGGCCCGATCTGATCGATGGACTCGATCAGGAGATATCAAACATGTTTGATCGTCCTGACTCAATCAGGAGGACGTGCCGGGAGGACGTGCCCGCACACATACTCTATCTGCCTAGTTACCCACAGAATCTGGATCGTCTGCGGCGGCCTTAAGATGTACAAACTGTGCAATTTACCTGATGCCTGGACGACACTGGAAAATAAAAGATAGATATATTAGATATTACAGTACGGTATATCCTAAGTGAGATGACACCTAAAGAAATACTTATATTGTCCCCTTTCATAGCCTACCTACTGGTAGGCCTACCGGTACCTGTAGGCCTACCGGTAGATACCGAATAGGCCTAGGGCCTATATATGGGGGGGGGGTAGATGCGGGGGGGTCCCCATGTCGCATGTCGATTTTAAGAAATGGCCATGTCACATGTCACTAACGAAAATGCCATGTCACTAATGAAAAGAGTTTAGGAGCATAGAGAGAGCCGAGAGAGTAATAAATGGGGGTCTTGGGGCCACAGGCCCCAGGAAAATTTTGGAATTTGAAAACCCACAGGGATCAAATTTGAAGAAAGGGTTTGGCAGCCTACTTCACTCTATATGAGATTATTTTTTCATGTCACTAAGCCCCATGTCACATGTCGATTTTAAGAAATGCCCATGTCACATGTCACTAAAGTGGCCATGTCACCATGTCGATTTTAAGAAATGCCCATGTCACCATGTCGATTTTAAGAAATGCCCATGTCGCCATGTCGATTTTAGGGGTCTATACCAATTATATGGATCTAGGTCCTAGTGTAGGCCTAGACCTAGGCTAGTTATCTACCGGGGTAGGCCTAAGGCTCTATTCCTATTCCACTTGTTAATGAGAAATTTTTATAGGCCTACCGTAAAACCTCGCGTATAAGCCTAACTCGCGTATAAGCCGCACCCCGACTTTGGGCCGATCCTATAAGCCGCACAAGAGATCTGATTATGGTGATTTTTAGTGCTGTAGCATAGTAGCAAAAACTCGCGTATAAGCCGCACCCTGACCATGGGCCGATCCTATAAGCCGCACCGCCGATCTGATTCGCGTACTAGCCGCGGCTTATACGCGAGGTTTTACGGTAGGTCTATAGAGCTATACAGTAGTTGAGCTTTCCCAACCTACTATACTGCGTGTTGGTTGGGCCGCCGCTGGTTGGCAAAAGCTGGGACTGAGTGCGACCCAGGCTGGATCGCAAAGCACAGGACGCCCGTAGACGGTGGCGCCCTCTAGCGGTGATTTTTGACTGCTTAGCTACTACCCCAGCAATTCCCATCCAGTCCCGGCGTAACCCACAGGCGTAGCCGCAGTGGGTTACGTCGGAACTATAGAGCTATGACATGCCTAGGAAGGGCATGTTACATTTAGAATAAAGACTACAGGTACCGGTACCGGTAGGCCTACCGGTACTGGCATGTCCCTAACTAGTAAGAGATGACATTTGTCATCATGATCCATGCATCATGCAGGCCCTGACCTGTGTGGCCTGTGAGTAACTCGCCAGTGCTGCAGCATGAGTGCATCATAACGACCCTGCAGCCCAGCCATACATGTCTCAACCCTGTAGGGTCGGCATAATGCACTCATGCAGCACTGGCGAGTTACTGGCCAGGGCTGCACTCATGCATCATGGCGACCAAGAACATCATGCATGCTGTCCTTATATAGCGAGTGTTCATTTATTAGTTAGGCCTACAGAGGAGGGGGGGGGGGGGGCGTAAAAATTTCCGACCCCTCCTGAGGGGGAGAGGCGTAAAGATTCTGACCCCTCTTGAGGGGGGGGGGGGGGGCTTTTTAATAAGCCCGCACGTTACTATAGTTTAAAGGGGGGGGACAAATTTTCGGTGCCTACGGCGAAGGGGGGGACGCAAAACGTTCCACGCACGTGGCATAAAATATTTCCGCCCCTCTGCGCGAAATCTCACCACCACCCCCCCCCCCCCCGTAATTAATAAATGAACACTCCCTTAAAGGGTTAATAACTGGGCTGTAGAACGGCCTTGACCTTGCCTTGGCTTGGGGATAGGCCTGCCGGTGGACACACCTCCAGGCTCCACCTCCACCACCAGTTTGGCCCAGAGTTTACAGAAATATAAAAGTTCCTACCAATAAACATCCAACAATGAGTAACCTAATCACCTGAAAATGCCCTGGTTTCTTTGCAAACAGCTGTCAAACAGCGGTTGAGAAGAGAGAACTGTCTTAGTAGTGCCATCTTGCTGAGTTTTGAGACTTTGTGTCAAACTTGTAGCTCCTGGCAACTGCTGTAAATAAAGTAAGTCAGTGAAACTAGGTCACCACCAGAGGGAGGCACTGCTGCCACATGGGTAGCATTCTGAGGCAGATCAGTGGAATAAAGTCTCTCTCTGAGAGGTTCAAATTTGGAGCAGAGGCATCAATCTGCTGACATGCACTCTGCATGGTCTCAAATCAAAATTAAATGAGCTGGTAGATATTATAGTGGCTAAAGATAGTCACAAATGTAGGCCTATAGAGTGGGCATGCCTCATGGAGCTCATATGGCACCATCTCTTGTTATAGAATGTATGTGTAGCCAAAAAAGCTGTCTGCTAAGCGGATTGACTGCACCTTTTGGCCATATATGCATTCTATGGGAGGGTGAATTAGGATATCTAACTACGGATTGATCGACTCGGTTTCAGGAATTTATGAGCAAACAAAAATTCACAAGCTGAGTGACTTTATATGCCTAGATCCAGCACTTCTAGGTTAATATTTGGCATCAGATGGCTCCACTGATTTGTTTTGAAACATGGCCAAGTGTGTTTTCTCACCAGCACGTAGGCCTACATCATTTTTTAGAGTCTGCATGTAGGAGAGATACACATGTATGTTCATATACACGGTGAGTATAGGCTATGCATTGTTCAGTGTCTAAATTAACCACTGCGCCTTGTTCAGCCCCTGAAAAAGGGCCAGTTGATAACATTGTCATGGCACATCTTGATTTCACTCATAAAATGTGGATAGAGGTAGGTGACTAGGCTTAGCTGACCTGACCCCATGAGGACAAGTCTGAAATGTGGTGAACTTTGGGCTGAAGTGAAGTTCAACATATCATCTGGGGTATAGGCCTACTTTGAGTCTAACTCTTTAGTAAGTACCGGTATAGAACTATCAATTTAATTGAATAATTCTAAAGCAGTGGCTGACATTTTAGGCCTGGAGGCCTAGATGGTATTCTATTGCCATTGGTATTCCAAGATACAAGAATTCAGAAGGCTTTATTGACTCAGGGTTCCGCTGAGTCTAAGGGAGACGCCCACGGACCATTTTTTATCTCATTTTAGAAGTCCTACTTTCAGGGCAGGCAGGGAAGCCATCAAGACAGGTGGGTGGAGAAGGTAGATGGCAGAAATCGGACATCAATATCATATTGAAAAATGGAATACAAAAAGTGTCATAAAATTTTCTGAAATTGTCTGCAATGAATGTAAATGTACTGTGGACTATAAGCTTCATTGCTCACATGGTAGTATTCCTCACTAGCGGGATACCAGTGCTGCCACAATTGGGGACACTTAGAACTAGCAGTGTGGGTCTCAGGGGGGGCCAAACATCAGGGGGAGAGTGGAGCAATGATTACACTAGGCCTCTACATGTGTATTATGCATTGGTTGTACCTGGACACACCTTTTATTATCTGTCCAATATAGGGTTGTGGTTAGGACAATGGACTCATGACTAGAAGTACCTAAGTTCAAATCCCCTCCAGGCTAGGTGTGGTGACCATTTTAACCCCATTGGTTGCCAAAGGGTGCACAAAAGTTTTGGCAAAACGTTTTTGTAAAACATTTTATGAACCTTTGCAAAAGGTTTGGGTATAGTCTTTTGGTAACCACTTTTGGTAACCATCTATGTTACACTAAAAGCCACACCAAGGACCGAACCCTGGACCCTTAGATTGGGAGTTCCAGGCTCTCCTGGTTGAGCTATGGAGGCTGCTGGTAGGTCCAGGTACAATAGGTAAACTTTGTTATTGATTATCCGCATTAATGATCAATGCTAAATAATTGGGACCTTTAGCGAACCCGACGTAGCTTATTTAACTCAGACGTATCCTATGCTTTCAGCACTGCTATGTCTGCGTTAAATGAGCTTTAACGTGGTTGCTAAAGGTCCCTAATGGTAGGCCTACACTGTAATAGGGACTTTGAACAACCAATGGGGTCGAACCCAAGGTAATAAACTCAAAGGCATGTTCCCTAACAGATCAGGGGCAGACCCAAAATAAACAAGATTTATTTGTGAATGGTCTACTCTAGACTGTTAGCCTGGGTTCGACCCCATTTGTTGTTTAAGGTCCCTATCACAGTGCACCATTATTTAGGGACCTTTAGCAAACCCGACGTAGCTCATTAAACGCAGGCGTATCCTATCCTTTCAGCACTGCTACATCTGCATTTAATAGGGACCTTTAGCAACCCACGTAAAAGCTCATTAAACGCAGATGTAGCAGTGCTGAAGACATAGGATACATCTAATGAGCTTTTACGTGGTTGCTAAAGGTCCCTAATGAGGTTTTATATGGTTGCTAAAGGTCCCTAATAGCATTGATCATTAATGAGGATAATCAATAACAAAGTTTATGTTCACCTATTGTACCTTGATCTACCAGCAGTCTCCATAGCTCAACCAGGAGAGCCTGGAACTCCCAATCTAAGGGTCCAGGGTTCGGTCCTTGGTGTGGCTTTTAGTGTAACATAGATGGTTACCAAAAGTGGTTACCAAAAGACTATACCCAAACCTTTTGCAAAGGTTCATAAAATGTTTTACAAAAACGTTTTGCAAAACCTTTGGTGCAAGCTTTTGCAACCAATAGGGTTAAAATGGTCACCACACCTAGCCTGGAGGGGATTTGAACTTAGGTACTGCTAGTCATGAGTCCATTGTCCTAACCACAACCCTATATTGGACAGGTAAAAGATTGCAGGTGTCCTAGCATGCAGGGAATGTAGTAGTTCCACTCTCCAAGCAGAGCTTTAGCCCCCTGATCTGGTCCACATAATTTGCTGAAGCTAGTGACTGGAAAGGAGAGAGTGCATACTGGGACCAGTCCAATATGGCGCTGTCCAGTGGACATCCAGCTAGAGGGGAATACCATTCTATGTTAAGTCTATGGGACGCTCAGGTGAGACGCTTTTTTTTAAAGATATCTTGCCACCACACAACTAGCAAATCTGCGTAATAGTAGAGGTCTCCTGCATGAAACTGCAGAGACCGGCTTTGTCCATGCGGGAAAGTGAAGCTAGCCAGAGTGAACGCCACCCACTGAGCATGCGCAGACAGGAGGTGGACAAAACACACTGCCATTGTACCGCGGGCAGCACACAGAGGGAAGAATTGCACAATAAGACAAAGGACTCTCGGGTGTCGGGACTCTCGGTCGGGCGTCGGGACTCTCGGTCGGGCGTCGGGACTCTCGGTCGGGCGTCGGGACTCTCCGTCGGGCGTCGGGACTCTCCGTCGGGCGTCGGGACTCTCCGTCGGGCGTCGGGACTCTCCGTCGGGCGTCGGGACTCTCCGTCGGGCGTCGGGACTCTCCGTCGGGCGTCGGGACTCTCCGTCGGGCGTCGGGACTCTCCGTCGGACGTCCAGACTCTCGGTCAGGGGCGGGTGATCAGGAAAAGGGAGAAAGGGAAAAGGGAGAACAGGAAAAGGGAGAACGGGAAAACGGCATTGAGACTGGGAGCGGGGTGTCGCTGCTGAGGCTCCGACCGACTTGCTTTTTTGTCAACATGTAAAACGTCGGTTACGCGCTGCAGGGGCTGACGCCCCGTCGCTGCTGACACTCCGATCGCCTCGCTTTTCGGGACGTAAAAGGGAGGTTACGCGCTGCAGGGCGCTGACGCCCACACCCACCTGCATGCCCACACCCACCTGCTTGCCCACACCCACCTGCTTGCCCACACCCACCTGCTTGCCCACACAGGTCAAAATCATCTGCAACGCACGCCGCCCTGTGGCCGACCAACACGGTGAAACAGAAACGAAGATGCCGTCGCAGTTTACGCTCAGACCGACTTGCTTTTTGGCCGAGACATAAAGCGGCGTTTATGGGCTGGTGGGCGACGACGCCCACAGCCACCTGCTTGCCCCCAACCACCTGCTTGCCCCCAACCACCTGCTTCCACATGTACTGTCACCTGCTCGCCTGAAGTAAGATAACCTACAAGTGTGACACATGACTTCAGTGTAGTTTTTGACGAGGACCTTGTTTCTGCTGTCAGAAATGAGAAATGACGTATTATACTCAAATTAGATCACTCATTCGACTTTCTAAAGACTCTCGTCGGGCGTCCGGACTCTCAGTTGGGCGTCCGGACTCTCGCCCGGGCGTCCGGACTCTCAGTCCCCCTTGCCCCATGAACCCTGAGTCACCCTTTGATGTTAGTCACTCTTCCTCTTTGATTGACTACCGGTAATATAACTTGTAAGGATACATTTATGTCAGCCCCGAGTTTATTAGCATTGACATTTACACACAGTTTTTTATATATGAATACGGGTACCGGTATGTAGGCCTAGGTCCTAGCCGGGCCTAGGCTACAGTTGATGGCTCCCAGCCTGTTTGATGATATACCGGTAGATGGTGCTGTAGATGATGGAATTCATTTTCTAACAATGCGTAAAATGCCTAATCCAGTAAACATAACAAAATTACAAAAATGTACTCGGAAGACCACCAATTCAGTCTTTGTATTTCTCAGATGAGAGTTGCTCTACTGAGGCGGATTGTGTCGCCTACACACGGACATCTGTCACAGCAGCGGGCCTCCCTCCACGCACCTTCCCTTCAGGTACACTGTAAAAAGTTCTTTAGTACAGTACTTTAGCTGTAAATAATAATACAGCAAATTCTACTGTACATGTACAACTCTGTTACTGTAGATGCAGGCCACGGTAGTGACTTGTAGATCTACAGTACTTTTCCCTGTAATATGTACAAGAGAGGTCGTGGGATCGATCCTTGGTCGAGCCACCTCTCATTCGGGATCTTTAGCAACAAGGCTGTAGCTCATTTAATACAGACATGGCAGAAGTAGCTTATATCCCAATATGACCATTTGTAACACTGGCTGTGTGGCGCAATGGATCAGTGCCCGTCTCCAACACCACAGGTGGTGAGTTCAATCCTTGGTGGAGCCACTTCTCTTGTTTCACCTACATGCACCTAAAATTAGTTTTTCCCTCACATGGATGATTAGAAATATCACCAGCACTGGGAGGCAAACCCCACACCTTTACAAATTATTATTAATCAGTTGAGAAGTAGAGTAGAGATATATCCCAATATGAATGTCAGGGCCTGTCTCCAACACCACAGGTGGTGAGCCACTTCTCTTGTTTCACCTACATCCACCTAAAAATATCACCAGCACTGGGAGGTGAACCCAGGACCTTCAGACTATGATTTACAATCAATTTGCTGTATAGTAACAGAAGATTCTGCTGTCCCTGTACAGTACATAGTGCTGTAAATATACAAAAGCTCACTTGCTGTAGGTCTACAGCACAATCTATTGGAACCAAAGTTGCCCCCATTATTTGGTGTACAGGAACACTACTTACTTCTAACAGTGTACGGTCACTTTACTGGGTGAATTGTTAAAGGGTTTTAGGTATTGAAGTAATACATTAAAACAATACTCCTCATGTGAGGGGAAGGGAGCTAATGAAACAGAACAGAGAGCTTATCATTCAATGCCAAATGAGCTGTTTTTTATTGGTTGAAACATTCATACCGGTAATCATGTATGAATGTAAACATGTCAAAGGAATCAGCTTGAAAAAGTGTAAAATGGTCACTGCATAAGTACTAAAAACTAAATAATGATTTAAAAAAAAATACGATTATTGTTGAGATGGGGTAGGTCCCGGGGATAGGTTAAGACATTTCAAAATGGCATACAGAAGAAGCCAGGCAAACCTAGGGTAGGTGTGTGTGTGTGAGGGGGAGGGGCTATTAGAAAGATCTGAGTGAGACTGAGTAAACCAAATACAGTAGTCTTATACAATGTTGCGGTATACAATTTATGAGAATATTGATGTTATCGTTTCAGAGCGTTACGGCCAAGATGCACCGTAGCCTGCCGATTAAGACGGTCGTGAATCCCACACTGACTGTTGCTCTGGTCCCCTACAATGTACGTACCATATATATTAACACTTTAAGGGCTACATAGTGCTGTAATAAAATATGTCCTTTGTCGTCACAATGCATGGATGGATCTCTGGTGAGTACTTAGTAAGTCTGCAGTGCTGCATTCATGCCCACCCTGCCGGGTAGACACCCTCCAAAGGGGTTGGCATGATGCATGAATGCAGCCCTGGCGAGTCTACTCACCAAGGCTGCATTATTGCATCATGAGGACACAGGGCATGATACTATGCGGCCAGACCAATGCAGCAAGTGTCTTTTCAAGTTAGTTGCTGCTCGGGTTTCTGCATTTTTCTGATGAATGGTTGGCAAGAGCTGCTCAAGGTATGACATCCAAATCCTGCATCCTGCTGACTTCTCATATCATACAGTGTTCTTGCAAAGTAGGCTGCGATCTATTATTATAAAAAAATATTAAATTCACTAGCCGTATTTATCGAAATATTTTTTCAATGCTAAGTCACATATTGTAAATACATATTTTGCTTTCTTACAGGAAAGTCACAAGGCTCCTCTAACAGATCTCCTTCTCAAACTGTCTCACTCAGGGGATGGACTGAGTGTAGATGAGTTCAGTAAACCTCCCAATATTGTTGACAGTCTTGGAACTCTACCAGCAGCAACCATAATCCAGGTTACCACACTCCCAAATACATGCCCTTTCCCTATTGCGTATCAGAAAACCACATATGATACACTCCTTTATGTAAAATCTCGTCTTTATCAAATCAAATCAAATCAATTTTCTTCACACACAGCCCCTTTCGGGGCAGAGGAAAAAGGATAAGATATTAGATGCTGGATGTAGCCGAAAGTTACATTGGCATTACCGGATACATATATGCCATGGAACATTTGTTTACAGACATAGCACCAAAAATGAGTTAAATAGATACAGAGAGCAGCACCATTCCTAGTCAGATCTATGATAATGAGGTTGAACACAGATGTGTTCGCTGTACAAACATAGCTGTCATGCGTAATTTCATTGGATAACTAATCTGAATACATGGGTGACTAACCTATATGTACATATATTACAAGTTTTTATTTTTGTATTAACAGCGAAATATAAATCCAATTGCCCCAAGAAATGCACTTTGTTCAAGATATATTTAAAACCAATTCCCTGCTCTAATGTTCTGGATATTAAAGAGCTTGCTATCGATACCATGAATTGTCCAGATATTTTGGAGACTAAGTATATTTTCTGTTTTTATCCTTCTCCAGGATGGTACCGACGAGGTCCTTGGCCTTTGCATCGTTAGACCAAGCCCCATGTGTCGTAGCACCGATCCCTTGTACCACGCAGGCTACCTAGCACTCGACCCGGTTAGCGCTAAGGGTAAAGGCCTCGGGAAGTCTTTGTTCCGCATGATACAATCCTTCGGCGAGGTCCTGGAATATAAGGGTCTCATAGGACGCACATCAATATCCTCACCCAGCTTGGTTCCAATGAAGATGGGTGGAACTGAGTAAGTTTAGTCTTGGTTGAGATTTGATTCTTGTATTTTCTTTTTCCATTTTATTAATGAGGAAAAATCCCAATGAAACAATATATTTTTTTCAATTATTTCAATTAATGTCACCAAGAAGCCCTATTTAATCAGTAAAAATACAATCTTACATATTGACAGGCATATAGGTATAGTTCCCAACAGTCTGAACCAGGGTCGGCTGGGATGGATGGACGATGTCTTACTGTTTCAACGTTACGTCGACTGTCCAAGACAGGTAATATCCATAGTGTACTTTATATAACATCTATGTTTAAAAAGGAAAGGTAAATTTATTTGGACCATTATAAGCTATAGTCAGACCTCCCACGTGTCATGAAATGTCAAGGAATTTGAAAGCTGTCTGAATGTCATGGGATTTTTGTGAAAAATTGCCTTCTGTCATGGAATGTTATGGAAAAGGAAAATAATGGAATTAATATTACAAAAAAACTCCTAGAATGAACCATTGGCGTTCTAGATTTTAGAATTTATCAGGGGCCAATCCTCCTGACTCCAACAAGAATTCTTGGATGTATTTTATCTAAGGATTTTCGATTGTCTTTTGACAGATGGATAGCCCACCAAAATTACCACCTCTTCTATTAGACCAGCCAACATTATCTTCAGTAAGAACGGGTAATGTGATATCTTCCGCTAAATATTCACTCCCAAAGATGTCAGTTCGATCGCCGAACATGTCTGAGGACCTGGAGGTCAGAGTTCCCTCAGATTCTGAAGTAGGGGAGATGGAAGCTATGTTTCGAGACGCTGCTGAGAACGGAGCTGGATTCGCACTGGATGAATTCACAAGTAATGGTGTTTTAAACTGCAGGTGCTTATGGGAGCGAAACAACATCATCGTTCAATCACCGGCTGGCAAGGTGATCGCTGCAGTAGTGTTTGGTCAGACTACCCTCTGTCGTTCCCCAAACTCAAACCAATATGGCGGCTACTTTGTCGTTCACAAAAATGTCCGGAGGCGAGGTATCGGTGCGAGCCTCCTCGACTATTGTGTAAAGATGGCACAGGAGCTGGGATTCAAAGCAATCCTTGGGGATGTGTTTGGGAACACTAAAGACATGTTGTCACTGGTGCTCAGGGCAGGCTTTAGGGTACAGGGGCACATCCCATATTGTGGCTATCTACACAACAATGGGTACACTGACAGTGTTGTAGTATACAAGCCATGTAAGAAGACCCTAAACCCACCACCCAAATTGTAAACCTACACCATGAAGATGTTTGATAATCCATCCCTTAGGGGAGTTAGCCAGGGCTAAGACACTTAACATTTCATATCTGATGAACTCTTAGCCATGGTATGTAATTAAATTTGTGCCATATGTCAGATTCTTTTGATGCAACATATGAGAAATATTTAGTTTCTAATGTTCCCATGTAAGGGAGTGATCTTTGGAAACTTTAATAGGGGCAGATGTTTGCCAGCGGGTCCTAATACTTATTGTTAAATGTTTTATACCTCTTTATTTATCTCCCTCAAAGTTTTCCGCTTTCTTTCGTCACACACCAGAGATGAGTGCTAATCCTAGGCATATTTGATACATCAAATTTTGAAAAATGATAAAGATCATTTTATGGACATTTGACTACATGAATGCTTTCACGGTGGTAATCCGCTGATAGTCACGTTTTGGTTAATCATTTCTTGTTGTATGTTATATTCTTTGAGATTGAAAGTGTATGATACCGATGCCATGATTTATGATTTGACTGTATCAAAATGACTTTCACCTATATATAGGTGCAAAACTGGTTATTCTGTAGGGCTATAAGCCTGAAAAGGGCCAGAAATAGCTAAAACAACATAGGTCAGAGGTTTGAGCCATATACATGTACTATGGTGCTTTCAGAAAAGAAAAGGATTATAAAAAAGGTGCTCGTAATTGTAAGTATTTAATTAAACATTGTACCTGATCATAGCAACCCTCACAGATGAAGTTGGTACATACATGTAATAAACTAGATTAAATCCTACCTCGAATTGTTCCACTTATTGTTGTGAAACTACATGATCCAAAAATTCGGGGGAAAAAAACAACTTGCCAATTATTTTTCTGTCCTATTTATCAACCCTGCAGTTACACACTGCTGAAGACACTGCTACAGTTATCCAGTATTAAGGTCCTTAGGTAAAATCAAAGTAACTCATCAAATTCAAATATGTAGTGCCAAAGAACAAAGAAGCAGACAGGACATAGGTGTTAGGAAACGAAAAGCAGTCTCAGTATATTCTATGAAACAGATTCTCATGTTGGGACAGATTCCCAGGTGGTCTAGTGGTTAGGATCCGGGGCTTTCACCGCCGTGGCCGGGGTTCGATTCCCCGTCTGGGAAGTATCTACACTAGTTTTTATGATTATTCTTTATTTTAGCTTACCTTACCTAGGACCCATTACAGATCACCATACATGCAATATATCATTGATAATTTTTGGAGACCCAGTCTAATTATCATAATAACACATAAAAGCAGTTTTAGGTATAACAGAGGTGCTCTCACCAATGACAGTGCTAGAAGATGGAGCTCTAGACTCTCTGTGAGAGGTCCACTGTGAGATATGATTGCATGATGAACGTTTTGCCCACGTGAAGGTAATCTGAAGGAAAAGAAACCTTAAGGTGATGCAGAGAAACCAATCGCCAGACAGTATCGGCCAGCTGGCCTCGATAGCTCAGTTGGGAGAGCGTTAGACTGAAGATCTAAAGGTCCCCGGTTTGATCCCGGGTCTGGGCAGTTGCTTTTATTCTTGATTACAGTCTTTTAGTGAGACTAGAAATTAAATTCAAAATGTGTAGCCATCAACTAAAATAGGGACCTTTAGCAAACCCAACGTAGCTCATTAAACGTAGACGTAGATCCCTACAGATGCATTGCTGGCAATGGCAAAAGATTATGTTACGTCTGCGTTTCATGAGCTACGGTGTGGTTGTTAAGGGTCTCTATTGGGCTCTTGGCCAGTCTAGCTCAAGTACTGAAATCGTATTGATTGGTTATGCCAGTTTCCAAGCACTTGGCTTGTTGGTCTAGGGGTATGATTTTTGCTTCGGGTGCGAGAGGTCCCGGGTTCAATTCCCGGACAAGCCCATCTATTTAGCCAACAACATTAAACAAAGTTCAGTTTCACTACAAGTAGATTTCAATTTGAGCAAGTCTTGCACATTTCACAAGGATGAGTGTTGCTATGCGATACTTTTCATTATGTTCTATTTCTGAATAAGCCCATTGATCACAATTTAATGGACATGTATGAGTGGCCATCAATTAGGTGCGGCTTGTTGGTCTAGGGGCATGATTCTCGCTTAGGGTGCGAGAGGTCCCGGGTTCAACTCCCGGACAAGCCCTTACTTTATGCCATTTTTTGACAAAAGATTCACGGTTCATTTGTAGTGTACAGTTTGTATGCAATTGCTAACTTCTGTGTACATTTTATACTATTCCAGTATTAAGAACCTTTAGCAAACCACGTAAAAGCTTATAAAACGCAGACGTAGCAGTGCTGAAAGGATAGGATACGTCTGCGTTTAATGAGCTTTTACGTGGTTGCTAAAGGTCCCTATTGACTACTTGAAACGTTTTACATATCTGGGAGGTGCAGCAATATACCAATGACAATAACCTGTGTTTAGAGAATGGAGTAAGAAAGGCAAAGCTTGTCATTCAGATTCCCAGGTGGTCTAGTGGTTAGGATTCGGCGCTCTCACCGCCGCGGCCGGGGTTCGATTCCCCGTCTGGGAAGTGACTCTTTTCTGTTGCCTATGTGCTTTATTTCCTTACCAGAATATAAAAATACGATATAAAGGCGATAAGAGAAATTAGGGACCTTTAGCAACCACGTAAAAGCTCATTAAACGTAGACGTAGCCTATCCCTTTAGCACTACTATGTTTGCGTTTAATGAGCTACGTCAGGTTTGCTAAAGGTCCCTATTAACTTGGTCAGACATGAAGAGCTTTCAGCCAAAATGGAAACTTATAGATTGTAACCATTTCATTCTATAGTGAGACACAGGGAAGAAAATGCAGACAGGACATAGGTGTTAGGAAACGAAAAGCAGTCTCAGTATATTCTATGAAACAGATTCTCATGTTGGGACAGATTCCCAGGTGGTCTAGTGGTTAGGATCCGGCGCTTTCACCGCCGTGGCCGGGGTTCGATTCCCCGTCTGGGAAGTATCTACACTAGTTTTTATGATTATTCTTTATTTTAGCTTACCTTACCTAGGACTCATTACAGATCACCATACATACAATATATCATTGATAATTTTGGGAGACCCAGTCTAATTATCATAATAACACATAAAAGCAGTTTTAGGTATAACAGAGGTGCTCTCACCAATGACAGTGCTAGAAGAAGGAGCTCTAGACTCTCTGTGAGAGGTCCACTGTGAGATATGATTGCATGATGAACGTTTTGCCCACGTGAAGGTAAATCTGAAGGAAAAGAAACCTTAAGGTGATGCAGAGAAACCAATCGCCAGACAGTATCGGCCAGCTGGCCTCGATAGCTCAGTTGGGAGAGCGTTAGACTGAAGATCTAAAGGTCCCCGGTTCGATCCCGGGTCTGGGCAGTTGCTTTTATTCTTGATTACAGTCTTTTAGTGAGACTAGAAATTAAATTCAAAATGTGTAGCCATCAACTAAAATAGGGACCTTTAGCAAACCCAACGTAGCTCATGAAACGTAGACATAGATCCCTACACATGCATTGCTGGCAATGGCAAAAGATTATGTTACGTCTGCGTTTCATGAGCTACGGTGTGGTTGTTAAGGGTCTCTATTGGGCTCTTGGCCAGTCTAGCTCAAGTACTGAAATCGTATTGATTGGTTATGCCAGTTTCCAAGCACTTGGCTTGTTGGTCTAGGGGTATGATTCTCGCTTCGGGTGCGAGAGGTCCCGGGTTCAATTCCCGGACAAGCCCATCTATTTAGCCAACAACATTAAACAAAGTTCAGTTTCACTACAAGTAGATTTCAATTTGAGCAAGTCTTGCACATTTCACAAGGATGAGTGTTGCTATGCGATACTTTTCATTATGTTCTATTTCTGAATAAGCCCATTGATCACAATTTAATGGACATGTATGAGTGGCCATCAATTAGGTGCGGCTTGTTGGTCTAGGGGCATGATTCTCGCTTAGGGTGCGAGAGGTCCCGGGTTCAACTCCCGGACAAGCCCTTACTTTATGCCATTTTTTGACAAAAGATTCACTGTTCATTTGTAGTGTACAGTTTGTATGCAATTGCTAACTTCTGTGTACATTTTATACTATTCCAGTATTGACTACTTGAAACGTTTTACATATCTGGGAGGTGCAGCAATATACCAATGACAATAACCTGTGTTTAGAGAATGGAGTAAGAAAGGCAAAGCTTGTCATTCAGATTCCCAGGTGGTCTAGTGGTTAGGATTCGGCGCTCTCACCGCCGCGGCCGGGGTTCGATTCCCCGTCTGGGAAGTGACTCTTTTCTGTTGCCTATGTGCTTTATTTCCTTACCAGAATATAAAAATACGATATAAAGGTGATAAGAGAAATTAACTTGGTCAGACATGAAGAGCTTTCAGCCAAAATGGAAACTTATAGATTGTAACCATTTCATTCTATAGTGAGACACAGGGAAGAAAATGCAGACAGGACATAGGTGTTAGGAAACGAAAAGCAGTCTCAGTATATTCTATGAAACAGATTCTCATGTTGGGACAGATTCCCAGGTGGTCTAGTGGTTAGGATCCGGCGCTTTCACCGCCGTGGCCGGGGTTCGATTCCCCGTCTGGGAAGTATCTACACTAGTTTTTATGATTATTCTTTATTTTAGCTTACCTTACCTAGGACTCATTACAGATCACCATACATACAATATATCATTGATAATTTTGGGAGACCCAGTCTAATTATCATAATAACACATAAAAGCAGTTTTAGGTATAACAGAGGTGCTCTCACCAATGACAGTGCTAGAAGAAGGAGCTCTAGACTCTCTGTGAGAGGTCCACTGTGAGATATGATTGCATGATGAACGTTTTGCCCACGTGAAGGTAAATCTGAAGGAAAAGAAACCTTAAGGTGATGCAGAGAAACCAATCGCCAGACAGTATCGGCCAGCTGGCCTCGATAGCTCAGTTGGGAGAGCGTTAGACTGAAGATCTAAAGGTCCCCGGTTCGATCCCGGGTCTGGGCAGTTGCTTTTATTCTTGATTACAGTCTTTTAGTGAGACTAGAAATTAAATTCAAAATGTGTAGCCATCAACTAAAATAGGGACCTTTAGCAAACCCAACGTAGCTCATTAAACGTAGACATAGATCCCTACACATGCATTGCTGGCAATGGCAAAAGATTATGTTACGTCTGCGTTTCATGAGCAACGGTGTGGTTGTTAAGGGTCTCTATTGGGCTCTTGGCCAGTCTAGCTCAAGTACTGAAATCGTATTGATTGGTTATGCCAGTTTCCAAGCACTTGGCTTGTTGGTCTAGGGGTATGATTCTCGCTTCGGGTGCGAGAGGTCCCGGGTTCAATTCCCGGACAAGCCCATCTATTTAGCCAACAACATTAAACAAAGTTCAGTTTCACTACAAGTAGATTTCAATTTGAGCAAGTCTTGCACATTTCACAAGGATGAGTGTTGCTATGCGATACTTTTCATTATGTTCTATTTCTGAATAAGCCCATTGATCACAATTTAATGGACATGTATGAGTGGCCATCAATTAGGTGCGGCTTGTTGGTCTAGGGGCATGATTCTCGCTTAGGGTGCGAGAGGTCCCGGGTTCAACTCCCGGACAAGCCCTTACTTTATGCCATTTTTTGACAAAAGATTCACTGTTCATTTGTAGTGTACAGTTTGTATGCAATTGCTAACTTCTGTGTACATTTTATACTATTCCAGTATTGACTACTTGAAACGTTTTACATATCTGGGAGGTGCAGCAATATACCAATGACAATAACCTGTGTTTAGAGAATGGAGTAAGAAAGGCAAAGCTTGTCATTCAGATTCCCAGGTGGTCTAGTGGTTAGGATTCGGCGCTCTCACCGCCGCGGCCGGGGTTCGATTCCCCGTCTGGGAAGTGACTCTTTTCTGTTGCCTATGTGCTTTATTTCCTTACCAGAATATAAAAATACGATATAAAGGCGATAAGAGAAATTAGGGACCTTTAGCAACCACGTAAAAGCTCATTAAACGTAGACGTAGCCTATCCCTTTAGCACTACTATGTTTGCGTTTAATGAGCTACGTCAGGTTTGCTAAAGGTCCCTATTAACTTGGTCAGACATGAAGAGCTTTCAGCCAAAATGGAAACTTATAGATTGTAACCATTTCATTCTATAGTGAGACACAGGGAAGAAAATGCAGACAGGACATAGGTGTTAGGAAACGAAAAGCAGTCTCAGTATATTCTATGAAACAGATTCTCATGTTGGGACAGATTCCCAGGTGGTCTAGTGGTTAGGATCCGGCGCTTTCACCGCCGTGGCCGGGGTTCGATTCCCCGTCTGGGAAGTATCTACACTAGTTTTTATGATTATTCTTTATTTTAGCTTACCTTACCTAGGACTCATTACAGATCACCATACATACAATATATCATTGATAATTTTGGGAGACCCAGTCTAATTATCATAATAACACATAAAAGCAGTTTTAGGTATAACAGAGGTGCTCTCACCAATGACAGTGCTAGAAGAAGGAGCTCTAGACTCTCTGTGAGAGGTCCACTGTGAGATATGATTGCATGATGAACGTTTTGCCCACGTGAAGGTAAATCTGAAGGAAAAGAAACCTTAAGGTGATGCAGAGAAACCAATCGCCAGACAGTATCGGCCAGCTGGCCTCGATAGCTCAGTTGGGAGAGCGTTAGACTGAAGATCTAAAGGTCCCCGGTTCGATCCCGGGTCTGGGCAGTTGCTTTTATTCTTGATTACAGTCTTTTAGTGAGACTAGAAATTAAATTCAAAATGTGTAGCCATCAACTAAAATAGGGACCTTTAGCAAACCCAACGTAGCTCATGAAACGTAGACATAGATCCCTACACATGCATTGCTGGCAATGGCAAAAGATTATGTTACGTCTGCGTTTCATGAGCAACGGTGTGGTTGTTAAGGGTCTCTATTGGGCTCTTGGCCAGTCTAGCTCAAGTACTGAAATCGTATTGATTGGTTATGCCAGTTTCCAAGCACTTGGCTTGTTGGTCTAGGGGTATGATTCTCGCTTCGGGTGCGAGAGGTCCCGGGTTCAATTCCCGGACAAGCCCATCTATTTAGCCAACAACATTAAACAAAGTTCAGTTTCACTACAAGTAGATTTCAATTTGAGCAAGTCTTGCACATTTCACAAGGATGAGTGTTGCTATGCGATACTTTTCATTATGTTCTATTTCTGAATAAGCCCATTGATCACAATTTAATGGACATGTATGAGTGGCCATCAATTAGGTGCGGCTTGTTGGTCTAGGGGCATGATTCTCGCTTAGGGTGCGAGAGGTCCCGGGTTCAACTCCCGGACAAGCCCTTACTTTATGCCATTTTTTGACAAAAGATTCACTGTTCATTTGTAGTGTACAGTTTGTATGCAATTGCTAACTTCTGTGTACATTTTATACTATTCCAGTATTGACTACTTGAAACGTTTTACATATCTGGGAGGTGCAGCAATATACCAATGACAATAACCTGTGTTTAGAGAATGGAATAAGAAAGGCAAAGCTTGTCATTCAGATTCCCAGGTGGTCTAGTGGTTAGGATTCGGCGCTCTCACCGCCGCGGCCGGGGTTCGATTCCCCGTCTGGGAAGTGACTCTTTTCTGTTGCCTATGTGCTTTATTTCCTTACCAGAATATAAAAATACGATATAAAGGCGATAAGAGAAATTAACTTGGTCAGACATGAAGAGCTTTCAGCCAAAATGGAAACTTATAGATTGTAACCATTTCATTCTATAGTGAGACACAGGGAAGAAAATGCAGACAGGACATAGGTGTTAGGAAACGAAAAGCAGTCTCAGTATATTCTATGAAACAGATTCTCATGTTGGGACAGATTCCCAGGTGGTCTAGTGGTTAGGATCCGGCGCTTTCACCGCCGTGGCCGGGGTTCGATTCCCCGTCTGGGAAGTATCTACACTAGTTTTTATGATTATTCTTTATTTTAGCTTACCTTACCTAGGACTCATTACAGATCACCATACATACAATATATCATTGATAATTTTGGGAGACCCAGTCTAATTATCATAATAACACATAAAAGCAGTTTTAGGTATAACAGAGGTGCTCTCACCAATGACAGTGCTAGAAGAAGGAGCTCTAGACTCTCTGTGAGAGGTCCACTGTGAGATATGATTGCATGATGAACGTTTTGCCCACGTGAAGGTAAATCTGAAGGAAAAGAAACCTTAAGGTGATGCAGAGAAACCAATCGCCAGACAGTATCGGCCAGCTGGCCTCGATAGCTCAGTTGGGAGAGCGTTAGACTGAAGATCTAAAGGTCCCCGGTTCGATCCCGGGTCTGGGCAGTTGCTTTTATTCTTGATTACAGTCTTTTAGTGAGACTAGAAATTAAATTCAAAATGTGTAGCCATCAACTAAAATAGGGACCTTTAGCAAACCCAACGTAGCTCATTAAACGTAGACATAGATCCCTACACATGCATTGCTGGCAATGGCAAAAGATTATGTTACGTCTGCGTTTCATGAGCTACGGTGTGGTTGTTAAGGGTCTCTATTGGGCTCTTGGCCAGTCTAGCTCAAGTACTGAAATCGTATTGATTGGTTATGCCAGTTTCCAAGCACTTGGCTTGTTGGTCTAGGGGTATGATTCTTGCTTCGGGTGCGAGAGGTCCCGGGTTCAATTCCCGGACAAGCCCATCTATTTAGCCAACAACATTAAACAAAGTTCAGTTTCACTACAAGTAGATTTCATTTTGAGCAAGTCTTGCACATTTCACAAGGATGAGTGTTGCTATGCGATACTTTTCATTATGTTCTATTTCTGAATAAGCCCATTGATCACAATTTAATGGACATGTATGAGTGGCCATCAATTAGGTGCGGCTTGTTGGTCTAGGGGCATGATTCTCGCTTAGGGTGCGAGAGGTCCCGGGTTCAACTCCCGGACAAGCCCTTACTTTATGCCATTTTTTGACAAAAGATTCACTGTTCATTTGTAGTGTACAGTTTGTATGCAATTGCTAACTTCTGTGTACATTTTATACTATTCCAGTATTGACTACTTGAAACGTTTTACATATCTGGGAGGTGCAGCAATATACCAATGACAATAACCTGTGTTTAGAGAATGGAGTAAGAAAGGCAAAGCTTGTCATTCAGATTCCCAGGTGGTCTAGTGGTTAGGATTCGGCGCTCTCACCGCCGCGGCCGGGGTTCGATTCCCCGTCTGGGAAGTGACTCTTTTCTGTTGCCTATGTGCTTTATTTCCTTACCAGAATATAAAAATACGATATAAAGGCGATAAGAGAAATTAACTTGGTCAGACATGAAGAGCTTTCAGCCAAAATGGAAACTTATAGATTGTAACCATTTCATTCTATAGTGAGACACAGGGAAGAAAATGCAGACAGGACATAGGTGTTAGGAAACGAAAAGCAGTCTCAGTATATTCTATGAAACAGATTCTCATGTTGGGACAGATTCCCAGGTGGTCTAGTGGTTAGGATCCGGCGCTTTCACCGCCGTGGCCGGGGTTCGATTCCCCGTCTGGGAAGTATCTACACTAGTTTTTATGATTATTCTTTATTTTAGCTTACCTTACCTAGGACTCATTACAGATCACCATACATACAATATATCATTGATAATTTTGGGAGACCCAGTCTAATTATCATAATAACACATAAAAGCAGTTTTAGGTATAACAGAGGTGCTCTCACCAATGACAGTGCTAGAAGAAGGAGCTCTAGACTCTCTGTGAGAGGTCCACTGTGAGATATGATTGCATGATGAACGTTTTGCCCACGTGAAGGTAAATCTGAAGGAAAAGAAACCTTAAGGTGATGCAGAGAAACCAATCGCCAGACAGTATCGGCCAGCTGGCCTCGATAGCTCAGTTGGGAGAGCGTTAGACTGAAGATCTAAAGGTCCCCGGTTCGATCCCGGGTCTGGGCAGTTGCTTTTATTCTTGATTACAGTCTTTTAGTGAGACTAGAAATTAAATTCAAAATGTGTAGCCATCAACTAAAATAGGGACCTTTAGCAAACCCAACGTAGCTCATTAAACGTAGACATAGATCCCTACACATGCATTGCTGGCAATGGCAAAAGATTATGTTACGTCTGCGTTTCATGAGCTACGGTGTGGTTGTTAAGGGTCTCTATTGGGCTCTTGGCCAGTCTAGCTCAAGTACTGAAATCGTATTGATTGGTTATGCCAGTTTCCAAGCACTTGGCTTGTTGGTCTAGGGGTATGATTCTTGCTTCGGGTGCGAGAGGTCCCGGGTTCAATTCCCGGACAAGCCCATCTATTTAGCCAACAACATTAAACAAAGTTCAGTTTCACTACAAGTAGATTTCATTTTGAGCAAGTCTTGCACATTTCACAAGGATGAGTGTTGCTATGCGATACTTTTCATTATGTTCTATTTCTGAATAAGCCCATTGATCACAATTTAATGGACATGTATGAGTGGCCATCAATTAGGTGCGGCTTGTTGGTCTAGGGGCATGATTCTCGCTTAGGGTGCGAGAGGTCCCGGGTTCAACTCCCGGACAAGCCCTTACTTTATGCCATTTTTTGACAAAAGATTCACTGTTCATTTGTAGTGTACAGTTTGTATGCAATTGCTAACTTCTGTGTACATTTTATACTATTCCAGTATTGACTACTTGAAACGTTTTACATATCTGGGAGGTGCAGCAATATACCAATGACAATAACCTGTGTTTAGAGAATGGAGTAAGAAAGGCAAAGCTTGTCATTCAGATTCCCAGGTGGTCTAGTGGTTAGGATTCGGCGCTCTCACCGCCGCGGCCGGGGTTCGATTCCCCGTCTGGGAAGTGACTCTTTTCTGTTGCCTATGTGCTTTATTTCCTTACCAGAATATAAAAATACGATATAAAGGCGATAAGAGAAATTAACTTGGTCAGACATGAAGAGCTTTCAGCCAAAATGGAAACTTATAGATTGTAACCATTTCATTCTATAGTGAGACACAGGGAAGAAAATGCAGACAGGACATAGGTGTTAGGAAACGAAAAGCAGTCTCAGTATATTCTATGAAACAGATTCTCATGTTGGGACAGATTCCCAGGTGGTCTAGTGGTTAGGATCCGGCGCTTTCACCGCCGTGGCCGGGGTTCGATTCCCCGTCTGGGAAGTATCTACACTAGTTTTTATGATTATTCTTTATTTTAGCTTACCTTACCTAGGACTCATTACAGATCACCATACATACAATATATCATTGATAATTTTGGGAGACCCAGTCTAATTATCATAATAACACATAAAAGCAGTTTTAGGTATAACAGAGGTGCTCTCACCAATGACAGTGCTAGAAGAAGGAGCTCTAGACTCTCTGTGAGAGGTCCACTGTGAGATATGATTGCATGATGAACGTTTTGCCCACGTGAAGGTAAATCTGAAGGAAAAGAAACCTTAAGGTGATGCAGAGAAACCAATCGCCAGACAGTATCGGCCAGCTGGCCTCGATAGCTCAGTTGGGAGAGCGTTAGACTGAAGATCTAAAGGTCCCCGGTTCGATCCCGGGTCTGGGCAGTTGCTTTTATTCTTGATTACAGTCTTTTAGTGAGACTAGAAATTAAATTCAAAATGTGTAGCCATCAACTAAAATAGGGACCTTTAGCAAACCCAACGTAGCTCATGAAACGTAGACATAGATCCCTACACATGCATTGCTGGCAATGGCAAAAGATTATGTTACGTCTGCGTTTCATGAGCAACGGTGTGGTTGTTAAGGGTCTCTATTGGGCTCTTGGCCAGTCTAGCTCAAGTACTGAAATCGTATTGATTGGTTATGCCAGTTTCCAAGCACTTGGCTTGTTGGTCTAGGGGTATGATTCTCGCTTCGGGTGCGAGAGGTCCCGGGTTCAATTCCCGGACAAGCCCATCTATTTAGCCAACAACATTAAACAAAGTTCAGTTTCACTACAAGTAGATTTCAATTTGAGCAAGTCTTGCACATTTCACAAGGATGAGTGTTGCTATGCGATACTTTTCATTATGTTCTATTTCTGAATAAGCCCATTGATCACAATTTAATGGACATGTATGAGTGGCCATCAATTAGGTGCGGCTTGTTGGTCTAGGGGCATGATTCTCGCTTAGGGTGCGAGAGGTCCCGGGTTCAACTCCCGGACAAGCCCTTACTTTATGCCATTTTTTGACAAAAGATTCACTGTTCATTTGTAGTGTACAGTTTGTATGCAATTGCTAACTTCTGTGTACATTTTATACTATTCCAGTATTGACTACTTGAAACGTTTTACATATCTGGGAGGTGCAGCAATATACCAATGACAATAACCTGTGTTTAGAGAATGGAACAAGAAAGGCAAAGCTTGTCATTCAGATTCCCAGGTGGTCTAGTGGTTAGGATTCGGCGCTCTCACCGCCGCGGCCGGGGTTCGATTCCCCGTCTGGGAAGTGACTCTTTTCTGTTGCCTATGTGCTTTATTTCCTTACCAGAATATAAAAATACGATATAAAGGCGATAAGAGAAATTAACTTGGTCAGACATGAAGAGCTTTCAGCCAAAATGGAAACTTATAGATTGTAACCATTTCATTCTATAGTGAGACACAGGGAAGAAAATGCAGACAGGACATAGGTGTTAGGAAACAAAAAGCAGTCTCAGTATATTCTATGAAACAGATTCTCATGTTGGGACAGATTCCCAGGTGGTCTAGTGGTTAGGATCCGGCGCTTTCACCGCCGTGGCCGGGGTTCGATTCCCCGTCTGGGAAGTATCTACACTAGTTTTTATGATTATTCTTTATTTTAGCTTACCTTACCTAGGACTCATTACAGATCACCATACATACAATATATCATTGATAATTTTGGGAGACCCAGTCTAATTATCATAATAACACATAAAAGCAGTTTTAGGTATAACAGAGGTGCTCTCACCAATGACAGTGCTAGAAGAAGGAGCTCTAGACTCTCTGTGAGAGGTCCACTGTGAGATATGATTGCATGATGAACGTTTTGCCCACGTGAAGGTAAATCTGAAGGAAAAGAAACCTTAAGGTGATGCAGAGAAACCAATCGCCAGACAGTATCGGCCAGCTGGCCTCGATAGCTCAGTTGGGAGAGCGTTAGACTGAAGATCTAAAGGTCCCCGGTTCGATCCCGGGTCTGGGCAGTTGCTTTTATTCTTGATTACAGTCTTTTAGTGAGACTAGAAATTAAATTCAAAATGTGTAGCCATCAACTAAAATAGGGACCTTTAGCAAACCCAACGTAGCTCATTAAACGTAGACATAGATCCCTACACATGCATTGCTGGCAATGGCAAAAGATTATGTTACGTCTGCGTTTCATGAGCTACGGTGTGGTTGTTAAGGGTCTCTATTGGGCTCTTGGCCAGTCTAGCTCAAGTACTGAAATCGTATTGATTGGTTATGCCAGTTTCCAAGCACTTGGCTTGTTGGTCTAGGGGTATGATTCTCGCTTCGGGTGCGAGAGGTCCCGGGTTCAATTCCCGGACAAGCCCATCTATTTAGCCAACAACATTAAACAAAGTTCAGTTTCACTACAAGTAGATTTCAATTTGAGCAAGTCTTGCACATTTCACAAGGATGAGTGTTGCTATGCGATACTTACTTTATGCCATTTTTTGACAAAAGATTCACTGTTCATTTGTAGTGTACAGTTTGTATGCAATTGCTAACTTCTGTGTACATTTTATATTAGGGACCTTTAGCAACCCACGTAAAAGCTTATAAAACGCAAACGTAGCAGTGCTGAAAGGATAGGATACGTCTGCGTTAAATGAGCTTTTACGTGGTTGCTAAAGGTCCCTACTATTCCAGTATTGACTACTTGAAACGTTTTACATATCTGGGAGGTGCAGCAATATACCAATGACAATAACCTGTGTTTAGAGAATGGAGTAAGAAAGGCAAAGCTTGTCATTCAGATTCCCAGGTGGTCTAGTGGTTAGGATTCGGCGCTCTCACCGCCGCGGCCGGGGTTCGATTCCCCGTCTGGGAAGTGACTCTTTTCTGTTGCCTATGTGCTTTATTTCCTTACCAGAATATAAAAATACGATATAAAGGCGATAAGAGAAATTAACTTGGTCAGACATGAAGAGCTTTCAGCCAAAATGGAAACTTATAGATTGTAACCATTTCATTCTATAGTGAGACACAGGGAAGAAAATGCAGACAGGACATAGGTGTTAGGAAACGAAAAGCAGTCTCAGTATATACTATGAAACAGATTCTCATGTTGGGACAGATTCCCAGGTGGTCTAGTGGTTAGGATCCGGCACTTTCACCGCCGTGGCCGGGGTTCGATTCCCCGTCTGGGAAGTATCTACACTAGTTTTTATGATTATTCTTTATTTTAGCTTACCTTACCTAGGACTCATTACAGATCACCATACATACAATATATCATTGATAATTTTGGGAGACCCAGTCTAATTATCATAATAACACATAAAAGCAGTTTTAGGTATAACAGAGGTGCTCTCACCAATGACAGTGCTAGAAGAAGGAGCTCTAGACTCTCTGTGAGAGGTCCACTGTGAGATATGATTGCATGATGAACGTTTTGCCCACGTGAAGGTAAATCTGAAGGAAAAGAAACCTTAAGGTGATGCAGAGAAACCAATCGCCAGACAGTATCGGCCAGCTGGCCTCGATAGCTCAGTTGGGAGAGCGTTAGACTGAAGATCTAAAGGTCCCCAGTTCGATCCCGGGTCTGGGCAGTTGCTTTTATTCTTGATTACAGTCTTTTAGTGAGACTAGAAATTAAATTCAAAATGTGTAGCCTTCAACTAAAATAGGGACCATTAGCAAACCCAACGTAGCTCATTAAACGTAGACATAGATCCCTACACATGCATTGCTGGCAATAGGGACCTTTAGCAACCACGTAAAAGCTCATTAAACGCAGACGTATCCTATCCTTTCAGCACTGCTACGTCTGTGTTTTATATGCTTTTACGTGGTTTGCTAAAGGTCCCTATTGGCAAAAGATTATGTTACGTCTGCGTTTCATGAGCTACGGTGTGGATGTTAAGGGTCTCTATTGGGCTCTTGGCCAGTCTAGCTCAAGTACTGAAATCGTATTGATTGGTTATGCCAGTTTCCAAGCACTTGGCTTGTTGGTCTAGGGGTATGATTCTCGCTTCGGGTGCGAGAGGTCCCGGGTTCAATTCCCGGACAAGCCCATCTATTTAGCCAACAACATTAAACAAAGTTCAGTTTCACTACAAGTAGATTTCAATTTGAGCAAGTCTTGCACATTTCACAAGGATGAGTGTTGCTATGCGATACTTTTCATTATGTTCTATTTCTGAATAAGCCCATTGATCACAATTTAATGGACATGTATGAGTGGCCATCAATTAGGTGCGGCTTGTTGGTCTAGGGGCATGATTCTCGCTTAGGGTGCGAGAGGTCCCGGGTTCAACTCCCGGACAAGCCCTTACTTTATGCCATTTTTTGACAAAAGATTCACTGTTCATTTGTAGTGTACAGTTTGTATGCAATTGCTAACTTCTGTGTACATTTTATACTATTCCAGTATTGACTACTTGAAACGTTTTACATATCTGGGAGGTGCAGCAATATACCAATGACAATAACCTGTGTTTAGAGAATGGAGTAAGAAAGGCAAAGCTTGTCATTCAGATTCCCAGGTGGTCTAGTGGTTAGGATTCGGCGCTCTCACCGCCGCGGCCGGGGTTCGATTCCCCGTCTGGGAAGTGACTCTTTTCTGTTGCCTATGTGCTTTATTTCCTTACCAGAATATAAAAATACGATATAAAGGCGATAAGAGAAATTAACTTGGTCAGACATGAAGAGCTTTCAGCCAAAATGGAAACTTATAGATTGTAACCATTTCATTCTATAGTGAGACACAGGGAAGAAAATGCAGACAGGACATAGGTGTTAGGAAACGAAAAGCAGTCTCAGTATATTCTATGAAACAGATTCTCATGTTGGGACAGATTCCCAGGTGGTCTAGTGGTTAGGATCCGGCGCTTTCACCGCCGTGGCCGGGGTTCGATTCCCCGTCTGGGAAGTATCTACACTAGTTTTTATGATTATTCTTTATTTTAGCTTACCTTACCTAGGACTCATTACAGATCACCATACATACAATATATCATTGATAATTTTGGGAGACCCAGTCTAATTATCATAATAACACATAAAAGCAGTTTTAGGTATAACAGAGGTGCTCTCACCAATGACAGTGCTAGAAGAAGGAGCTCTAGACTCTCTGTGAGAGGTCCACTGTGAGATATGATTGCATGATGAACGTTTTGCCCACGTGAAGGTAAATCTGAAGGAAAAGAAACCTTAAGGTGATGCAGAGAAACCAATCGCCAGACAGTATCGGCCAGCTGGCCTCGATAGCTCAGTTGGGAGAGCGTTAGACTGAAGATCTAAAGGTCCCCGGTTCGATCCCGGGTCTGGGCAGTTGCTTTTATTCTTGATTACAGTCTTTTAGTGAGACTAGAAATTAAATTCAAAATGTGTAGCCATCAACTAAAATAGGGACCTTTAGCAAACCCAACGTAGCTCATTAAACGTAGACATAGATCCCTACACATGCATTGCTGGCAATGGCAAAAGATTATGTTACGTCTGCGTTTCATGAGCTACGGTGTGGTTGTTAAGGGTCTCTATTGGGCTCTTGGCCAGTCTAGCTCAAGTACTGAAATCGTATTGATTGGTTATGCCAGTTTCCAAGCACTTGGCTTGTTGGTCTAGGGGTATGATTCTCGCTTCGGGTGCGAGAGGTCCCGGGTTCAATTCCCGGACAAGCCCATCTATTTAGCCAACAACATTAAACAAAGTTCAGTTTCACTACAAGTAGATTTCAATTTGAGCAAGTCTTGCACATTTCACAAGGATGAGTGTTGCTATGCGATACTTACTTTATGCCATTTTTTGACAAAAGATTCACTGTTCATTTGTAGTGTACAGTTTGTATGCAATTGCTAACTTCTGTGTACATTTTATATTAGGGACCTTTAGCAACCCACGTAAAAGCTTATAAAACGCAAACGTAGCAGTGCTGAAAGGATAGGATACGTTTGCGTTAAATGAGCTTTTACGTGGTTGCTAAAGGTCCCTACTATTCCAGTATTGACTACTTGAAACGTTTTACATATCTGGGAGGTGCAGCAATATACCAATGACAATAACCTGTGTTTAGAGAATGGAGTAAGAAAGGCAAAGCTTGTCATTCAGATTCCCAGGTGGTCTAGTGGTTAGGATTCGGCGCTCTCACCGCCGCGGCCGGGGTTCGATTCCCCGTCTGGGAAGTGACTCTTTTCTGTTGCCTATGTGCTTTATTTCCTTACCAGAATATAAAAATACGATATAAAGGCGATAAGAGAAATTAACTTGGTCAGACATGAAGAGCTTTCAGCCAAAATGGAAACTTATAGATTGTAACCATTTCATTCTATAGTGAGACACAGGGAAGAAAATGCAGACAGGACATAGGTGTTAGGAAACGAAAAGCAGTCTCAGTATATTCTATGAAACAGATTCTCATGTTGGGACAGATTCCCAGGTGGTCTAGTGGTTAGGATCCGGCGCTTTCACCGCCGTGGCCGGGGTTCGATTCCCCGTCTGGGAAGTATCTACACTAGTTTTTATGATTATTCTTTATTTTAGCTTACCTTACCTAGGACTCATTACAGATCACCATACATACAATATATCATTGATAATTTTGGGAGACCCAGTCTAATTATCATAATAACACATAAAAGCAGTTTTAGGTATAACAGAGGTGCTCTCACCAATGACAGTGCTAGAAGAAGGAGCTCTAGACTCTCTGTGAGAGGTCCACTGTGAGATATGATTGCATGATGAACGTTTTGCCCACGTGAAGGTAAATCTGAAGGAAAAGAAACCTTAAGGTGATGCAGAGAAACCAATCGCCAGACAGTATCGGCCAGCTGGCCTCGATAGCTCAGTTGGGAGAGCGTTAGACTGAAGATCTAAAGGTCCCCGGTTCGATCCCGGGTCTGGGCAGTTGCTTTTATTCTTGATTACAGTCTTTTAGTGAGACTAGAAATTAAATTCAAAATGTGTAGCCATCAACTAAAATAGGGACCTTTAGCAAACCCAACGTAGCTCATTAAACGTAGACATAGATCCCTACACATGCATTGCTGGCAATGGCAAAAGATTATGTTACGTCTGCGTTTCATGAGCTACGGTGTGGTTGTTAAGGGTCTCTATTGGGCTCTTGGCCAGTCTAGCTCAAGTACTGAAATCGTATTGATTGGTTATGCCAGTTTCCAAGCACTTGGCTTGTTGGTCTAGGGGTATGATTCTCGCTTCGGGTGCGAGAGGTCCCGGCTTCAATTCCCGGACAAGCCCATCTATTTAGCCAACAACATTAAACAAAGTTCAGTTTCACTACAAGTAGATTTCAATTTGAGCAAGTCTTGCACATTTCACAAGGATGAGTGTTGCTATGCGATACTTACTTTATGCCATTTTTTGACAAAAGATTCACTGTTCATTTGTAGTGTACAGTTTGTATGCAATTGCTAACTTCTGTGTACATTTTATATTAGGGACCTTTAGCAACCCACGTAAAAGCTTATAAAACGCAAACGTAGCAGTGCTGAAAGGATAGGATACGTCTGCGTTAAATGAGCTTTTTACGTGGTTGCTAAAGGTCCCTACTATTCCAGTATTGACTACTTGAAACGTTTTACATATCTGGGAGGTGCAGCAATATACCAATGACAATAACCTGTGTTTAGAGAATGGAGTAAGAAAGGCAAAGCTTGTCATTCAGATTCCCAGGTGGTCTAGTGGTTAGGATTCGGCGCTCTCATCGCCGCGGCCGGGGTTCGATTCCCCGTCTGGGAAGTGACTCTTTTCTGTTGCCTATGTGCTTTATTTCCTTACCAGAATATAAAAATACGATATAAAGGCGATAAGAGAAATTAACTTGGTCAGACATGAAGAGCTTTCAGCCAAAATGGAAACTTATAGATTGTAACCATTTCATTCTATAGTGAGACACAGGGAAGAAAATGCAGACAGGACATAGGTGTTAGGAAACGAAAAGCAGTCTCAGTATATTCTATGAAACAGATTCTCATGTTGGGACAGATTCCCAGGTGGTCTAGTGGTTAGGATCCGGCGCTTTCACCGCCGTGGCCGGGGTTCGATTCCCCGTCTGGGAAGTATCTACACTAGTTTTTATGATTATTCTTTATTTTAGCTTACCTTACCTAGGACTCATTACAGATCACCATACATACAATATATCATTGATAATTTTGGGAGACCCAGTCTAATTATCATAATAACACATAAAAGCAGTTTTAGGTATAACAGAGGTGCTCTCACCAATGACAGTGCTAGAAGAAGGAGCTCTAGACTCTCTGTGAGAGGTCCACTGTGAGATATGATTGCATGATGAACGTTTTGCCCACGTGAAGGTAAATCTGAAGGAAAAGAAACCTTAAGGTGATGCAGAGAAACCAATCGCCAGACAGTATCGGCCAGCTGGCCTCGATAGCTCAGTTGGGAGAGCGTTAGACTGAAGATCTAAAGGTCCCCGGTTCGATCCCGGGTCTGGGCAGTTGCTTTTATTCTTGATTACAGTCTTTTAGTGAGACTAGAAATTAAATTCAAAATGTGTAGCCATCAACTAAAATAGGGACCTTTAGCAAACCCAACGTAGCTCATTAAACGTAGACATAGATCCCTACACATGCATTGCTGGCAATGGCAAAAGATTATGTTACGTCTGCGTTTCATGAGCTACGGTGTGGTTGTTAAGGGTCTCTATTGGGCTCTTGGCCAGTCTAGCTCAAGTACTGAAATCGTATTGATTGGTTATGCCAGTTTCCAAGCACTTGGCTTGTTGGTCTAGGGGTATGATTCTCGCTTCGGGTGCGAGAGGTCCCGGGTTCAATTCCCGGACAAGCCCATCTATTTAGCCAACAACATTAAACAAAGTTCAGTTTCACTACAAGTAGATTTCAATTTGAGCAAGTCTTGCACATTTCACAAGGATGAGTGTTGCTATGCGATACTTACTTTATGCCATTTTTTGACAAAAGATTCACTGTTCATTTGTAGTGTACAGTTTGTATGCAATTGCTAACTTCTGTGTACATTTTATATTAGGGACCTTTAGCAACCCACGTAAAAGCTTATAAAACGCAAACGTAGCAGTGCTGAAAGGATAGGATACGTTTGCGTTAAATGAGCTTTTACGTGGTTGCTAAAGGTCCCTACTATTCCAGTATTGACTACTTGAAACGTTTTACATATCTGGGAGGTGCAGCAATATACCAATGACAATAACCTGTGTTTAGAGAATGGAGTAAGAAAGGCAAAGCTTGTCATTCAGATTCCCAGGTGGTCTAGTGGTTAGGATTCGGCGCTCTCACCGCCGCGGCCGGGGTTCGATTCCCCGTCTGGGAAGTGACTCTTTTCTGTTGCCTATGTGCTTTATTTCCTTACCAGAATATAAAAATACGATATAAAGGCGATAAGAGAAATTAACTTGGTCAGACATGAAGAGCTTTCAGCCAAAATGGAAACTTATAGATTGTAACCATTTCATTCTATAGTGAGACACAGGGAAGAAAATGCAGACAGGACATAGGTGTTAGGAAACGAAAAGCAGTCTCAGTATATACTATGAAACAGATTCTCATGTTGGGACAGATTCCCAGGTGGTCTAGTGGTTAGGATCCGGCGCTTTCACCGCCGTGGCCGGGGTTCGATTCCCCGTCTGGGAAGTATCTACACTAGTTTTTATGATTATTCTTTATTTTAGCTTACCTTACCTAGGACTCATTACAGATCACCATACATACAATATATCATTGATAATTTTGGGAGACCCAGTCTAATTATCATAATAACACATAAAAGCAGTTTTAGGTATAACAGAGGTGCTCTCACCAATGACAGTGCTAGAAGAAGGAGCTCTAGACTCTCTGTGAGAGGTCCACTGTGAGATATGATTGCATGATGAACGTTTTGCCCACGTGAAGGTAAATCTGAAGGAAGAGAAACCTTAAGGTGATGCAGAGAAACCAATCGCCAGACAGTATCGGCCAGCTGGCCTCGATAGCTCAGTTGGGAGAGCGTTAGACTGAAGATCTAAAGGTCCCCAGTTCGATCCCGGGTCTGGGCGGTTGCTTTTATTCTTGATTACAGTCTTTTAGTGAGACTAGAAATTAAATTCAAAATGTGTAGCCTTCAACTAAAATAGGGACCATTAGCAAACCCAACGTAGCTCATTAAACGTAGACATAGATCCCTACACATGCATTGCTGGCAATAGGGACCTTTAGCAACCACGTAAAAGCTCATTAAACGCAGACGTATCCTATCCTTTCAGCACTGCTACGTCTGTGTTTTATATGCTTTTACGTGGTTTGCTAAAGGTCCCTATTGGCAAAAGATTATGTTACGTCTGCGTTTCATGAGCTACGGTGTGGATGTTAAGGGTCTCTATTGGGCTCTTGGCCAGTCTAGCTCAAGTACTGAAATCGTATTGATTGGTTATGCCAGTTTCCAAGCACTTGGCTTGTTGGTCTAGGGGTATGATTCTCGCTTCGGGTGCGAGAGGTCCCGGGTTCAATTCCCGGACAAGCCCATCTATTTAGCCAACAACATTAAACAAAGTTCAGTTTCACTACAAGTAGATTTCAATTTGAGCAAGTCTTGCACATTTCACAAGGATGAGTGTTGCTATGCGATACTTTTCATTATGTTCTATTTCTGAATAAGCCCATTGATCACAATTTAATGGACATGTATGAGTGGCCATCAATTAGGTGCGGCTTGTTGGTCTAGGGGCATGATTCTCGCTTAGGGTGCGAGAGGTCCCGGGTTCAACTCCCGGACAAGCCCTTACTTTATGCCATTTTTTGACAAAAGATTCACTGTTCATTTGTAGTGTACAGTTTGTATGCAATTGCTAACTTCTGTGTACATTTTATACTATTCCAGTATTGACTACTTGAAACGTTTTACATATCTGGGAGGTGCAGCAATATACCAATGACAATAACCTGTGTTTAGAGAATGGAGTAAGAAAGGCAAAGCTTGTCATTCAGATTCCCAGGTGGTCTAGTGGTTAGGATTCGGCGCTCTCACCGCCGCGGCCGGGGTTCGATTCCCCGTCTGGGAAGTGACTCTTTTCTGTTGCCTATGTGCTTTATTTCCTTACCAGAATATAAAAATACGATATAAAGGCGATAAGAGAAATTAACTTGGTCAGACATGAAGAGCTTTCAGCCAAAATGGAAACTTATAGATTGTAACCATTTCATTCTATAGTGAGACACAGGGAAGAAAATGCAGACAGGACATAGGTGTTAGGAAACGAAAAGCAGTCTCAGTATATTCTATGAAACAGATTCTCATGTTGGGACAGATTCCCAGGTGGTCTAGTGGTTAGGATCCGGCGCTTTCACCGCCGTGGCCGGGGTTCGATTCCCCGTCTGGGAAGTATCTACACTAGTTTTTATGATTATTCTTTATTTTAGCTTACCTTACCTAGGACTCATTACAGATCACCATACATACAATATATCATTGATAATTTTGGGAGACCCAGTCTAATTATCATAATAACACATAAAAGCAGTTTTAGGTATAACAGAGGTGCTCTCACCAATGACAGTGCTAGAAGAAGGAGCTCTAGACTCTCTGTGAGAGGTCCACTGTGAGATATGATTGCATGATGAACGTTTTGCCCACGTGAAGGTAAATCTGAAGGAAAAGAAACCTTAAGGTGATGCAGAGAAACCAATCGCCAGACAGTATCGGCCAGCTGGCCTCGATAGCTCAGTTGGGAGAGCGTTAGACTGAAGATCTAAAGGTCCCCGGTTCGATCCCGGGTCTGGGCAGTTGCTTTTATTCTTGATTACAGTCTTTTAGTGAGACTAGAAATTAAATTCAAAATGTGTAGCCATCAACTAAAATAGGGACCTTTAGCAAACCCAACGTAGCTCATGAAACGTAGACATAGATCCCTACACATGCATTGCTGGCAATGGCAAAAGATTATGTTACGTCTGCGTTTCATGAGCAACGGTGTGGTTGTTAAGGGTCTCTATTGGGCTCTTGGCCAGTCTAGCTCAAGTACTGAAATCGTATTGATTGGTTATGCCAGTTTCCAAGCACTTGGCTTGTTGGTCTAGGGGTATGATTCTCGCTTCGGGTGCGAGAGGTCCCGGGTTCAATTCCCGGACAAGCCCATCTATTTAGCCAACAACATTAAACAAAGTTCAGTTTCACTACAAGTAGATTTCAATTTGAGCAAGTCTTGCACATTTCACAAGGATGAGTGTTGCTATGCGATACTTTTCATTATGTTCTATTTCTGAATAAGCCCATTGATCACAATTTAATGGACATGTATGAGTGGCCATCAATTAGGTGAGGCTTGTTGGTCTAGGGGCATGATTCTCGCTTAGGGTGCGAGAGGTCCCGGGTTCAACTCCCGGACAAGCCCTTACTTTATGCCATTTTTTGACAAAAGATTCACTGTTCATTTGTAGTGTACAGTTTGTATGCAATTGCTAACTTCTGTGTACATTTTATACTATTCCAGTATTGACTACTTGAAACGTTTTACATATCTGGGAGGTGCAGCAATATACCAATGACAATAACCTGTGTTTAGAGAATGGAGTAAGAAAGGCAAAGCTTGTCATTCAGATTCCCAGGTGGTCTAGTGGTTAGGATTCGGCGCTCTCACCGCCGCGGCCGGGGTTCGATTCCCCGTCTGGGAAGTGACTCTTTTCTGTTGCCTATGTGCTTTATTTCCTTACCAGAATATAAAAATACGATATAAAGGCGATAAGAGAAATTAACTTGGTCAGACATGAAGAGCTTTCAGCCAAAATGGAAACTTATAGATTGTAACCATTTCATTCTATAGTGAGACACAGGGAAGAAAATGCAGACAGGACATAGGTGTTAGGAAACGAAAAGCAGTCTCAGTATATTCTATGAAACAGATTCTCATGTTGGGACAGATTCCCAGGTGGTCTAGTGGTTAGGATCCGGCGCTTTCACCGCCGTGGCCGGGGTTCGATTCCCCGTCTGGGAAGTATCTACACTAGTTTTTATGATTATTCTTTATTTTAGCTTACCTTACCTAGGACTCATTACAGATCACCATACATACAATATATCATTGATAATTTTGGGAGACCCAGTCTAATTATCATAATAACACATAAAAGCAGTTTTAGGTATAACAGAGGTGCTCTCACCAATGACAGTGCTAGAAGAAGGAGCTCTAGACTCTCTGTGAGAGGTCCACTGTGAGATATGATTGCATGATGAACGTTTTGCCCACGTGAAGGTAAATCTGAAGGAAAAGAAACCTTAAGGTGATGCAGAGAAACCAATCGCCAGACAGTATCGGCCAGCTGGCCTCGATAGCTCAGTTGGGAGAGCGTTAGACTGAAGATCTAAAGGTCCCCGGTTCGATCCCGGGTCTGGGCAGTTGCTTTTATTCTTGATTACAGTCTTTTAGTGAGACTAGAAATTAAATTCAAAATGTGTAGCCATCAACTAAAATAGGGACCTTTAGCAAACCCAACGTAGCTCATGAAACGTAGACATAGATCCCTACACATGCATTGCTGGCAATGGCAAAAGATTATGTTACGTCTGCGTTTCATGAGCAACGGTGTGGTTGTTAAGGGTCTCTATTGGGCTCTTGGCCAGTCTAGCTCAAGTACTGAAATCGTATTGATTGGTTATGCCAGTTTCCAAGCACTTGGCTTGTTGGTCTAGGGGTATGATTCTCGCTTCGGGTGCGAGAGGTCCCGGGTTCAATTCCCGGACAAGCCCATCTATTTAGCCAACAACATTAAACAAAGTTCAGTTTCACTACAAGTAGATTTCAATTTGAGCAAGTCTTGCACATTTCACAAGGATGAGTGTTGCTATGCGATACTTTTCATTATGTTCTATTTCTGAATAAGCCCATTGATCACAATTTAATGGACATGTATGAGTGGCCATCAATTAGGTGCGGCTTGTTGGTCTAGGGGCATGATTCTCGCTTAGGGTGCGAGAGGTCCCGGGTTCAACTCCCGGACAAGCCCTTACTTTATGCCATTTTTTGACAAAAGATTCACTGTTCATTTGTAGTGTACAGTTTGTATGCAATTGCTAACTTCTGTGTACATTTTATACTATTCCAGTATTGACTACTTGAAACGTTTTACATATCTGGGAGGTGCAGCAATATACCAATGACAATAACCTGTGTTTAGAGAATGGAGTAAGAAAGGCAAAGCTTGTCATTCAGATTCCCAGGTGGTCTAGTGGTTAGGATTCGGCGCTCTCACCGCCGCGGCCGGGGTTCGATTCCCCGTCTGGGAAGTGACTCTTTTCTGTTGCCTATGTGCTTTATTTCCTTACCAGAATATAAAAATACGATATAAAGGCGATAAGAGAAATTAACTTGGTCAGACATGAAGAGCTTTCAGCCAAAATGGAAACTTATAGATTGTAACCATTTCATTCTATAGTGAGACACAGGGAAGAAAATGCAGACAGGACATAGGTGTTAGGAAACGAAAAGCAGTCTCAGTATATTCTATGAAACAGATTCTCATGTTGGGACAGATTCCCAGGTGGTCTAGTGGTTAGGATCCGGCGCTTTCACCGCCGTGGCCGGGGTTCGATTCCCCGTCTGGGAAGTATCTACACTAGTTTTTATGATTATTCTTTATTTTAGCTTACCTTACCTAGGACTCATTACAGATCACCATACATACAATATATCATTGATAATTTTGGGAGACCCAGTCTAATTATCATAATAACACATAAAAGCAGTTTTAGGTATAACAGAGGTGCTCTCACCAATGACAGTGCTAGAAGAAGGAGCTCTAGACTCTCTGTGAGAGGTCCACTGTGAGATATGATTGCATGATGAACGTTTTGCCCACGTGAAGGTAAATCTGAAGGAAAAGAAACCTTAAGATGATGCAGAGAAACCAATCGCTGGACAGTAGGGACATTTAGCAAACCCGACGTAGCTCATTAAACGCAGACATAGCCTATACCTTCAGCACTGCTACGTCTGCGTTTTATGAGCTTTTACGTGGTTGCTAAAGGTCCCTACTATCGGCCAGCTGGCCTCGATAGCTCAGTTGGGAGAGCGTTAGACTGAAGATCTAAAGGTCCCCGGTTCGATCCCGGGTCTGGGCAGTTGCTTTTATTCTTGATTACAGTCTTTTAGTGAGACTAGAAATTAAATTCAAAATGTGTAGCCATCAACTAAAATAGGGACCTTTAGCAAACCCAACGTAGCTCATTAAACGTAGACATAGATCCCTACACATGCATTGCTGGCAATGGCAAAAGATTATGTTACGTCTGCGTTTCATGAGCTACGGTGTGGTTGTTAAGGGTCTCTATTGGGCTCTTGGCCAGTCTAGCTCAAGTACTGAAATCGTATTGATTGGTTATGCCAGTTTCCAAGCACTTGGCTTGTTGGTCTAGGGGTATGATTCTCGCTTCGGGTGCGAGAGGTCCCGGGTTCAATTCCCGGACAAGCCCATCTATTTAGCCAACAACATTAAACAAAGTTCAGTTTCACTACAAGTAGATTTCAATTTGAGCAAGTCTTGCACATTTCACAAGGATGAGTGTTGCTATGCGATACTTTTCATTATGTTCTATTTCTGAATAAGCCCATTGATCACAATTTAATGGACATGTATGAGTGGCCATCAATTAGGTGCGGCTTGTTGGTCTAGGGGCATGATTCTCGCTTAGGGTGCGAGAGGTCCCGGGTTCAACTCCCGGACAAGCCCTTACTTTATGCCATTTTTTGACAAAAGATTCACTGTTCATTTGTAGTGTACAGTTTGTATGCAATTGCTAACTTCTGTGTACATTTTATACTATTCCAGTATTGACTACTTGAAACGTTTTACATATCTGGGAGGTGCAGCAATATACCAATGACAATAACCTGTGTTTAGAGAATGGAGTAAGAAAGGCAAAGCTTGTCATTCAGATTCCCAGGTGGTCTAGTGGTTAGGATTCGGCGCTCTCACCGCCGCGGCCGGGGTTCGATTCCCCGTCTGGGAAGTGACTCTTTTCTGTTGCCTATGTGCTTTATTTCCTTACCAGAATATAAAAATACGATATAAAGGCGATAAGAGAAATTAACTTGGTCAGACATGAAGAGCTTTCAGCCAAAATGGAAACTTATAGATTGTAACCATTTCATTCTATAGTGAGACACAGGGAAGAAAATGCAGACAGGACATAGGTGTTAGGAAACGAAAAGCAGTCTCAGTATATTCTATGAAACAGATTCTCATGTTGAGACAGATTCCCAGGTGGTCTAGTGGTTAGGATCCGGCGCTTTCACCGCCGTGGCCGGGGTTCGATTCCCCGTCTGGGAAGTATCTACACTAGTTTTTATGATTATTCTTTATTTTAGCTTACCTTACCTAGGACTCATTACAGATCACCATACATACAATATATCATTGATAATTTTGGGAGACCCAGTCTAATTATCATAATAACACATAAAAGCAGTTTTAGGTATAACAGAGGTGCTCTCACCAATGACAGTGCTAGAAGAAGGAGCTCTAGACTCTCTGTGAGAGGTCCACTGTGAGATATGATTGCATGATGAACGTTTTGCCCACGTGAAGGTAAATCTGAAGGAAAAGAAACCTTAAGGTGATGCAGAGAAACCAATCGCCAGACAGTATCGGCCAGCTGGCCTCGATAGCTCAGTTGGGAGAGCGTTAGACTGAAGATCTAAAGGTCCCCGGTTCGATCCCGGGTCTGGGCAGTTGCTTTTATTCTTGATTACAGTCTTTTAGTGAGACTAGAAATTAAATTCAAAATGTGTAGCCATCAACTAAAATAGGGACCTTTAGCAAACCCAACGTAGCTCATTAAACGTAGACATAGATCCCTACACATGCATTGCTGGCAATGGCAAAAGATTATGTTACGTCTGCGTTTCATGAGCTACGGTGTGGTTGTTAAGGGTCTCTATTGGGCTCTTGGCCAGTCTAGCTCAAGTACTGAAATCGTATTGATTGGTTATGCCAGTTTCCAAGCACTTGGCTTGTTGGTCTAGGGGTATGATTCTCACTTCGGGTGCGAGAGGTCCCGGGTTCAATTCCCGGACAAGCCCATCTATTTAGCCAACAACATTAAACAAAGTTCAGTTTCACTACAAGTAGATTTCAATTTGAGCAAGTCTTGCACATTTCACAAGGATGAGTGTTGCTATGCGATACTTTTCATTATGTTCTATTTCTGAATAAGCCCATTGATCACAATTTAATGGACATGTATGAGTGGCCATCAATTAGGTGCGGCTTGTTGGTCTAGGGGCATGAGTAGGGACCTTTAGCAAACCCGACGTAGGTCATTTAACGCAGACGTATCCTATCCTTTCAGCACTGCTACGTCTGCGTTTATTGAGCTTTTACGTGATTGCTAAAGGTCCCTATTCTCGCTTAGGGTGCGAGAGGTCCCGGGTTCAACTCCCGGACAAGCCCTTACTTTATGCCATTTTTTGACAAAAGATTCACTGTTCATTTGTAGTGTACAGTTTGTATGCAATTGCTAACTTCTGTGTACATTTTATACTATTCCAGTATTGACTACTTGAAACGTTTTACATATCTGGGAGGTGCAGCAATATACCAATGACAATAACCTGTGTTTAGAGAATGGAGTAAGAAAGGCAAAGCTTGTCATTCAGATTCCCAGGTGGTCTAGTGGTTAGGATTCGGCGCTCTCACCGCCGCGGCCGGGGTTCGATTCCCCGTCTGGGAAGTGACTCTTTTCTGTTGCCTATGTGCTTTACTAGGGACCTTCAGCAAACCCTACGTAGCCCATTAAACGCAGACGTATCCTATCCCTTCAGCACTGCTACGTCTGCGTTTTATGAGCTTTTACGTGGTTGCTAAAGGTCCCTATTTCCTTACCAGAATATAAAAATACGATATAAAGGCGATAAGAAAAATTAACTTGGTCAGACATGAAGAGCTTTCAGCCAAAATGGAAACTTATAGATTGTAACCATTTCATTCTATAGTGAGACACAGGGAAGAAAATGCAGACAGGACATAGGTGTTAGGAAACGAAAAGCAGTCTCAGTATATTCTATGAAACAGATTCTCATGTTGGGACAGATTCCCAGGTGGTCTAGTGGTTAGGATCCGGCGCTTTCACCGCCGTGGCCGGTGTTCGATTCCCCGTCTGGGAAGTATCTACACTAGTTTTTATGATTATTCTTTATTTTAGCTTACCTTACCTAGGACTCATTACAGATCACCATACATACAATATATCATTGATAATTTTGGGAGACCCAGTCTAATTATCATAATAACACATAAAAGCAGTTTTAGGTATAACAGAGGTGCTCTCACCAATGACAGTGCTAGAAGAAGGAGCTCTAGACTCTCTGTGAGAGGTCCACTGTGAGATATGATTGCATGATGAACGTTTTGCCCACGTGAAGGTAAATCTGAAGGAAAAGAAACCTTAAGGTGATGCAGAGAAACCAATCGCCAGACACTCAGGACCTTTAGCAACCGCGACGTAGCTCATTTAACGCAGACGTATGCTATACTTTCAGCACTGCTACGTCTGCGTTAAATGAGCTTTTACGTGGTTGCTAAAGGTCCCTAGTATCGGCCAGCTGGCCTCGATAGCTCAGTTGGGAGAGCGTTAGACTGAAGATCTAAAGGTCCCCGGTTCGATCCCGGGTCTGGGCAGTTGCTTTTATTCTTGATTACAGTCTTTTAGTGAGACTAGAAATTAAATTCAAAATGTGTAGCCATCAACTAAAATAGGGACCTTTAGCAAACCCAACGTAGCTCATTAAACGTACACATAGATCCCTACACATGCATTGCTGGCAATGGCAAAAGATTATGTTACGTCTGCGTTTCATGAGCTACGGTGTGGTTGTTAAGGGTCTCTATTGGGCTCTTGGCCAGTCTAGCTCAAGTACTGAAATCGTATTGATTGGTTATGCCAGTTTCCAAGCACTTGGCTTGTTGGTCTAGGGGTATGATTCTCGCTTCGGGTGCGAGAGGTCCCGGGTTCAATTCCCGGACAAGCCCATCTATTTAGCCAACAACATTAAACAAAGTTCAGTTTCACTACAAGTAGATTTCAATTTGAGCAAGTCTTGCACATTTCACAAGGATGAGTGTTGCTATGCGATACTTTTCATTATGTTCTATTTCTGAATAAGCCCATTGATCACAATTTAATGGACATGTATGAGTGGCCATCAATTAGGTGCGGCTTGTTGGTCTAGGGGCATGATTCTCGCTTAGGGTGCGAGAGGTCCCGGGTTCAACTCCCGGACAAGCCCTTACTTTATGCCATTTTTTGACAAAAGATTCACTGTTCATTTGTAGTGTACAGTTTGTATGCAATTGCTAACTTCTGTGTACATTTTATACTATTCCAGTATTGACTACTTGAAACGTTTTACATATCTGGGAGGTGCAGCAATATACCAATGACAATAACCTGTGTTTAGAGAATGGAGTAAGAAAGGCAAAGCTTGTCATTCAGATTCCCAGGTGGTCTAGTGGTTAGGATTCGGCGCTCTCACCGCGGCGGCCGGGGTTCGATTCCCCGTCTGGGAAGTGACTCTTTTCTGTTGCCTATGTGCTTTATTTCCTTACCAGAATATAAAAATACGATATAAAGGCGATAAGAGAAATTAACTTGGTCAGACATGAAGAGCTTTCAGCCAAAATGGAAACTTATAGATTGTAACCATTTCATTCTATAGTGAGACACAGGGAAGAAAATGCAGACAGGACATAGGTGTTAGGAAACGAAAAGCAGTCTCAGTATATTCTATGAAACAGATTCTCATGTTGGGACAGATTCCCAGGTGGTCTAGTGGTTAGGATCCGGCGCTTTCACCGCCGTGGCCGGGGTTCGATTCCCCGTCTGGGAAGTATCTACACTAGTTTTTATGATTATTCTTTATTTTAGCTTAGCTTACCTAGGACTCATTACAGATCACCATACATACAATATATCATTGATAATTTTGGGAGACCCAGTCTAATTATCATAATAACACATAAAAGCAGTTTTAGGTATAACAGAGGTGCTCTCACCAATGACAGTGCTAGAAGAAGGAGCTCTAGACTCTCTGTGAGAGGTCCACTGTGAGATATGATTGCATGATGAACGTTTTGCCCACGTGAAGGTAAATCTGAAGGAAAAGAAACCTTAAGGTGATGCAGAGAAACCAATCGCCAGACAGTATCGGCCAGCTGGCCTCGATAGCTCAGTTGGGAGAGCGTTAGACTGAAGATCTAAAGGTCCCCGGTTCGATCCCGGGTCTGGGCAGTTGCTTTTATTCTTGATTACAGTCTTTTAGTGAGACTAGAAATTAAATTCAAAATGTGTAGCCATCAACTAAAATAGGGACCTTTAGCAAACCCAACGTAGCTCATTAAACGTAGACATAGATCCCTACACATGCATTGCTGGCAATGGCAAAAGATTATGTTACGTCTGCGTTTCATGAGCTACGGTGTGGTTGTTAAGGGTCTCTATTGGGCTCTTGGCCAGTCTAGCTCAAGTACTGAAATCGTATTGATTGGTTATGCCAGTTTCCAAGCACTTGGCTTGTTGGTCTAGGGGTATGATTCTCGCTTCGGGTGCGAGAGGTCCCGGGTTCAATTCCCGGACAAGCCCATCTATTTAGCCAACAACATTAAACAAAGTTCAGTTTCACTACAAGTAGATTTCAATTTGAGCAAGTCTTGCACATTTCACAAGGATGAGTGTTGCTATGCGATACTTTTCATTATGTTCTATTTCTGAATAAGCCCATTGATCACAATTTAATGGACATGTATGAGTGGCCATCAATTAGGTGCGGCTTGTTGGTCTAGGGGCATGATTCTCGCTTAGGGTGCGAGAGGTCCCGGGTTCAACTCCCGGACAAGCCCTTACTTTATGCCATTTTTTGACAAAAGATTCACTGTTCATTTGTAGTGTACAGTTTGTATGCAATTGCTAACTTCTGTGTACATTTTATACTATTCCAGTATTGACTACTTGAAACGTTTTACATATCTGGGAGGTGCAGCAATAGGGACCTTTAGCAACCCACGTAAAAGCTCATTAAACGCAGACGTAGCAGTGCTGAAAGGATAGGATACGTCTGCGTTTAATGAGCTTTTACGTGGTTGCTAAAGGTCCCTACTATACCAATGACAATAACCTGTGTTTAGAGAATGGAGTAAGAAAGGCAAAGCTTGTCATTCAGATTCCCAGGTGGTCTAGTGGTTAGGATTCGGCGCTCTCACCGCCGCGGCCGGGGTTCGATTCCCCGTCTGGGAAGTGACTCTTTTCTGTTGCCTATGTGCTTTATTTACTTACCAGAATATAAAAATACGATATAAAGGCGATAAGAGAAATTAACTTGGTCAGACATGAAGAGCTTTCAGCCAAAATGGAAACTTATAGATTGTAACCATTTCTTTCTATAGTGAGACACAGGGAAGAAAATGCAGACAGGACATAGGTGTTAGGAAACGAAAAGCAGTCTCAGTATATTCTATGAAACAGATTCTCATGTTGGGACAGATTCCCAGGTGGTCTAGTGGTTAGGATCCGGCGCTTTCACCGCCGTGGCCGGGGTTCGATTCCCCGTCTGGGAAGTATCTACACTAGTTTTTATGATTATTCTTTATTTTAGCTTACCTTACCTAGGACTCATTACAGATCACCATACATACAATATATCATTGATAATTTTGGGAGACCCAGTCTAATTATCATAATAACACATAAAAGCAGTTTTAGGTATAACAGAGGTGCTCTCACCAATGACAGTGCTAGAAGAAGGAGCTCTAGACTCTCTGTGAGAGGTCCACTGTGAGATATGATTGCATGATGAACGTTTTGCCCACGTGAAGGTAAATCTGAAGGAAAAGAAACCTTAAGGTGATGCAGAGAAACCAATCGCCAGACAGTATCGGCCAGCTGGCCTCGATAGCTCAGTTGGGAGAGCGTTAGACTGAAGATCTAAAGGTCCCCGGTTCGATCCCGGGTCTGGGCAGTTGCTTTTATTCTTGATTACAGTCTTTTAGTGAGACTAGAAATTAAATTCAAAATGTGTAGCCATCAACTAAAATAGGGACCTTTAGCAAACCCAACGTAGCTCATTAAACGTAGACATAGATCCCTACACATGCATTGCTGGCAATGGCAAAAGATTATGTTACGTCTGCGTTTCATGAGCTACGGTGTGGTTGTTAAGGGTCTCTATTGGGCTCTTGGCCAGTCTAGCTCAAGTACTGAAATCGTATTGATTGGTTATGCCAGTTTCCAAGCACTTGGCTTGTTGGTCTAGGGGTATGATTCTCGCTTCGGGTGCGAGAGGTCCCGGGTTCAATTCCCGGACAAGCCCATCTATTTAGCCAACAACATTAAACAAAGTTCAGTTTCACTACAAGTAGATTTCAATTTGAGCAAGTCTTGCACATTTCACAAGGATGAGTGTTGCTATGCGATACTTTTCATTATGTTCTATTTCTGAATAAGCCCATTGATCACAATTTAATGGACATGTATGAGTGGCCATCAATTAGGTGCGGCTTGTTGGTCTAGGGGCATGATTCTCGCTTAGGGTGCGAGAGGTCCCGGGTTCAACTCCCGGACAAGCCCTTACTTTATGCCATTTTTTGACAAAAGATTCACTGTTCATTTGTAGTGTACAGTTTGTATGCAATTGCTAACTTCTGTGTACATTTTATACTATTCCAGTATTGACTACTTGAAACGTTTTACATATCTGGGAGGTGCAGCAATATACCAATGACAATAACCTGTGTTTAGAGAATGGAGTAAGAAAGGCAAAGCTTGTCATTCAGATTCCCAGGTGGTCTAGTGGTTAGGATTCGGCGCTCTCACCGCGGCGGCCGGGGTTCGATTCCCCGTCTGGGAAGTGACTCTTTTCTGTTGCCTATGTGCTTTATTTCCTTACCAGAATATAAAAATACGATATAAAGGCGATAAGAGAAATTAACTTGGTCAGACATGAAGAGCTTTCAGCCAAAATGGAAACTTATAGATTGTAACCATTTCTTTCTATAGTGAGACACAGGGAAGAAAATGCAGACAGGACATAGGTGTTAGGAAACGAAAAGCAGTCTCAGTATATTCTATGAAACAGATTCTCATGTTGGGACAGATTCCCAGGTGGTCTAGTGGTTAGGATCCGGCGCTTTCACCGCCGTGGCCGGGGTTCGATTCCCCGTCTGGGAAGTATCTACACTAGTTTTTATGATTATTCTTTATTTTAGCTTACCTTACCTAGGACTCATTACAGATCACCATACATACAATATATCATTGATAATTTTGGGAGACCCAGTCTAATTATCATAATAACACATAAAAGCAGTTTTAGGTATAACAGAGGTGCTCTCACCAATGACAGTGCTAGAAGAAGGAGCTCTAGACTCTCTGTGAGAGGTCCACTGTGAGATATGATTGCATGATGAACGTTTTGCCCACGTGAAGGTAAATCTGAAGGAAAAGAAACCTTAAGGTGATGCAGAGAAACCAATCGCCAGACAGTATCGGCCAGCTGGCCTCGATAGCTCAGTTGGGAGAGCGTTAGACTGAAGATCTAAAGGTCCCCGGTTCGATCCCGGGTCTGGGCAGTTGCTTTTATTCTTGATTACAGTCTTTTAGTGAGACTAGAAATTAAATTCAAAATGTGTAGCCATCAACTAAAATAGGGACCTTTAGCAAACCCAACGTAGCTCATTAAACGTAGACATAGATCCCTACACATGCATTGCTGGCAATGGCAAAAGATTATGTTACGTCTGCGTTTCATGAGCTACGGTGTGGTTGTTAAGGGTCTCTATTGGGCTCTTGGCCAGTCTAGCTCAAGTACTGAAATCGTATTGATTGGTTATGCCAGTTTCCAAGCACTTGGCTTGTTGGTCTAGGGGTATGATTCTCGCTTCGGGTGCGAGAGGTCCCGGGTTCAATTCCCGGACAAGCCCATCTATTTAGCCAACAACATTAAACAAAGTTCAGTTTCACTACAAGTAGATTTCAATTTGAGCAAGTCTTGCACATTTCACAAGGATGAGTGTTGCTATGCGATACTTTTCATTATGTTCTATTTCTGAATAAGCCCATTGATCACAATTTAATGGACATGTATGAGTGGCCATCAATTAGGTGCGGCTTGTTGGTCTAGGGGCATGATTCTCGCTTAGGGTGCGAGAGGTCCCGGGTTCAACTCCCGGACAAGCCCTTACTTTATGCCATTTTTTGACAAAAGATTCACTGTTCATTTGTAGTGTACAGTTTGTATGCAATTGCTAACTTCTGTGTACATTTTATACTATTCCAGTATTGACTACTTGAAACGTTTTACATATCTGGGAGGTGCAGCAATATACCAATGACAATAACCTGTGTTTAGAGAATGGAGTAAGAAAGGCAAAGCTTGTCATTCAGATTCCCAGGTGGTCTAGTGGTTAGGATTCGGCGCTCTCACCGCCGCGGCCGGGGTTCGATTCCCCGTCTGGGAAGTGACTCTTTTCTGTTGCCTATGTGCTTTATTTCCTTACCAGAATATAAAAATACGATATAAAGGCGATAAGAGAAATTAACTTGGTCAGACATGAAGAGCTTTCAGCCAAAATGGAAACTTATAGATTGTAACCATTTCTTTCTATAGTGAGACACAGGGAAGAAAATGCAGACAGGACATAGGTGTTAGGAAACGAAAAGCAGTCTCAGTATATTCTATGAAACAGATTCTCATGTTGGGACAGATTCCCAGGTGGTCTAGTGGTTAGGATCCGGCGCTTTCACCGCCGTGGCCGGGGTTCGATTCCCCGTCTGGGAAGTATCTACACTAGTTTTTATGATTATTCTTTATTTTAGCTTACCTTACCTAGGACTCATTACAGATCACCATACATACAATATATCATTGATAATTTTGGGAGACCCAGTCTAATTATCATAATAACACATAAAAGCAGTTTTAGGTATAACAGAGGTGCTCTCACCAATGACAGTGCTAGAAGAAGGAGCTCTAGACTCTCTGTGAGAGGTCCACTGTGAGATATGATTGCATGATGAACGTTTTGCCCACGTGAAGGTAAATCTGAAGGAAAAGAAACCTTAAGGTGATGCAGAGAAACCAATCGCCAGACAGTATCGGCCAGCTGGCCTCGATAGCTCAGTTGGGAGAGCGTTAGACTGAAGATCTAAAGGTCCCCGGTTCGATCCCGGGTCTGGGCAGTTGCTTTTATTCTTGATTACAGTCTTTTAGTGAGACTAGAAATTAAATTCAAAATGTGTAGCCATCAACTAAAATAGGGACCTTTAGCAAACCCAACGTAGCTCATTAAACGTAGACATAGATCCCTACACATGCATTGCTGGCAATGGCAAAAGATTATGTTACGTCTGCGTTTCATGAGCTACGGTGTGGTTGTTAAGGGTCTCTATTGGGCTCTTGGCCAGTCTAGCTCAAGTACTGAAATCGTATTGATTGGTTATGCCAGTTTCCAAGCACTTGGCTTGTTGGTCTAGGGGTATGATTCTCGCTTCGGGTGCGAGAGGTCCCGGGTTCAATTCCCGGACAAGCCCATCTATTTAGCCAACAACATTAAACAAAGTTCAGTTTCACTACAAGTAGATTTCAATTTGAGCAAGTCTTGCACATTTCACAAGGATGAGTGTTGCTATGCGATACTTTTCATTATGTTCTATTTCTGAATAAGCCCATTGATCACAATTTAATGGACATGTATGAGTGGCCATCAATTAGGTGCGGCTTGTTGGTCTAGGGGCATGATTCTCGCTTAGGGTGCGAGAGGTCCCGGGTTCAACTCCCGGACAAGCCCTTACTTTATGCCATTTTTTGACAAAAGATTCACTGTTCATTTGTAGTGTACAGTTTGTATGCAATTGCTAACTTCTGTGTACATTTTATACTATTCCAGTATTGACTACTTGAAACGTTTTACATATCTGGGAGGTGCAGCAATATACCAATGACAATAACCTGTGTTTAGAGAATGGAGTAAGAAAGGCAAAGCTTGTCATTCAGATTCCCAGGTGGTCTAGTGGTTAGGATTCGGCGCTCTCACCGCCGTGGCCGGGGTTCGATTCCCCGTCTGGGAAGTGACTCTTTTCTGTTGCCTATGTGCTTTATTTCCTTACCAGAATATAAAAATACGATATAAAGGCGATAAGAGAAATTAACTTGGTCAGACATGAAGAGCTTTCAGCCAAAATGGAAACTTATAGATTGTAACCATTTCATTCTATAGTGAGACACAGGGAAGAAAATGCAGACAGGACATAGGTGTTAGGAAACGAAAAGCAGTCTCAGTATATTCTATGAAACAGATTCTCATGTTGGGACAGATTCCCAGGTGGTCTAGTGGTTAGGATCCGGCGCTTTCACCGCCGTGGCCGGGGTTCGATTCCCCGTCTGGGAAGTATCTACACTAGTTTTTATGATTATTCTTTATTTTAGCTTACCTTACCTAGGACTCATTACAGATCACCATACATACAATATATCATTGATAATTTTGGGAGACCCAGTCTAATTATCATAATAACACATAAAAGCAGTTTTAGGTATAACAGAGGTGCTCTCACCAATGACAGTGCTAGAAGAAGGAGCTCTAGACTCTCTGTGAGAGGTCCACTGTGAGATATGATTGCATGATGAACGTTTTGCCCACGTGAAGGTAAATCTGAAGGAAAAGAAACCTTAAGGTGATGCAGAGAAACCAATCGCCAGACAGTATCGGCCAGCTGGCCTCGATAGCTCAGTTGGGAGAGCGTTAGACTGAAGATCTAAAGGTCCCCGGTTCGATCCCGGGTCTGGGCAGTTGCTTTTATTCTTGATTACAGTCTTTTAGTGCGACTAGAAATTAAATTCAAAATGTGTAGCCATCAACTAAAATAGGGACCTTTAGCAAACCCAACGTAGCTCATTAAACGTAGACATAGATCCCTACACATGCATTGCTGGCAATGGCAAAAGATTATGTTACGTCTGCGTTTCATGAGCTACGGTGTGGTTGTTAAGGGTCTCTATTGGGCTCTTGGCCAGTCTAGCTCAAGTACTGAAATCGTATTGATTGGTTATGCCAGTTTCCAAGCACTTGGCTTGTTGGTCTAGGGGTATGATTCTCGCTTCGGGTGCGAGAGGTCCCGGGTTCAATTCCCAGACAAGCCCATCTATTTAGCCAACAACATTAAACAAAGTTCAGTTTCACTACAAGTAGATTTCAATTTGAGCAAGTCTTGCACATTTCACAAGGATGAGTGTTGCTATGCGATACTTTTCATTATGTTCTATTTCTGAATAAGCCCATTGATCACAATTTAATGGACATGTATGAGTGGCCATCAATTAGGTGCGGCTTGTTGGTCTAGGGGCATGATTCTCGCTTAGGGTGCGAGAGGTCCCGGGTTCAACTCCCGGACAAGCCCTTACTTTATGCCATTTTTTGACAAAAGATTCACTGTTCATTTGTAGTGTACAGTTTGTATGCAATTGCTAACTTCTGTGTACATTTTATACTATTCCAGTATTGACTACTTGAAACGTTTTACATATCTGGGAGGTGCAGCAATATACCAATGACAATAACCTGTGTTTAGAGAATGGAGTAAGAAAGGCAAAGCTTGTCATTCAGATTCCCAGGTGGTCTAGTGGTTAGGATTCGGCGCTCTCACCGCCGCGGCCGGGGTTCGATTCCCCGTCTGGGAAGTGACTCTTTTCTGTTGCCTATGTGCTTTATTTCCTTACCAGAATATAAAAATACGATATAAAGGCGATAAGAGAAATTAACTTGGTCAGACATGAAGAGCTTTCAGCCAAAATGGAAACTTATAGATTGTAACCATTTCATTCTATAGTGAGACACAGGGAAGAAAATGCAGACAGGACATAGGTGTTAGGAAACGAAAAGCAGTCTCAGTATATTCTATGAAACAGATTCTCATGTTGGGACAGATTCCCAGGTGGTCTAGTGGTTAGGATCCGGCGCTTTCACCGCCGTGGCCGGGGTTCGATTCCCCGTCTGGGAAGTATCTACACTAGTTTTTATGATTATTCTTTATTTTAGCTTACCTTACCTAGGACTCATTACAGATCACCATACATACAATATATCATTGATAATTTTGGGAGACCCAGTCTAATTATCATAATAACACATAAAAGCAGTTTTAGGTATAACAGAGGTGCTCTCACCAATGACAGTGCTAGAAGAAGGAGCTCTAGACTCTCTGTGAGAGGTCCACTGTGAGATATGATTGCATGATGAACGTTTTGCCCACGTGAAGGTAAATCTGAAGGAAAAGAAACCTTAAGGTGATGCAGAGAAACCAATCGCCAGACAGTATCGGCCAGCTGGCCTCGATAGCTCAGTTGGGAGAGCGTTAGACTGAAGATCTAAAGGTCCCCGGTTCGATCCCGGGTCTGGGCAGTTGCTTTTATTCTTGATTACAGTCTTTTAGTGAGACTAGAAATTAAATTCAAAATGTGTAGCCATCAACTAAAATAGGGACCTTTAGCAAACCCAACGTAGCTCATTAAACGTAGACATAGATCCCTACACATGCATTGCTGGCAATGGCAAAAGATTATGTTACGTCTGCGTTTCATGAGCTACGGTGTGGTTGTTAAGGGTCTCTATTGGGCTCTTGGCCAGTCTAGCTCAAGTACTGAAATCGTATTGATTGGTTATGCCAGTTTCCAAGCACTTGGCTTGTTGGTCTAGGGGTATGATTCTCGCTTCGGGTGCGAGAGGTCCCGGGTTCAATTCCCAGACAAGCCCATCTATTTAGCCAACAACATTAAACAAAGTTCAGTTTCACTACAAGTAGATTTCAATTTGAGCAAGTCTTGCACATTTCACAAGGATGAGTGTTGCTATGCGATACTTTTCATTATGTTCTATTTCTGAATAAGCCCATTGATCACAATTTAATGGACATGTATGAGTGGCCATCAATTAGGTGCGGCTTGTTGGTCTAGGGGCATGATTCTCGCTTAGGGTGCGAGAGGTCCCGGGTTCAACTCCCGGACAAGCCCTTACTTTATGCCATTTTTTGACAAAAGATTCACTGTTCATTTGTAGTGTACAGTTTGTATGCAATTGCTAACTTCTGTGTACATTTTATACTATTCCAGTATTGACTACTTGAAACGTTTTACATATCTGGGAGGTGCAGCAATATACCAATGACAATAACCTGTGTTTAGAGAATGGAGTAAGAAAGGCAAAGCTTGTCATTCAGATTCCCAGGTGGTCTAGTGGTTAGGATTCGGCGCTCTCACCGCCGCGGCCGGGGTTCGATTCCCCGTCTGGGAAGTGACTCTTTTCTGTTGCCTATGTGCTTTATTTCCTTACCAGAATATAAAAATACGATATAAAGGCGATAAGAAAAATTAACTTGGTCAGACATGAAGAGCTTTCAGCCAAAATGGAAACTTATAGATTGTAACCATTTCATTCTATAGTGAGACACAGGGAAGAAAATGCAGACAGGACATAGGTGTTAGGAAACGAAAAGCAGTCTCAGTATATTCTATGAAACAGATTCTCATGTTGGGACAGATTCCCAGGTGGTCTAGTGGTTAGGATCCGGCGCTTTCACCGCCGTGGCCGGGGTTCGATTCCCCGTCTGGGAAGTATCTACACTAGTTTTTATGATTATTCTTTATTTTAGCTTACCTTACCTAGGACTCATTACAGATCACCATACATACAATATATCATTGATAATTTTGGGAGACCCAGTCTAATTATCATAATAACACATAAAAGCAGTTTTAGGTATAACAGAGGTGCTCTCACCAATGACAGTGCTAGAAGAAGGAGCTCTAGACTCTCTGTGAGAGGTCCACTGTGAGATATGATTGCATGATGAACGTTTTGCCCACGTGAAGGTAAATCTGAAGGAAAAGAAACCTTAAGGTGATGCAGAGAAACCAATCGCCAGACAGTATCGGCCAGCTGGCCTCGATAGCTCAGTTGGGAGAGCGTTAGACTGAAGATCTAAAGGTCCCCGGTTCGATCCCGGGTCTGGGCAGTTGCTTTTATTCTTGATTACAGTCTTTTAGTGAGACTAGAAATTAAATTCAAAATGTGTAGCCATCAACTAAAATAGGGACCTTTAGCAAACCCAACGTAGCTCATTAAACGTAGACATAGATCCCTACACATGCATTGCTGGCAATGGCAAAAGATTATGTTACGTCTGCGTTTCATGAGCTACGGTGTGGTTGTTAAGGGTCTCTATTGGGCTCTTGGCCAGTCTAGCTCAAGTACTGAAATCGTATTGATTGGTTATGCCAGTTTCCAAGCACTTGGCTTGTTGGTCTAGGGGTATGATTCTCGCTTCGGGTGCGAGAGGTCCCGGGTTCAATTCCCAGACAAGCCCATCTATTTAGCCAACAACATTAAACAAAGTTCAGTTTCACTACAAGTAGATTTCAATTTGAGCAAGTCTTGCACATTTCACAAGGATGAGTGTTGCTATGCGATACTTTTCATTATGTTCTATTTCTGAATAAGCCCATTGATCACAATTTAATGGACATGTATGAGTGGCCATCAATTAGGTGCGGCTTGTTGGTCTAGGGGCATGATTCTCGCTTAGGGTGCGAGAGGTCCCGGGTTCAACTCCCGGACAAGCCCTTACTTTATGCCATTTTTTGACAAAAGATTCACTGTTCATTTGTAGTGTACAGTTTGTATGCAATTGCTAACTTCTGTGTACATTTTATACTATTCCAGTACTAGGGACCTTTAGCAACCCACGTAAAAGCTTACAAAACGTAGACGTAGCAGTGCTGAAAGGATAGGATACGTCTGCGTTTAATGAGCTTTTACGTGGTTGCTAAAGGTCCCTATTGACTACTTGAAACGTTTTACATATCTGGGAGGTGCAGCAATATACCAATGACAATAACCTGTGTTTAGAGAATGGAGTAAGAAAGGCAAAGCTTGTCATTCAGATTCCCAGGTGGTCTAGTGGTTAGGATTTGGCGCTCTCACCGCCGCGGCCGGGGTTCGATTCCCCGTCTGGGAAGTGACTCTTTTCTGTTGCCTATGTGCTTTATTTCCTTACCAGAATATAAAAATACGATATAAAGGCGATAAGAGAAATTAACTTGGTCAGACATGAAGAGCTTTCAGCCAAAATGGAAACTTATAGATTGTAACCATTTCATTCTATAGTGAGACACAGGGAAGAAAATGCAGACAGGACATAGGTGTTAGGAAACGAAAAGCAGTCTCAGTATATTCTATGAAACAGATTCTCATGTTGGGACAGATTCCCAGGTGGTCTAGTGGTTAGGATCCGGCGCTTTCACCGCCGTGGCCGGGGTTCGATTCCCCGTCTGGGAAGTATCTACACTAGTTTTTATGATTATTCTTTATTTTAGCTTACCTTACCTAGGACTCATTACAGATCACCATACATACAATATATCATTGATAATTTTGGGAGACCCAGTCTAATTATCATAATAACACATAAAAGCAGTTTTAGGTATAACAGAGGTGCTCTCACCAATGACAGTGCTAGAAGAAGGAGCTCTAGACTCTCTGTGAGAGGTCCACTGTGAGATATGATTGCATGATGAACGTTTTGCCCACGTGAAGGTAAATCTGAAGGAAAAGAAACCTTAAGGTGATGCAGAGAAACCAATCGCCAGACAGTATCGGCCAGCTGGCCTCGATAGCTCAGTTGGGAGAGCGTTAGACTGAAGATCTAAAGGTCCCCGGTTCGATCCCGGGTCTGGGCAGTTGCTTTTATTCTTGATTACAGTCTTTTAGTGAGACTAGAAATTAAATTCAAAATGTGTAGCCATCAACTAAAATAGGGACCTTTAGCAAACCCAACGTAGCTCATTAAACGTAGACATAGATCCCTACACATGCATTGCTGGCAATGGCAAAAGATTATGTTACGTCTGCGTTTCATGAGCTACGGTGTGGTTGTTAAGGGTCTCTATTGGGCTCTTGGCCAGTCTAGCTCAAGTACTGAAATCGTATTGATTGGTTATGCCAGTTTCCAAGCACTTGGCTTGTTGGTCTAGGGGTATGATTCTCGCTTCGGGTGCGAGAGGTCCCGGGTTCAATTCCCAGACAAGCCCATCTATTTAGCCAACAACATTAAACAAAGTTCAGTTTCACTACAAGTAGATTTCAATTTGAGCAAGTCTTGCACATTTCACAAGGATGAGTGTTGCTATGCGATACTTTTCATTATGTTCTATTTCTGAATAAGCCCATTGATCACAATTTAATGGACATGTATGAGTGGCCATCAATTAGGTGCGGCTTGTTGGTCTAGGGGCATGATTCTCGCTTAGGGTGCGAGAGGTCCCGGGTTCAACTCCCGGACAAGCCCTTACTTTATGCCATTTTTTGACAAAAGATTCACTGTTCATTTGTAGTGTACAGTTTGTATGCAATTGCTAACTTCTGTGTACATTTTATACTATTCCAGTATTGACTACTTGAAACGTTTTACATATCTGGGAGGTGCAGCAATATACCAATGACAATAACCTGTGTTTAGAGAATGGAGTAAGAAAGGCAAAGCTTGTCATTCAGATTCCCAGGTGGTCTAGTGGTTAGGATTCGGCGCTCTCACCGCCGCGGCCGGGGTTCGATTCCCCGTCTGGGAAGTGACTCTTTTCTGTTGCCTATGTGCTTTATTTCCTTACCAGAATATAAAAATACGATATAAAGGCGATAAGAAAAATTAACTTGGTCAGACATGAAGAGCTTTCAGCCAAAATGGAAACTTATAGATTGTAACCATTTCATTCTATAGTGAGACACAGGGAAGAAAATGCAGACAGGACATAGGTGTTAGGAAACGAAAAGCAGTCTCAGTATATTCTATGAAACAGATTCTCATGTTGGGACAGATTCCCAGGTGGTCTAGTGGTTAGGATCCGGCGCTTTCACCGCCGTGGCCGGGGTTCGATTCCCCGTCTGGGAAGTATCTACACTAGTTTTTATGATTATTCTTTATTTTAGCTTACCTTACCTAGGACTCATTACAGATCACCATACATACAATATATCATTGATAATTTTGGGAGACCCAGTCTAATTATCATAATAACACATAAAAGCAGTTTTAGGTATAACAGAGGTGCTCTCACCAATGACAGTGCTAGAAGAAGGAGCTCTAGACTCTCTGTGAGAGGTCCACTGTGAGATATGATTGCATGATGAACGTTTTGCCCACGTGAAGGTAAATCTGAAGGAAAAGAAACCTTAAGGTGATGCAGAGAAACCAATCGCCAGACAGTATCGGCCAGCTGGCCTCGATAGCTCAGTTGGGAGAGCGTTAGACTGAAGATCTAAAGGTCCCCGGTTCGATCCCGGGTCTGGGCAGTTGCTTTTATTCTTGATTACAGTCTTTTAGTGAGACTAGAAATTAAATTCAAAATGTGTAGCCATCAACTAAAATAGGGACCTTTAGCAAACCCAACGTAGCTCATTAAACGTAGACATAGATCCCTACACATGCATTGCTGGCAATGGCAAAAGATTATGTTACGTCTGCGTTTCATGAGCTACGGTGTGGTTGTTAAGGGTCTCTATTGGGCTCTTGGCCAGTCTAGCTCAAGTACTGAAATCGTATTGATTGGTTATGCCAGTTTCCAAGCACTTGGCTTGTTGGTCTAGGGGTATGATTCTCGCTTCGGGTGCGAGAGGTCCCGGGTTCAATTCCCAGACAAGCCCATCTATTTAGCCAACAACATTAAACAAAGTTCAGTTTCACTACAAGTAGATTTCAATTTGAGCAAGTCTTGCACATTTCACAAGGATGAGTGTTGCTATGCAATACTTTTCATTATGTTCTATTTCTGAATAAGCCCATTGATCACAATTTAATGGACATGTATGAGTGGCCATCAATTAGGTGCGGCTTGTTGGTCTAGGGGCATGATTCTCGCTTAGGGTGCGAGAGGTCCCGGGTTCAACTCCCGGACAAGCCCTTACTTTATGCCATTTTTTGACAAAAGATTCACTGTTCATTTGTAGTGTACAGTTTGTATGCAATTGCTAACTTCTGTGTACATTTTATACTATTCCAGTATTGACTACTTGAAACGTTTTACATATCTGGGAGGTGCAGCAATATACCAATGACAATAACCTGTGTTTAGAGAATGGAGTAAGAAAGGCAAAGCTTGTCATTCAGATTCCCAGGTGGTCTAGTGGTTAGGATTCGGCGCTCTCACCGCCGGGGCCGGGGTTCGATTCCCCGTCTGGGAAGTGACTCTTTTCTGTTGCCTATGTGCTTTATTTCCTTACCAGAATATAAAAATACGATATAAAGGCGATAAGAGAAATTAACTTGGTCAGACATGAAGAGCTTTCAGCCAAAATGGAAACTTATAGATTGTAACCATTTCATTCTATAGTGAGACACAGGGAAGAAAATGCAGACAGGACATAGGTGTTAGGAAACGAAAAGCAGTCTCAGTATATTCTATGAAACAGATTCTCATGTTGGGACAGATTCCCAGGTGGTCTAGTGGTTAGGATCCGGCGCTTTCACCGCCGTGGCCGGGGTTCGATTCCCCGTCTGGGAAGTATCTACACTAGTTTTTATGATTATTCTTCATTTTAGCTTACCTTACCTAGGACTCATTACAGATCACCATACATACAATATATCATTGATAATTTTGGGAGACCCAGTCTAATTATCATAATAACACATAAAAGCAGTTTTAGGTATAACAGAGGTGCTCTCACCAATGACAGTGCTAGAAGAAGGAGCTCTAGACTCTCTGTGAGAGGTCCACTGTGAGATATGATTGCATGATGAACGTTTTGCCCACGTGAAGGTAAATCTGAAGGAAAAGAAACCTTAAGGTGATGCAGAGAAACCAATCGCCAGACAGTATCGGCCAGCTGGCCTCGATAGCTCAGTTGGGAGAGAGTTAGACTGAAGATCTAAAGGTCCCCGGTTCGATCCCGGGTCTGGGCAGTTGCTTTTATTCTTGATTACAGTCTTTTAGTGAGACTAGAAATTAAATTCAAAATGTGTAGCCATCAACTAAAATAGGGACCTTTAGCAAACCCAACGTAGCTCATTAAACGTAGACATAGATCCCTACACATGCATTGCTGGCAATGGCAAAAGATTATGTTACGTCTGCGTTTCATGAGCTACGGTGTGGTTGTTAAGGGTCTCTATTGGGCTCTTGGCCAGTCTAGCTCAAGTACTGAAATCGTATTGATTGGTTATGCCAGTTTCCAAGCACTTGGCTTGTTGGTCTAGGGGTATGATTCTCGCTTCGGGTGCGAGAGGTCCCTGGTTCAATTCCCAGACAAGCCCATCTATTTAGCCAACAACATTAAACAAAGTTCAGTTTCACTACAAGTAGATTTCAATTTGAGCAAGTCTTGCACATTTCACAAGGATGAGTGTTGCTATGCAATACTTTTCATTATGTTCTATTTCTGAATAAGCCCATTGATCACAATTTAATGGACATGTATGAGTGGCCATCAATTAGGTGCGGCTTGTTGGTCTAGGGGCATGATTCTCGCTTAGGGTGCGAGAGGTCCCGGGTTCAACTCCCGGACAAGCCCTTACTTTATGCCATTTTTTGACAAAAGATTCACTGTTCATTTGTAGTGTACAGTTTGTATGCAATTGCTAACTTCTGTGTACATTTTATACTATTCCAGTACTAGGGACCTTTAGCAACCCACGTAAAAGCTTACAAAACGTAGACGTAGCAGTGCTGAAAGGATAGGATACGTCTGCGTTTAATGAGCTTTTACGTGGTTGCTAAAGGTCCCTATTGACTACTTGAAACGTTTTACATATCTGGGAGGTGCAGCAATATACCAATGACAATAACCTGTGTTTAGAGAATGGAGTAAGAAAGGCAAAGCTTGTCATTCAGATTCTCAGGTGGTCTAGTGGTTAGGATTCGGCGCTCTCACCGCCGCGGCCGGGGTTCGATTCCCCGTCTGGGAAGTGACTCTTTTCTGTTGCCTATGTGCTTTATTTCCTTACCAGAATATAAAAATACGATATAAAGGCGATAAGAGAAATTAACTTGGTCAGACATGAAGAGCTTTCAGCCAAAATGGAAACTTATAGATTGTAACCATTTCATTCTATAGTGAGACACAGGGAAGAAAATGCAGACAGGACATAGGTGTTAGGAAACGAAAAGCAGTCTCAGTATATTCTATGAAACAGATTCTCATGTTGGGACAGATTCCCAGGTGGTCTAGTGGTTAGGATCCGGCGCTTTCACCGCCGTGGCCGGGGTTCGATTCCCCGTCTGGGAAGTATCTACACTAGTTTTTATGATTATTCTTTATTTTAGCTTACCTTACCTAGGACTCATTACAGATCACCATACATACAATATATCATTGATAATTTTGGGAGACCCAGTCTAATTATCATAATAACACATAAAAGCAGTTTTAGGTATAACAGAGGTGCTCTCACCAATGACAGTGCTAGAAGAAGGAGCTCTAGACTCTCTGTGAGAGGTCCACTGTGAGATATGATTGCATGATGAACGTTTTGCCCACGTGAAGGTAAATCTGAAGGAAAAGAAACCTTAAGGTGATGCAGAGAAACCAATCGCCAGACAGTATCGGCCAGCTGGCCTCGATAGCTCAGTTGGGAGAGCGTTAGACTGAAGATCTAAAGGTCCCCGGTTCGATCCCGGGTCTGGGCAGTTGCTTTTATTCTTGATTACAGTCTTTTAGTGAGACTAGAAATTAAATTCAAAATGTGTAGCCATCAACTAAAATAGGGACCTTTAGCAAACCCAACGTAGCTCATTAAACGTAGACATAGATCCCTACACATGCATTGCTGGCAATGGCAAAAGATTATGTTACGTCTGCGTTTCATGAGCTACGGTGTGGTTGTTAAGGGTCTCTATTGGGCTCTTGGCCAGTCTAGCTCAAGTACTGAAATCGTATTGATTGGTTATGCCAGTTTCCAAGCACTTGGCTTGTTGGTCTAGGGGTATGATTCTCGCTTCGGGTGCGAGAGGTCCCGGGTTCAATTCCCGGACAAGCCCATCTATTTAGCCAACAACATTAAACAAAGTTCAGTTTCACTACAAGTAGATTTCAATTTGAGCAAGTCTTGCACATTTCACAAGGATGAGTGTTGCTATGCGATACTTTTCATTATGTTCTATTTCTGAATAAGCCCATTGATCACAATTTAATGGACATGTATGAGTGGCCATCAATTAGGTGCGGCTTGTTGGTCTAGGGGCATGATTCTCGCTTAGGGTGCGAGAGGTCCCGGGTTCAACTCCCGGACAAGCCCTTACTTTATGCCATTTTTTGACAAAAGATTCACTGTTCATTTGTAGTGTACAGTTTGTATGCAATTGCTAACTTCTGTGTACATTTTATACTATTCCAGTATTGACTACTTGAAACGTTTTACATATCTGGGAGGTGCAGCAATATACCAATGACAATAACCTGTGTTTAGAGAATGGAGTAAGAAAGGCAAAGCTTGTCATTCAGATTCCCAGGTGGTCTAGTGGTTAGGATTCGGCGCTCTCACCGCCGCGGCCGGGGTTCGATTCCCCGTCTGGGAAGTGACTCTTTTCTGTTGCCTATGTGCTTTATTTCCTTACCAGAATATAAAAATACGATATAAAGGCGATAAGAGAAATTAACTTGGTCAGACATGAAGAGCTTTCAGCCAAAATGGAAACTTATAGATTGTAACCATTTCATTCTATAGTGAGACACAGGGAAGAAAATGCAGACAGGACATAGGTGTTAGGAAACGAAAAGCAGTCTCAGTATATTCTATGAAACAGATTCTCATGTTGGGACAGATTCCCAGGTGGTCTAGTGGTTAGGATCCGGCGCTTTCACCGCCGTGGCCGGGGTTCGATTCCCCGTCTGGGAAGTATCTACACTAGTTTTTATGATTATTCTTTATTTTAGCTTACCTTACCTAGGACTCATTACAGATCACCATACATACAATATATCATTGATAATTTTGGGAGACCCAGTCTAATTATCATAATAACACATAAAAGCAGTTTTAGGTATAACAGAGGTGCTCTCACCAATGACAGTGCTAGAAGAAGGAGCTCTAGACTCTCTGTGAGAGGTCCACTGTGAGATATGATTGCATGATGAACGTTTTGCCCACGTGAAGGTAAATCTGAAGGAAAAGAAACCTTAAGGTGATGCAGAGAAACCAATCGCCAGACAGTATCGGCCAGCTGGCCTCGATAGCTCAGTTGGGAGAGCGTTAGACTGAAGATCTAAAGGTCCCCGGTTCGATCCCGGGTCTGGGCAGTTGCTTTTATTCTTGATTACAGTCTTTTAGTGAGACTAGAAATTAAATTCAAAATGTGTAGCCATCAACTAAAATAGGGACCTTTAGCAAACCCAACGTAGCTCATTAAACGTAGACATAGATCCCTACACATGCATTGCTGGCAATGGCAAAAGATTATGTTACGTCTGCGTTTCATGAGCTACGGTGTGGTTGTTAAGGGTCTCTATTGGGCTCTTGGCCAGTCTAGCTCAAGTACTGAAATCGTATTGATTGGTTATGCCAGTTTCCAAGCACTTGGCTTGTTGGTCTAGGGGTATGATTCTCGCTTCGGGTGCGAGAGGTCCCGGGTTCATTAGGGACCTTTAGCAACCACGTAAAAGCTCATTAAACGTAGACGTAGCCTATCCCTTTAGCACTACTACGTCTGCGTTTAATGAGCTACGTCAGGTTTGCTAAAGGTCCCTAATTCCCAGACAAGCCCATCTATTTAGCCAACAACATTAAACAAAGTTCAGTTTCACTACAAGTAGATTTCAATTTGAGCAAGTCTTGCACATTTCACAAGGATGAGTGTTGCTATGCGATACTTTTCATTATGTTCTATTTCTGAATAAGCCCATTGATCACAATTTAATGGACATGTATGAGTGGCCATCAATTAGGTGCGGCTTGTTGGTCTAGGGGCATGATTCTCGCTTAGGGTGCGAGAGGTCCCGGGTTCAACTCCCGGACAAGCCCTTACTTTATGCCATTTTTTGACAAAAGATTCACTGTTCATTTGTAGTGTACAGTTTGTATGCAATTGCTAACTTCTGTGTACATTTTATACTATTCCAGTATTGACTGCTTGAAACGTTTTACATATCTGGGAGGTGCAGCAATATACCAATGACAATAACCTGTGTTTAGAGAATGGAGTAAGAAAGGCAAAGCTTGTCATTCAGATTCCCAGGTGGTCTAGTGGTTAGGATTCGGCGCTCTCACCGCCGCGGCCGGGGTTCGATTCCCCGTCTGGGAAGTGACTCTTTTCTGTTGCCTATGTGCTTTATTTCCTTACCAGAATATAAAAATACGATATAAAGGCGATAAGAAAAATTAACTTGGTCAGACATGAAGAGCTTTCAGCCAAAATGGAAACTTATAGATTGTAACCATTTCATTCTATAGTGAGACACAGGGAAGAAAATGCAGACAGGACATAGGTGTTAGGAAACGAAAAGCAGTCTCAGTATATTCTATGAAACAGATTCTCATGTTGGGACAGATTCCCAGGTGGTCTAGTGGTTAGGATCCAGCGCTTTCACCGCCGTGGCCGGGGTTCGATTCCCCGTCTGGGAAGTATCTACACTAGTTTTTATGATTATTCTTTATTTTAGCTTACCTTACCTAGGACTCATTACAGATCACCATACATACAATATATCATTGATAATTTTGGGAGACCCAGTCTAATTATCATAATAACACATAAAAGCAGTTTTAGGTATAACAGAGGTGCTCTCACCAATGACAGTGCTAGAAGAAGGAGCTCTAGACTCTCTGTGAGAGGTCCACTGTGAGATATGATTGCATGATGAACGTTTTGCCCACGTGAAGGTAAATCTGAAGGAAAAGAAACCTTAAGGTGATGCAGAGAAACCAATCGCCAGACAGTATCGGCCAGCTGGCCTCGATAGCTCAGTTGGGAGAGCGTTAGACTGAAGATCTAAAGGTCCCCGGTTCGATCCCGGGTCTGGGCAGTTGCTTTTATTCTTGATTACAGTCTTTTAGTGAGACTAGAAATTAAATTCAAAATGTGTAGCCATCAACTAAAATAGGGACCTTTAGCAAACCCAACGTAGCTCATTAAACGTAGACATAGATCCCTACACATGCATTGCTGGCAATGGCAAAAGATTATGTTACGTCTGCGTTTCATGAGCTACGGTGTGGTTGTTAAGGGTCTCTATTGGGCTCTTGGCCAGTCTAGCTCAAGTACTGAAATCGTATTGATTGGTTATGCCAGTTTCCAAGCACTTGGCTTGTTGGTCTAGGGGTATGATTCTCGCTTCGGGTGCGAGAGGTCCCGGGTTCAATTCCCAGACAAGCCCATCTATTTAGCCAACAACATTAAACAAAGTTCAGTTTCACTACAAGTAGATTTCAATTTGAGCAAGTCTTGCACATTTCACAAGGATGAGTGTTGCTATGCGATACTTTTCATTATGTTCTATTTCTGAATAAGCCCATTGATCACAATTTAATGGACATGTATGAGTGGCCATCAATTAGGTGCGGCTTGTTGGTCTAGGGGCATGATTCTCGCTTAGGGTGCGAGAGGTCCCGGGTTCAACTCCCGGACAAGCCCTTACTTTATGCCATTTTTTGACAAAAGATTCACTGTTCATTTGTAGTGTACAGTTTGTATGCAATTGCTAACTTCTGTGTACATTTTATACTATTCCAGTATTGACTGCTTGAAACGTTTTACATATCTGGGAGGTGCAGCAATATACCAATGACAATAACCTGTGTTTAGAGAATGGAGTAAGAAAGGCAAAGCTTGTCATTCAGATTCCCAGGTGGTCTAGTGGTTAGGATTCGGCGCTCTCACCGCCGCGGCCGGGGTTCGATTCCCCGTCTGGGAAGTGACTCTTTTCTGTTGCCTATGTGCTTTATTTCCTTACCAGAATATAAAAATACGATATAAAGGCGATAAGAAAAATTAACTTGGTCAGACATGAAGAGCTTTCAGCCAAAATGGAAACTTATAGATTGTAACCATTTCATTCTATAGTGAGACACAGGGAAGAAAATGCAGACAGGACATAGGTGTTAGGAAACGAAAAGCAGTCTCAGTATATTCTATGAAACAGATTCTCATGTTGGGACAGATTCCCAGGTGGTCTAGTGGTTAGGATCCGGCGCTTTCACCGCCGTGGCCGGGGTTCGATTCCCCGTCTGGGAAGTATCTACACTAGTTTTTATGATTATTCTTTATTTTAGCTTACCTTACCTAGGACTCATTACAGATCACCATACATACAATATATCATTGATAATTTTGGGAGACCCAGTCTAATTATCATAATAACACATAAAAGCAGTTTTAGGTATAACAGAGGTGCTCTCACCAATGACAGTGCTAGAAGAAGGAGCTCTAGACTCTCTGTGAGAGGTCCACTGTGAGATATGATTGCATGATGAACGTTTTGCCCACGTGAAGGTAAATCTGAAGGAAAAGAAACCTTAAGGTGATGCAGAGAAACCAATCGCCAGACAGTATCGGCCAGCTGGCCTCGATAGCTCAGTTGGGAGAGCGTTAGACTGAAGATCTAAAGGTCCCCGGTTCGATCCCGGGTCTGGGCAGTTGCTTTTATTCTTGATTACAGTCTTTTAGTGAGACTAGAAATTAAATTCAAAATGTGTAGCCATCAACTAAAATAGGGACCTTTAGCAAACCCAACGTAGCTCATTAAACGTAGACATAGATCCCTACACATGCATTGCTGGCAATGGCAAAAGATTATGTTACGTCTGCGTTTCATGAGCTACGGTGTGGTTGTTAAGGGTCTCTATTGGGCTCTTGGCCAGTCTAGCTCAAGTACTGAAATCGTATTGATTGGTTATGCCAGTTTCCAAGCACTTGGCTTGTTGGTCTAGGGGTATGATTCTCGCTTCGGGTGCGAGAGGTCCCGGGTTCAATTCCCAGACAAGCCCATCTATTTAGCCAACAACATTAAACAAAGTTCAGTTTCACTACAAGTAGATTTCAATTTGAGCAAGTTTTGCACATTTCACAAGGATGAGTGTTGCTATGCAATACTTTTCATTATGTTCTATTTCTGAATAAGCCCATTGATCACAATTTAATGGACATGTATGAGTGGCCATCAATTAGGTGCGGCTTGTTGGTCTAGGGGCATGATTCTCGCTTAGGGTGCGAGAGGTCCCGGGTTCAACTCCCGGACAAGCCCTTACTTTATGCCATTTTTTGACAAAAGATTCACTGTTCATTTGTAGTGTACAGTTTGTATGCAATTGCTAACTTCTGTGTACATTTTATACTATTCCAGTACTAGGGACCTTTAGCAACCCACGTAAAAGCTTACAAAACGTAGACGTAGCAGTGCTGAAAGGATAGGATACGTCTGCGTTTAATGAGCTTTTACGTGGTTGCTAAAGGTCCCTATTGACTACTTGAAACGTTTTACATATCTGGGAGGTGCAGCAATATACCAATGACAATAACCTGTGTTTAGAGAATGGAGTAAGAAAGGCAAAGCTTGTCATTCAGATTCTCAGGTGGTCTAGTGGTTAGGATTCGGCGCTCTCACCGCCGCGGCCGGGGTTCGATTCCCCGTCTGGGAAGTGACTCTTTTCTGTTGCCTATGTGCTTTATTTCCTTACCAGAATATAAAAATACGATATAAAGGCGATAAGAGAAATTAACTTGGTCAGACATGAAGAGCTTTCAGCCAAAATGGAAACTTATAGATTGTAACCATTTCATTCTATAGTGAGACACAGGGAAGAAAATGCAGACAGGACATAGGTGTTAGGAAACGAAAAGCAGTCTCAGTATATTCTATGAAACAGATTCTCATGTTGGGACAGATTCCCAGGTGGTCTAGTGGTTAGGATCCGGCGCTTTCACCGCCGTGGCCGGGGTTCGATTCCCCGTCTGGGAAGTATCTACACTAGTTTTTATGATTATTCTTTATTTTAGCTTACCTTACCTAGGACTCATTACAGATCACCATACATACAATATATCATTGATAATTTTGGGAGACCCAGTCTAATTATCATAATAACACATAAAAGCAGTTTTAGGTATAACAGAGGTGCTCTCACCAATGACAGTGCTAGAAGAAGGAGCTCTAGACTCTCTGTGAGAGGTCCACTGTGAGATATGATTGCATGATGAACGTTTTGCCCACGTGAAGGTAAATCTGAAGGAAAAGAAACCTTAAGGTGATGCAGAGAAACCAATCGCCAGACAGTATCGGCCAGCTGGCCTCGATAGCTCAGTTGGGAGAGCGTTAGACTGAAGATCTAAAGGTCCCCGGTTCGATCCCGGGTCTGGGCAGTTGCTTTTATTCTTGATTACAGTCTTTTAGTGAGACTAGAAATTAAATTCAAAATGTGTAGCCATCAACTAAAATAGGGACCTTTAGCAAACCCAACGTAGCTCATTAAACGTAGACATAGATCCCTACACATGCATTGCTGGCAATGGCAAAAGATTATGTTACGTCTGCGTTTCATGAGCTACGGTGTGGTTGTTAAGGGTCTCTATTGGGCTCTTGGCCAGTCTAGCTCAAGTACTGAAATCGTATTGATTGGTTATGCCAGTTTCCAAGCACTTGGCTTGTTGGTCTAGGGGTATGATTCTCGCTTCGGGTGCGAGAGGTCCCGGGTTCAATTCCCAGACAAGCCCATCTATTTAGCCAACAACATTAAACAAAGTTCAGTTTCACTACAAGTAGATTTCAATTTGAGCAAGTCTTGCACATTTCACAAGGATGAGTGTTGCTATGCGATACTTTTCATTATGTTCTATTTCTGAATAAGCCCATTGATCACAATTTAATGGACATGTATGAGTGGCCATCAATTAGGTGCGGCTTGTTGGTCTAGGGGCATGATTCTCGCTTAGGGTGCGAGAGGTCCCGGGTTCAACTCCCGGACAAGCCCTTACTTTATGCCATTTTTTGACAAAAGATTCACTGTTCATTTGTAGTGTACAGTTTGTATGCAATTGCTAACTTCTGTGTACATTTTATACTATTCCAGTATTGACTACTTGAAACGTTTTACATATCTGGGAGGTGCAGCAATATACCAATGACAATAACCTGTGTTTAGAGAATGGAGTAAGAAAGGCAAAGCTTGTCATTCAGATTCCCAGGTGGTCTAGTGGTTAGGATTCGGCGCTCTCACCGCCGCGGCCGGGGTTCGATTCCCCGTCTGGGAAGTGACTCTTTTCTGTTGCCTATGTGCTTTATTTCCTTACCAGAATATAAAAATACGATATAAAGGCGATAAGAAAAATTAACTTGGTCAGACATGAAGAGCTTTCAGCCAAAATGGAAACTTATAGATTGTAACCATTTCATTCTATAGTGAGACACAGGGAAGAAAATGCAGACAGGACATAGGTGTTAGGAAACGAAAAGCAGTCTCAGTATATTCTATGAAACAGATTCTCATGTTGGGACAGATTCCCAGGTGGTCTAGTGGTTAGGATCCGGCGCTTTCACCGCCGTGGCCGGGGTTCGATTCCCCGTCTGGGAAGTATCTACACTAGTTTTTATGATTATTCTTTATTTTAGCTTACCTTACCTAGGACTCATTACAGATCACCATACATACAATATATCATTGATAATTTTGGGAGACCCAGTCTAATTATCATAATAACACATAAAAGCAGTTTTAGGTATAACAGAGGTGCTCTCACCAATGACAGTGCTAGAAGAAGGAGCTCTAGACTCTCTGTGAGAGGTCCACTGTGAGATATGATTGCATGATGAACGTTTTGCCCACGTGAAGGTAAATCTGAAGGAAAAGAAACCTTAAGGTGATGCAGAGAAACCAATCGCCAGACAGTATCGGCCAGCTGGCCTCGATAGCTCAGTTGGGAGAGCGTTAGACTGAAGATCTAAAGGTCCCCGGTTCGATCCCGGGTCTGGGCAGTTGCTTTTATTCTTGATTACAGTCTTTTAGTGAGACTAGAAATTAAATTCAAAATGTGTAGCCATCAACTAAAATAGGGACCTTTAGCAAACCCAACGTAGCTCATTAAACGTAGACATAGATCCCTACACATGCATTGCTGGCAATGGCAAAAGATTATGTTACGTCTGCGTTTCATGAGCTATGGTGTGGTTGTTAAGGGTCTCTATTGGGCTCTTGGCCAGTCTAGCTCAAGTACTGAAATCGTATTGATTGGTTATGCCCGTTTCCAAGCACTTGGCTTGTTGGTCTAGGGGTATGATTCTCGCTTCGGGTGCGAGAGGTCCCGGGTTCAATTCCCAGACAAGCCCATCTATTTAGCCAACAACATTAAACAAAGTTCAGTTTCACTACAAGTAGATTTCAATTTGAGCAAGTCTTGCACATTTCACAAGGATGAGTGTTGCTATGCAATACTTTTCATTATGTTCTATTTCTGAATAAGCCCATTGATCACAATTTAATGGACATGTATGAGTGGCCATCAATTAGGTGCGGCTTGTTGGTCTAGGGGCATGATTCTCGCTTAGGGTGCGAGAGGTCCCGGGTTCAACTCCCGGACAAGCCCTTACTTTATGCCATTTTTTGACAAAAGATTCACTGTTCATTTGTAGTGTACAGTTTGTATGCAATTGCTAACTTCTGTGTACATTTTATACTATTCCAGTACTAGGGACCTTTAGCAACCCACGTAAAAGCTTACAAAACGTAGACGTAGCAGTGCTGAAAGGATAGGATACGTCGGCGTTTAATGAGCTTTTACGTGGTTGCTAAAGGTCCCTATTGACTACTTGAAACGTTTTACATATCTGGGAGGTGCAGCAATATACCAATGACAATAACCTGTGTTTAGAGAATGGAGTAAGAAAGGCAAAGCTTGTCATTCAGATTCTCAGGTGGTCTAGTGGTTAGGATTCGGCGCTCTCACCGCCGCGGCCGGGGTTCGATTCCCCGTCTGGGAAGTGACTCTTTTCTGTTGCCTATGTGCTTTATTTCCTTACCAGAATATAAAAATACGATATAAAGGCGATAAGAAAAATTAACTTGGTCAGACATGAAGAGCTTTCAGCCAAAATGGAAACTTATAGATTGTAACCATTTCATTCTATAGTGAGACACAGGGAAGAAAATGCAGACAGGACATAGGTGTTAGGAAACGAAAAGCAGTCTCAGTATATTCTATGAAACAGATTCTCATGTTGGGACAGATTCCCAGGTGGTCTAGTGGTTAGGATCCGGCGCTTTCACCGCCGTGGCCGGGGTTCGATTCCCCGTCTGGGAAGTATCTACACTAGTTTTTATGATTATTCTTTATTTTAGCTTACCTTACCTAGGACTCATTACAGATCACCATACATACAATATATCATTGATAATTTTGGGAGACCCAGTCTAATTATCATAATAACACATAAAAGCAGTTTTAGGTATAACAGAGGTGCTCTCACCAATGACAGTGCTAGAAGAAGGAGCTCTAGACTCTCTGTGAGAGGTCCACTGTGAGATATGATTGCATGATGAACGTTTTGCCCACGTGAAGGTAAATCTGAAGGAAAAGAAACCTTAAGGTGATGCAGAGAAACCAATCGCCAGACAGTATCGGCCAGCTGGCCTCGATAGCTCAGTTGGGAGAGCGTTAGACTGAAGATCTAAAGGTCCCCGGTCCGATCCCGGGTCTGGGCAGTTGCTTTTATTCTTGATTACAGTCTTTTAGTGAGACTAGAAATTAAATTCAAAATGTGTAGCCATCAACTAAAATAGGGACCTTTAGCAAACCCAACGTAGCTCATTAAACGTAGACATAGATCCCTACACATGCATTGCTGGCAATGGCAAAAGATTATGTTACGTCTGCGTTTCATGAGCTACGGTGTGGTTGTTAAGGGTCTCTATTGGGCTCTTGGCCAGTCTAGCTCAAGTACTGAAATCGTATTGATTGGTTATGCCAGTTTCCAAGCACTTGGCTTGTTGGTCTAGGGGTATGATTCTCGCTTCGGGTGCGAGAGGTCCCGGGTTCAATTCCCGGACAAGCCCATCTATTTAGCCAACAACATTAAACAAAGTTCAGTTTCACTACAAGTAGATTTCAATTTGAGCAAGTCTTGCACATTTCACAAGGATGAGTGTTGCTATGCGATACTTTTCATTATGTTCTATTTCTGAATAAGCCCATTGATCACAATTTAATGGACATGTATGAGTGGCCATCAATTAGGTGCGGCTTGTTGGTCTAGGGGCATGATTCTCGCTTAGGGTGCGAGAGGTCCCGGGTTCAACTCCCGGACAAGCCCTTACTTTATGCCATTTTTTGACAAAAGATTCACTGTTCATTTGTAGTGTACAGTTTGTATGCAATTGCTAACTTCTGTGTACATTTTATACTATTCCAGTATTGACTACTTGAAACGTTTTACATATCTAGGGGTATGATTCTCGCTTCGGGTGCGAGAGGTCCCGGCTTCAATTCCCGGACAAGCCCATCTATTTAGCCAACAACATTAAACAAAGTTCAGTTTCACTACAAGTAGATTTCAATTTGAGCAAGTCTTGCACATTTCACAAGGATGAGTGTTGTTATGCGATACTTTTCATTATGTTCTATTTCTGAATAAGCCCATTGATCACAATTTAATGGACATGTATGAGTGGCCATCAATTAGGTGCGGCTTGTTGGTCTAGGGGCATGATTCTCGCTTAGGGTGCGAGAGGTCCCGGGTTCAACTCCCGGACAAGCCCTTACTTTATGCCATTTTTTGACAAAAGATTCACTGTTCATTTGTAGTGTACAGTTTGTATGCAATTGCTAACTTCTGTGTACATTTTATACTATTCCAGTATTGACTACTTGAAACGTTTTACATATCTGGGAGGTGCAGCAATATACCAATGACAATAACCTGTGTTTAGAGAATGGAGTAAGAAAGGCAAAGCTTGTCATTCAGATTCCCAGGTGGTCTAGTGGTTAGGATTCGGCGCTCTCACCGCCGCGGCCGGGGTTCGATTCCCCGTCTGGGAAGTGACTCTTTTCTGTTGCCTATGTGCTTTATTTCCTTACCAGAATATAAAAATACGATATAAAGGCGATAAGAAAAATTAACTTGGTCAGACATGAAGAGCTTTCAGCCAAAATGGAAACTTATAGATTGTAACCATTTCATTCTATAGTGAGACACAGGGAAGAAAATGCAGACAGGACATAGGTGTTAGGAAACGAAAAGCAGTCTCAGTATATTCTATGAAACAGATTCTCATGTTGGGACAGATTCCCAGGTGGTCTAGTGGTTAGGATCCGGCGCTTTCACCGCCGTGGCCGGGGTTCGATTCCCCGTCTGGGAAGTATCTACACTAGTTTTTATGATTATTCTTTATTTTAGCTTACCTTACCTAGGACTCATTACAGATCACCATACATACAATATATCATTGATAATTTTGGGAGACCCAGTCTAATTATCATAATAACACATAAAAGCAGTTTTAGGTATAACAGAGGTGCTCTCACCAATGACAGTGCTAGAAGAAGGAGCTCTAGACTCTCTGTGAGAGGTCCACTGTGAGATATGATTGCATGATGAACGTTTTGCCCACGTGAAGGTAAATCTGAAGGAAAAGAAACCTTAAGGTGATGCAGAGAAACCAATCGCCAGACAGTATCGGCCAGCTGGCCTCGATAGCTCAGTTGGGAGAGCGTTAGACTGAAGATCTAAAGGTCCCCGGTTCGATCCCGGGTCTGGGCAGTTGCTTTTATTCTTGATTACAGTCTTTTAGTGAGACTAGAAATTAAATTCAAAATGTGTAGCCATCAACTAAAATAGGGACCTTTAGCAAACCCAACGTAGCTCATTAAACGTAGACATAGATCCCTACACATGCATTGCTGGCAATGGCAAAAGATTATGTTACGTCTGCGTTTCATGAGCTACGGTGTGGTTGTTAAGGGTCTCTATTGGGCTCTTGGCCAGTCTAGCTCAAGTACTGAAATCGTATTGATTGGTTATGCCAGTTTCCAAGCACTTGGCTTGTTGGTCTAGGGGTATGATTCTGGCTTCGGGTGCGAGAGGTCCCGGCTTCAATTCCCGGACAAGCCCATCTATTTAGCCAACAACATTAAACAAAGTTCAGTTTCACTACAAGTAGATTTCAATTTGAGCAAGTCTTGCACATTTCACAAGGATGAGTGTTGCTATGCGATACTTTTCATTATTATGTTCTATTTCTGAATAAGCCCATTGATCACAATTTAATGGACATGTATGAGTGGCCATCAATTAGGTGCGGCTTGTTGGTCTAGGGGCATGATTCTCGCTTAGGGTGCGAGAGGTCCCGGGTTCAACTCCCGGACAAGCCCTTACTTTATGCCATTTTTTGACAAAAGATTCACTGTTCATTTGTAGTGTACAGTTTGTATGCAATTGCTAACTTCTGTGTACATTTTATACTATTCCAGTATTGACTACTTGAAACGTTTTACATATCTGGGAGGTGCAGCAATATACCAATGACAATAACCTGTGTTTAGAGAATGGAGTAAGAAAGGCAAAGCTTGTCATTCAGATTCCCAGGTGGTCTAGTGGTTAGGATTCGGCGCTCTCACCGCCGCGGCCGGGGTTCGATTCCCCGTCTGGGAAGTGACTCTTTTCTGTTGCCTATGTGCTTTATTTCCTTACCAGAATATAAAAATACGATATAAAGGCGATAAGAAAAATTAACTTGGTCAGACATGAAGAGCTTTCAGCCAAAATGGAAACTTATAGATTGTAACCATTTCATTCTATAGTGAGACACAGGGAAGAAAATGCAGACAGGACATAGGTGTTAGGAAACGAAAAGCAGTCTCAGTATATTCTATGAAACAGATTCTCATGTTGGGACAGATTCCCAGGTGGTCTAGTGGTTAGGATCCGGCGCTTTCACCGCCGTGGCCGGGGTTCGATTCCCCGTCTGGGAAGTATCTACACTAGTTTTTATGATTATTCTTTATTTTAGCTTACCTTACCTAGGACTCATTACAGATCACCATACATACAATATATCATTGATAATTTTGGGAGACCCAGTCTAATTATCATAATAACACATAAAAGCAGTTTTAGGTATAACAGAGGTGCTCTCACCAATGACAGTGCTAGAAGAAGGAGCTCTAGACTCTCTGTGAGAGGTCCACTGTGAGATATGATTGCATGATGAACGTTTTGCCCACGTGAAGGTAAATCTGAAGGAAAAGAAACCTTAAGGTGATGCAGAGAAACCAATCGCCAGACAGTATCATGTTGGGACAGATTCCCAGGTGGTCTAGTGGTTAGGATCCGGCGCTTTCACCGCCGTGGCCGGGGTTCGATTCCCCGTCTGGGAAGTATCTACACTAGTTTTTATGATTATTCTTTATTTTAGCTTACCTTACCTAGGACTCATTACAGATCACCATACATACAATATATCATTGATAATTTTGGGAGACCCAGTCTAATTATCATAATAACACATAAAAGCAGTTTTAGGTATAACAGAGGTGCTCTCACCAATGACAGTGCTAGAAGAAGGAGCTCTAGACTCTCTGTGAGAGGTCCACTGTGAGATAATAGGGACCTTTAGCAAACCACGTAAAAGCTTATAAAACGCAGACGTAGCAGTGCTGAAAGGATAGGACACGTCTGCGTTTAATGAACTTTTACGTGGTTGCTAAAGGTCCCTATGATTGCATGATGAACGTTTTGCCCACGTGAAGGTAAATCTGAAGGAAAAGAAACCTTAAGGTGATGCAGAGAAACCAATCGCCAGACAGTATCGGCCAGCTGGCCTCGATAGCTCAGTTGGGAGAGCGTTAGACTGAAGATCTAAAGGTCCCCGGTTCGATCCCGGGTCTGGGCAGTTGCTTTTATTCTTGATTACAGTCTTTTAGTGAGACTAGAAATTAAATTCAAAATGTGTAGCCATCAACTAAAATAGGGACCTTTAGCAAACCCAACGTAGCTCATTAAACGTAGACATAGATCCCTACACATGCATTGCTGGCAATGGCAAAAGATTATGTTACGTCTGCGTTTCATGAGCTACGGTGTGGTTGTTAAGGGTCTCTATTGGGCTCTTGGCCAGTCTAGCTCAAGTACTGAAATCGTATTGATTGGTTATGCCAGTTTCCAAGCACTTGGCTTGTTGGTCTAGGGGTATGATTCTCGCTTCGGGTGCGAGAGGTCCCGGGTTCAATTCCCGGACAAGCCCATCTATTTAGCCAACAACATTAAACAAAGTTCAGTTTCACTACAAGTAGATTTCAATTTGAGCAAGTCTTGCACATTTCACAAGGATGAGTGTTGCTATGCGATACTTTTCATTATGTTCTATTTCTGAATAAGCCCATTGATCACAATTTAATGGACATGTATGAGTGGCCATCAATTAGGTGCGGCTTGTTGGTCTAGGGGCATGATTCTCGCTTAGGGTGCGAGAGGTCCCGGGTTCAACTCCCGGACAAGCCCTTACTTTATGCCATTTTTTGACAAAAGATTCACTGTTCATTTGTAGTGTACAGTTTGTATGCAATTGCTAACTTCTGTGTACATTTTATACTATTCCAGTATTGACTACTTGAAACGTTTTACATATCTGGGAGGTGCAGCAATATACCAATGACAATAACCTGTGTTTAGAGAATGGAGTAAGAAAGGCAAAGCTTGTCATTCAGATTCCCAGGTGGTCTAGTGGTTAGGATTCGGCGCTCTCACCGCCGCGGCCGGGGTTCGATTCCCCGTCTGGGAAGTGACTCTTTTCTGTTGCCTATGTGCTTTATTTCCTTACCAGAATATAAAAATACGATATAAAGGCGATAAGAGAAATTAACTTGGTCAGACATGAAGAGCTTTCAGCCAAAATGGAAACTTATAGATTGTAACCATTTCATTCTATAGTGAGACACAGGGAAGAAAATGCAGACAGGACATAGGTGTTAGGAAACGAAAAGCAGTCTCAGTATATTCTATGAAACAGATTCTCATGTTGGGACAGATTCCCAGGTGGTCTAGTGGTTAGGATCCGGCGCTTTCACCGCCGTGGCCGGGGTTCGATTCCCCGTCTGGGAAGTATCTACACTAGTTTTTATGATTATTCTTTATTTTAGCTTACCTTACCTAGGACTCATTACAGATCACCATACATACAATATATCATTGATAATTTTGGGAGACCCAGTCTAATTATCATAATAACACATAAAAGCAGTTTTAGGTATAACAGAGGTGCTCTCACCAATGACAGTGCTAGAAGAAGGAGCTCTAGACTCTCTGTGAGAGGTCCACTGTGAGATATGATTGCATGATGAACGTTTTGCCCACGTGAAGGTAAATCTGAAGGAAAAGAAACCTTAAGGTGATGCAGAGAAACCAATCGCCAGACAGTATGGGCCAGCTGGCCTCGATAGCTCAGTAGGGAGAGCGTTAGACTGAAGATCTAAAGGTCCCCGGTTCGATCCCGGGTCTGGGCAGTTGCTTTTATTCTTGATTACAGTCTTTTAGTGAGACTAGAAATTAAATTCAAAATGTGTAGCCATCAACTAAAATAGGGACCTTTAGCAAACCCAACGTAGCTCATTAAACGTAGACATAGATCCCTACACATGCATTGCTGGCAATGGCAAAAGATTATGTTACGTCTGCGTTTCATGAGCTACGGTGTGGTTGTTAAGGGTCTCTATTGGGCTCTTGGCCAGTCTAGCTCAAGTACTGAAATCGTATTGATTGGTTATGCCAGTTTCCAAGCACTTGGCTTGTTGGTCTAGGGGTATGATTCTCGCTTCGGGTGCGAGAGGTCCCGGGTTCAATTCCCGGACAAGCCCATCTATTTAGCCAACAACATTAAACAAAGTTCAGTTTCACTACAAGTAGATTTCAATTTGAGCAAGTCTTGCACATTTCACAAGGATGAGTGTTGCTATGCGATACTTTTCATTATGTTCTATTTCTGAATAAGCCCATTGATCACAATTTAATGGACATGTATGAGTGGCCATCAATTAGGTGCGGCTTGTTGGTCTAGGGGCTTGATTCTCGCTTAGGGTGCGAGAGGTCCCGGGTTCAACTCCCGGACAAGCCCTTACTTTATGCCATTTTTTGACAAAAGATTCACTGTACATTTGTAGTGTACAGTTTGTATGCAATTGCTAACTTCTGTGTACATTTTATACTATTCCAGTATTAGGGACCTTTAGCAACCACGTAAAAGCTCATTAAACGCAGACGTATCCTATCCTTTCAGCACTGCTACGTCTGCGTTTGATAAGCTTTTACGTGGTTTGCTAAAGGTCCCTAATGACTACTTGAAACGTTTTACATATCTGGGAGGTGCAGCAATATACCAATGACAATAACCTGTGTTTAGAGAATGGAGTAAGAAAGGCAAAGCTTGTCATTCAGATTCCCAGGTGGTCTAGTGGTTAGGATTCGGCGCTCTCACCGCCGCGGCCGGGGTTCGATTCCCCGTCTGGGAAGTGACTCTTTTCTGTTGCCTATGTGCTTTATTTCCTTACCAGAATATAAAAATACGATATAAAGGCGATAAGAGAAATTAACTTGGTCAGACATGAAGAGCTTTCAGCCAAAATGGAAACTTATAGATTGTAACCATTTCATTCTATAGTGAGACACAGGGAAGAAAATGCAGACAGGACATAGGTGTTAGGAAACGAAAAGCAGTCTCAGTATATTCTATGAAACAGATTCTCATGTTGGGACAGATTCCCAGGTGGTCTAGTGGTTAGGATCCGGCGCTTTCACCGCCGTGGCCGGGGTTCGATTCCCCGTCTGGGAAGTATCTACACTAGTTTTTATGATTATTCTTTATTTTAGCTTACCTTACCTAGGACTCATTACAGATCACCATACATACAATATATCATTGATAATTTTGGGAGACCCAGTCTAATTATCATAATAACACATAAAAGCAGTTTTAGGTATAACAGAGGTGCTCTCACCAATGACAGTGCTAGAAGAAGGAGCTCTAGACTCTCTGTGAGAGGTCCACTGTGAGATATGATTGCATGATGAACGTTTTGCCCACGTGAAGGTAAATCTGAAGGAAAAGAAACCTTAAGGTGATGCAGAGAAACCAATCGCCAGACAGTATCGGCCAGCTGGCCTCGATAGCTCAGTTGGGAGAGCGTTAGACTGAAGATCTAAAGGTCCCCGGTTCGATCCCGGGTCTGGGCAGTTGCTTTTATTCTTGATTACAGTCTTTTAGTGAGACTAGAAATTAAATTCAAAATGTGTAGCCATCAACTAAAATAGGGACCTTTAGCAAACCCAACGTAGCTCATTAAACGTAGACATAGATCCCTACACATGCATTGCTGGCAATGGCAAAAGATTATGTTACGTCTGCGTTTCATGAGCTACGGTGTGGTTGTTAAGGGTCTCTATTGGGCTCTTGGCCAGTCTAGCTCAAGTACTGAAATCGTATTGATTGGTTATGCCAGTTTCCAAGCACTTGGCTTGTTGGTCTAGTTTCACTACAAGTAGATTTCAATTTGAGCAAGTCTTGCACATTTCACAAGGATGAGTGTTGCTATGCGATACTTTTCATTATGTTCTATTTCTGAATAAGCCCATTGATCACAATTTAATGGACATGTATGAGTGGCCATCAATTAGGTGCGGCTTGTTGGTCTAGGGGCATGATTCTCGCTTAGGGTGCGAGAGGTCCCGGGTTCAACTCCCGGACAAGCCCTTACTTTATGCCATTTTTTGACAAAAGATTCACTGTTCATTTGTAGTGTACAGTTTGTATGCAATTGCTAACTTCTGTGTACATTTTATACTATTCCAGTATTGACTACTTGAAACGTTTTACATATCTGGGAGGTGCAGCAATATACCAATGACAATAACCTGTGTTTAGAGAATGGAGTAAGAAAGGCAAAGCTTGTCGTTCAGATTCCCAGGTGGTCTAGTGGTTAGGATTCGGCGCTCTCACCGCCGCGGCCGGGGTTCGATTCCCCGTCTGGGAAGTGACTCTTTTCTGTTGCCTATGTGCTTTATTTCCTTACCAGAATATAAAAATACGATATAAAGGCGATAAGAGAAATTAACTTGGTCAGACATGAAGAGCTTTCAGCCAAAATGGAAACTTATAGATTGTAACCATTTCATTCTATAGTGAGACACAGGGAAGAAAATGCAGACAGGACATAGGTGTTAGGAAACGAAAAGCAGTCTCAGTATATTCTATGAAACAGATTCTCATGTTGGGACAGATTCCCAGGTGGTCTAGTGGTTAGGATCCGGCGCTTTCACCGCCGTGGCCGGGGTTCGATTCCCCGTCTGGGAAGTATCTACACTAGTTTTTATGATTATTCTTTATTTTAGCTTACCTTACCTAGGACTCATTACAGATCACCATACATACAATATATCATTGATAATTTTGGGAGACCCAGTCTAATTATCATAATAACACATAAAAGCAGTTTTAGGTATAACAGAGGTGCTCTCACCAATGACAGTGCTAGAAGAAGGAGCTCTAGACTCTCTGTGAGAGGTCCACTGTGAGATATGATTGCATGATGAACGTTTTGCCCACGTGAAGGTAAATCTGAAGGAAAAGAAACCTTAAGGTGATGCAGAGAAACCAATCGCCAGACAGTATCGGCCAGCTGGCCTCGATAGCTCAGTTGGGAGAGCGTTAGACTGAAGATCTAAAGGTCCCCGGTTCGATCCCGGGTCTGGGCAGTTGCTTTTATTCTTGATTACAGTCTTTTAGTGAGACTAGAAATTAAATTCAAAATGTGTAGCCATCAACTAAAATAGGGACCTTTAGCAAACCCAACGTAGCTCATTAAACGTAGACATAGATCCCTACACATGCATTGCTGGCAATGGCAAAAGATTATGTTACGTCTGCGTTTCATGAGCTACGGTGTGGTTGTTAAGGGTCTCTATTGGGCTCTTGGCCAGTCTAGCTCAAGTACTGAAATCGTATTGATTGGTTATGCCAGTTTCCAAGCACTTGGCTTGTTGGTCTAGGGGTATGATTCTCGCTTCGGGTGCGAGAGGTCCCGGGTTCAATTCCCAGACAAGCCCATCTATTTAGCCAACAACATTAAACAAAGTTCAGTTTCACTACAAGTAGATTTCAATTTGAGCAAGTCTTGCACATTTCACAAGGATGAGTGTTGCTATGCGATACTTTTCATTATGTTCTATTTCTGAATAAGCCCATTGATCACAATTTAATGGACATGTATGAGTGGCCATCAATTAGGTGCGGCTTGTTGGTCTAGGGGCATGATTCTCGCTTAGGGTGCGAGAGGTCCCGGGTTCAACTCCCGGACAAGCCCTTACTTTATGCCATTTTTTGACAAAAGATTCACTGTTCATTTGTAGTGTACAGTTTGTATGCAATTGCTAACTTCTGTGTACATTTTATACTATTCCAGTATTGACTACGTGAAACGTTTTACATATCAGGGAGGTGCAGCAATATACCAATGACAATAACCTGTGTTTAGAGAATGGAGTAAGAAAGGCAAAGCTTGTCATTCAGATTCCCAGGTGGTCTAGTGGTTAGGATTCGGCGCTCTCACCGCCGCGGCCGGGGTTCGATTCCCCGTCTGGGAAGTGACTCTTTTCTGTTGCCTATGTGCTTTATTTCCTTACCAGAATATAAAAATACGATATAAAGGCGATAAGAGAAATTAACTTGGTCAGACATGAAGAGCTTTCAGCCAAAATGGAAACTTATAGATTGTAACCATTTCATTCTATAGTAGGGACCTTTAGCAAACCCTACGTAGGTCATTTAACGCAGACGTATCCTATTCTTTCAGCACTGCTACGTCTGCGTTTATTGAGCTTTTACGTGGTTGCTAAAGGTCCCTAGTGAGACACAGGGAAGAAAATGCAGACAGGACATAGGTGTTAGGAAACGAAAAGCAGTCTCAGTATATTCTATGAAACAGATTCTCATGTTGGGACAGATTCCCAGGTGGTCTAGTGGTTAGGATCCGGCGCTTTCACCGCCGTGGCCGGGGTTCGATTCCCCGTCTGGGAAGTATCTACACTAGTTTTTATGATTATTCTTTATTTTAGCTTACCTTACCTAGGACTCATTACAGATCACCATACATACAATATATCATTGATAATTTTGGGAGACCCAGTCTAATTATCATAATAACACATAAAAGCAGTTTTAGGTATAACAGAGGTGCTCTCACCAATGACAGTGCTAGAAGAAGGAGCTCTAGACTCTCTGTGAGAGGTCCACTGTGAGATATGATTGCATGATGAACGTTTTGCCCACGTGAAGGTAAATCTGAAGGAAAAGAAACCTTAAGGTGATGCAGAGAAACCAATCGCCAGACAGTATCGGCCAGCTGGCCTCGATAGCTCAGTTGGGAGAGCGTTAGACTGAAGATCTAAAGGTCCCCGGTTCGATCCCGGGTCTGGGCAGTTGCTTTTATTCTTGATTACAGTCTTTTAGTGAGACTAGAAATTAAATTCAAAATGTGTAGCCATCAACTAAAATAGGGACCTTTAGCAAACCCAACGTAGCTCATTAAACGTAGACATAGATCCCTACACATGCATTGCTGGCAATGGCAAAAGATTATGTTACGTCTGCGTTTCATGAGCTACGGTGTGGTTGTTAAGGGTCTCTATTGGGCTCTTGGCCAGTCTAGCTCAAGTACTGAAATCGTATTGATTGGTTATGCCAGTTTCCAAGCACTTGGCTTGTTGGTCTAGGGGTATGATTCTCGCTTCGGGTGCGAGAGGTCCCTGGTTCAATTCCCGGACAAGCCCATCTATTTAGCCAACAACATTAAACAAAGTTCAGTTTCACTACAAGTAGATTTCAATTTGAGCAAGTCTTGCACATTTCACAAGGATGAGTGTTGCTATGCGATACTTTTCATTATGTTCTATTTCTGAATAAGCCCATTGATCACAATTTAATGGACATGTATGAGTGGCCATCAATTAGGTGCGGCTTGTTGGTCTAGGGGCATGATTCTCGCTTAGGGTGCGAGAGGTCCCGGGTTCAACTCCCGGACAAGCCCTTACTTTATGCCATTTTTTGACAAAAGATTCACTGTTCATTTGTAGTGTACAGTTTGTATGCAATTGCTAACTTCTGTGTACATTTTATACTATTCCAGTATTAGGGACCTTTAGCAAACCACGTAAAAGCTGATAAAACGCAGACGTAGCAGTGCTGAAAGGATAGGATACGTCTGCGTTAAATGAGCTTTTACGTGGTTGCTAAAGGTCCCTATTGACTACTTGAAACGTTTTACATATCTGGGAGGTGCAGCAATATACCAATGACAATAACCTGTGTTTAGAGAATGGAGTAAGAAAGGCAAAGCTTGTCATTCAGATTCCCAGGTGGTCTAGTGGTTAGGATTCGGCGCTCTCACCGCCGCGGCCGGGGTTCGATTCCCCGTCTGGGAAGTGACTTTTTTCTGTTGCCTATGTGCTTTATTTCCTTACCAGAATATAAAAATACGATATAAAGGCGATAAGAGAAATTAACTTGGTCAGACATGAAGAGCTTTCAGCCAAAATGGAAACTTATAGATTGTAACCATTTCATTCTATAGTGAGACACAGGGAAGAAAATGCAGACAGGACATAGGTGTTAGGAAACGAAAAGCAGTCTCAGTATATTCTATGAAACAGATTCTCATGTTGGGACAGATTCCCAGGTGGTCTAGTGGTTAGGATCCGGCGCTTTCACCGCCGTGGCCGGGGTTAGATTCCCCGTCTGGGAAGTATCTACACTAGTTTTTATGATTATTCTTTATTTTAGCTTACCTTACCTAGGACTCATTACAGATCACCATACATACAATATATCATTGATAATTTTGGGAGACCCAGTCTAATTATCATAATAACACATAAAAGCAGTTTTAGGTATAACAGAGGTGCTCTCACCAATGACAGTGCTAGAAGAAGGAGCTCTAGACTCTCTGTGAGAGGTCCACTGTGAGATATGATTGCATGATGAACGTTTTGCCCACGTGAAGGTAAATCTGAAGGAAAAGAAACCTTAAGGTGATGCAGAGAAACCAATCGCCAGACAGTAGCGGCCAGCTGGCCTCGATAGCTCAGTTGGGAGAGCGTTAGACTGAAGATCTAAAGGTCCCCGGTTCGATCCCGGGTCTGGGCAGTTGCTTTTATTCTTGATTACAGTCTTTTAGTGAGACTAGAAATTAAATTCAAAATGTGTAGCCATCAACTAAAATAGGGACCTTTAGCAAACCCAACGTAGCTCATTAAACGTAGACATAGATCCCTACACATGCATTGCTGGCAATGGCAAAAGATTATGTTACGTCTGCGTTTCATGAGCTACGGTGTGGTTGTTAAGGGTCTCTATTGGGCTCTTGGCCAGTCTAGCTCAAGTACTGAAATCGTATTGATTGGTTATGCCAGTTTCCAAGCACTTGGCTTGTTGGTCTAGGGGTATGATTCTCGCTTCGGGTGCGAGAGGTCCCGGGTTCAATTCCCGGACAAGCCCATCTATTTAGCCAACAACATTAAACAAAGTTCAGTTTCACTACAAGAAGATTTCAATTTGAGCAAGTCTTGCACATTTCACAAGGATGAGTGTTGCTATGCGATACTTTTCATTATGTTCTATTTCTGAATAAGCCCATTGATCACAATTTAATGGACATGTATGAGTGGCCATCAATTAGGTGCGGCTTGTTGGTCTAGGGGCATGATTCTCGCTTAGGGTGCGAGAGGTCCCGGGTTCAACTCCCGGACAAGCCCTTACTTTATGCCATTTTTTGACAAAAGATTCACTGTTCATTTGTAGTGTACAGTTTGTATGCAATTGCTAACTTCTGTGTACATTTTATACTATTCCAGTATTGACTACTTGAAACGTTTTACATATCTGGGAGGTGCAGCAATATACCAATGACAATAACCTGTGTTTAGAGAATGGAGTAAGAAAGGCAAAGCTTGTCATTCAGATTCCCAGGTGGTCTAGTGGTTAGGATTCGGCGCTCTCACCGCCGCGGCCGGGGTTCGATTCCCCGTCTGGGAAGTGACTCTTTTCTGTTGCCTATGTGCTTTATTTCCTTACCAGAATATAAAAATACGATATAAAGGCGATAAGAGAAATTAACTTGGTCAGACATGAAGAGCTTTCAGCCAAAATGGAAACTTATAGATTGTAACCATTTCATTCTATAGTGAGACACAGGGAAGAAAATGCAGACAGGACATAGGTGTTAGGAAACGAAAAGCAGTCTCAGTATATTCTATGAAACAGATTCTCATGTTGGGACAGATTCCCAGGTGGTCTAGTGGTTAGGATCCGGCGCTTTCACCGCCGTGGCCGGGGTTCGATTCCCCGTCTGGGAAGTATCTACACTAGTTTTTATGATTATTCTTTATTTTAGCTTACCTTACCTAGGACTCATTACAGATCACCATACATACAATATATCATTGATAATTTTGGGAGACCCAGTCTAATTATCATAATAACACATAAAAGCAGTTTTAGGTATAACAGAGGTGCTCTCACCAATGACAGTGCTAGAAGAAGGAGCTCTAGACTCTCTGTGAGAGGTCCACTGTGAGATATGATTGCATGATGAACGTTTTGCCCACGTGAAGGTAAATCTGAAGGAAAAGAAACCTTAAGGTGATGCAGAGAAACCAATCGCCAGACAGTATCGGCCAGCTGGCCTCGATAGCTCAGTTGGGAGAGCGTTAGACTGAAGATCTAAAGGTCCCCGGTTCGATCCCGGGTCTGGGCAGTTGCTTTTATTCTTGATTACAGTCTTTTAGTGAGACTAGAAATTAAATTCAAAATGTGTAGCCATCAACTAAAATAGGGACCTTTAGCAAACCCAACGTAGCTCATTAAACGTAGACATAGATCCCTACACATGCATTGCTGGCAATGGCAAAAGATTATGTTACGTCTGCGTTTCATGAGCTACGGTGTGGTTGTTAAGGGTCTCTATTGGGCTCTTGGCCAGTCTAGCTCAAGTACTGAAATCGTATTGATTGGTTATGCCAGTTTCCAAGCACTTGGCTTGTTGGTCTAGGGGTATGATTCTGGCTTCGGGTGCGAGAGGTCCCGGGTTCAATTCCCGGACAAGCCCATCTATTTAGCCAACAACATTAAACAAAGTTCAGTTTCACTACAAGTAGATTTCAATTTGAGCAAGTCTTGCACATTTCACAAGGATGAGTGTTGCTATGCGATACTTTTCATTATGTTCTATTTCTGAATAAGCCCATTGATCACAATTTAATGGACATGTATGAGTGGCCATCAATTAGGTGCGGCTTGTTGGTCTAGGGGCATGATTCTCGCTTAGGGTGCGAGAGGTCCCGGGTTCAACTCCCGGACAAGCTCTTACTTTATGCCATTTTTTGACAAAAGATTCACTGTTCATTTGTAGTGTACAGTTTGTATGCAATTGCTAACTTCTGTGTACATTTTATACTATTCCAGTATTGACTACTTGAAACGTTTTACATATCTGGGAGGTGCAGCAATATACCAATGACAATAACCTGTGTTTAGAGAATGGAGTAAGAAAGGCAAAGCTTGTCATTAAGATTCCCAGGTGGTCTAGTGGTTAGGATTCGGCGCTCTCACCGCCACGGCCGGGGTTCGATTCCCCGTCTGGGAAGTGACTCTTTTCTGTTGCCTATGTGCTTTATTTCCTTACCAGAATATAAAAATACGATATAAAGGCGATAAGAGAAATTAACTTGGTCAGACATGAAGAGCTTTCAGCCAAAATGGAAACTTATAGATTGTAACCATTTCATTCTATAGTGAGACACAGGGAAGAAAATGCAGACAGGACATAGGTGTTAGGAAACGAAAAGCAGTCTCAGTATATTCTATGAAACAGATTCTCATGTTGGGACAGATTCCCAGGTGGTCTAGTGGTTAGGATCCGGCGCTTTCACCGCCGTGGCCGGGGTTCGATTCCCCGTCTGGGAAGTATCTACACTAGTTTTTATGATTATTCTTTATTTTAGCTTACCTTACCTAGGACTCATTACAGATCACCATACATACAATATATCATTGATAATTTTGGGAGACCCAGTCTAATTATCATAATAACACATAAAAGCAGTTTTAGGTATAACAGAGGTGCTCTCACCAATGACAGTGCTAGAAGAAGGAGCTCTAGACTCTCTGTGAGAGGTCCACTGTGAGATATGATTGCATGATGAACGTTTTGCCCACGTGAAGGTAAATCTGAAGGAAAAGAAACCTTAAGGTGATGCAGAGAAACCAATCGCCAGACAGTATCGGCCAGCTGGCCTCGATAGCTCAGTTGGGAGAGCGTTAGACTGAAGATCTAAAGGTCCCCGGTTCGATCCCGGGTCTGGGCAGTTGCTTTTATTCTTGATTACAGTCTTTTAGTGAGACTAGAAATTAAATTCAAAATGTGTAGCCATCAACTAAAATAGGGACCTTTAGCAAACCCAACGTAGCTCATTAAACGTAGACATAGATCCCTACACATGCATTGCTGGCAATGGCAAAAGATTATGTTACGTCTGCGTTTCATGAGCTACGGTGTGGTTGTTAAGGGTCTCTATTGGGCTCTTGGCCAGTCTAGCTCAAGTACTGAAATCGTATTGATTGGTTATGCCAGTTTCCAAGCACTTGGCTTGTTGGTCTAGGGGTATGATTCTCGCTTCGGGTGCGAGAGGTCCCGGGTTCAATTCCCGGACAAGCCCATCTATTTAGCCAACAACATTAAACAAAGTTCAGTTTCACTACAAGTAGATTTCAATTTGAGCAAGTCTTGCACATTTCACAAGGATGAGTGTTGCTATGCGATACTTTTCATTATGTTCTATTTCTGAATAAGCCCATTGATCACAATTTAATGGACATGTATGAGTGGCCATCAATTAGGTGCGGCTTGTTGGTCTAGGGGCATGATTCTCGCTTAGGGTGCGAGAGGTCCCGGGTTCAACTCCCGGACAAGCCCTTACTTTATGCCATTTTTTGACAAAAGATTCACTGTTCATTTGTAGTGTACAGTTTGTATGCAATTGCTAACTTCTGTGTACATTTTATACTATTCCAGTATTGACTACTTGAAACGTTTTACATATCTGGGAGGTGCAGCAATATACCAATGACAATAACCTGTGTTTAGAGAATGGAGTAAGAAAGGCAAAGCTTGTCATTCAGATTCCCAGGTGGTCTAGTGGTTAGGATTCGGCGCTCTCACCGCCACGGCCGGGGTTCGATTCCCCGTCTGGGAAGTGACTCTTTTCTGTTGCCTATGTGCTTTATTTCCTTACCAGAATATAAAAATACGATATAAAGGCGATAAGAGAAATTAACTTGGTCAGACATGAAGAGCTTTCAGCCAAAATGGAAACTTATAGATTGTAACCATTTCATTCTATAGTGAGACACAGGGAAGAAAATGCAGACAGGACATAGGTGTTAGGAAACGAAAAGCAGTCTCAGTATATTCTATGAAACAGATTCTCATGTTGGGACAGATTCCCAGGTGGTCTAGTGGTTAGGATCCGGCGCTTTCACCGCCGTGGCCGGGGTTCGATTCCCCGTCTGGGAAGTATCTACACTAGTTTTTATGATTATTCTTTATTTTAGCTTACCTTACCTAGGACTCATTACAGATCACCATACATACAATATATCATTGATAATTTTGGGAGACCCAGTCTAATTATCATAATAACACATAAAAGCAGTTTTAGGTATAACAGAGGTGCTCTCACCAATGACAGTGCTAGAAGAAGGAGCTCTAGACTCTCTGTGAGAGGTCCACTGTGAGATATGATTGCATGATGAACGTTTTGCCCACGTGAAGGTAAATCTGAAGGAAAAGAAACCTTAAGGTGATGCAGAGAAACCAATCGCCAGACAGTATCGGCCAGCTGGCCTCGATAGCTCAGTTGGGAGAGCGTTAGACTGAAGATCTAAAGGTCCCCGGTTCGATCCCGGGTCTGGGCAGTTGCTTTTATTCTTGATTACAGTCTTTTAGTGAGACTAGAAATTAAATTCAAAATGTGTAGCCATCAACTAAAATAGGGACCTTTAGCAAACCCAACGTAGCTCATTAAACGTAGACATAGATCCCTACACATGCATTGCTGGCAATGGCAAAAGATTATGTTACGTCTGCGTTTCATGAGCTACGGTGTGGTTGTTAAGGGTCTCTATTGGGCTCTTGGCCAGTCTAGCTCAAGTACTGAAATCGTATTGATTGGTTATGCCAGTTTCCAAGCACTTGGCTTGTTGGTCTAGGGGTATGATTCTCGCTTCGGGTGCGAGAGGTCCCGGGTTCAATTCCCGGACAAGCCCATCTATTTAGCCAACAACATTAAACAAAGTTCAGTTTCACTACAAGTAGATTTCAATTTGAGCAAGTCTTGCACATTTCACAAGGATGAGTGTTGCTATGCGATACTTTTCATTATGTTCTATTTCTGAATAAGCCCATTGATCACAATTTAATGGACATGTATGAGTGGCCATCAATTAGGTGCGGCTTGTTGGTCTAGGGGCATGATTCTCGCTTAGGGTGCGAGAGGTCCCGGGTTCAACTCCCGGACAAGCCCTTACTTTATGCCATTTTTTGACAAAAGATTCACTGTTCATTTGTAGTGTACAGTTTGTATGCAATTGCTAACTTCTGTGTACATTTTATACTATTCCAGTATTGACTACTTGAAACGTTTTACATATCTGGGAGGTGCAGCAATATACCAATGACAATAACCTGTGTTTAGAGAATGGAGTAAGAAAGGCAAAGCTTGTCATTCAGATTCCCAGGTGGTCTAGTGGTTAGGATTCGGCGCTCTCACCGCCGCGGCCGGGGTTCGATTCCCCGTCTGGGAAGTGACTCTTTTCTGTTGCCTATGTGCTTTATTTCCTTACCAGAATATAAAAATACGATATAAAGGCGATAAGAGAAATTAACTTGGTCAGACATCAGGGGGGGAGTCAAGTGCCGTGGCGCCCTCTATACCTCAGAGCATATATACAGCTGCACCGGCCTAGTAGCGGCAGTCTCAAGCAGGGCAGGGAGCAGGCCACACTGTACAGTCCAGTGTGGTCCAAACCTGTTGGAAGGTCTTTAGTATATATGATTGGCATGAGGTGGCAGTACTGGGCTGTGGGAGGGCCATGGTCATATAGCCTATCCCCAGTACATTTGCATTGTATTGAGAGAGCATGAATGAAACCCTCATATTGAGATAACGACAGAAGCTTTATGATGCTACATTGAAATATAACTTGGAAAACAGTAAATCTTCCCTGGAAAAAATACAACAAAATTTAAACTTGAATAGCTTTTGTGTAATAACTGCTTAAAATATGGTTAAAAATGACTGTGTGTAGTTCCCACTCTAGCCACTCAATGCGGATGGCGCTGCAGCACTTGATTCCCCCCCTTGTCAGACATGAAGAGCTTTCAGCCAAAATGGAAACTTATAGATTGTAACCATTTCATTCTATAGTGAGACACAGGGAAGAAAATGCAGACAGGACATAGGTGTTAGGAAACGAAAAGCAGTCTCAGTATATTCTATGAAACAGATTCTCATGTTGGGACAGATTCCCAGGTTAGGATCCGGCGCTTTCACCGCCGTGGCCGGGGTTCGATTCCCCGTCTGGGAAGTATCTACACTAGTTTTTATGATTATTCTTTATTTTAGCTTACCTTACCTAGGACTCATTACAGATCACCATACATACAATATATCATTGATAATTTTGGGAGACCCAGTCTAATTATCATAATAACACATAAAAGCAGTTTTAGGTATAACAGAGGTGCTCTCACCAATGACAGTGCTAGAAGAAGGAGCTCTAGACTCTCTGTGAGAGGTCCACTGTGAGATATGATTGCATGATGAACGTTTTGCCCAGGTGAAGGTAAATCTGAAGGAAAAGAAACCTTAAGGTGATGCAGAGAAACCAATCGCCAGACAGTATCGGCCAGCTGGCCTCGATAGCTCAGTTGGGAGAGCGTTAGACTGAAGATCTAAAGGTCCCCGGTTCGATTCACTGTTCATTTGTAGTGTACAGTTTGTATGCAATTGCTAACTTCTGTGTACATTTTATACTATTCCAGTATTGACTACTTGAAACGTTTTACATATCTGGGAGGTGCAGCAATATACCAATGACAATAACCTGTGTTTAGAGAATGGAGTAAGAAAGGCAAAGCTTGTCATTCAGATTCCCAGGTGGTCTAGTGGTTAGGATTCGGCGCTCTCACCGCCGCGGCCGGGGTTCGATTCCCCGTCTGGGAAGTGACTCTTTTCTGTTGCCTATGTGCTTTATTTCCTTACCAGAATATAAAAATACGATATAAAGGCGATAAGAGAAATTAACTTGGTCAGACATGAAGAGCTTTCAGCCAAAATGGAAACTTATAGATTGTAACCATTTCATTCTATAGTGAGACACAGGGAAGAAAATGCAGACAGGACATAGGTGTTAGGAAACGAAAAGCAGTCTCAGTATATTCTATGAAACAGATTCTCATGTTGGGACAGATTCCCAGGTGGTCTAGTGGTTAGGATCCGGCGCTTTCACCGCCGTGGCCGGGGTTCGATTCCCCGTCTGGGAAGTATCTACACTAGTTTTTACGATTATTCTTTATTTTAGCTTACCTTACCTAGGACTCATTACAGATCACCATACATACAATATATCATTGATAATTTTGGGAGACCCAGTCTAATTATCATAATAACACATAAAAGCAGTTTTAGGTATAACAGAGGTGCTCTCACCAATGACAGTGCTAGAAGAAGGAGCTCTAGACTCTCTGTGAGAGGTCCACTGTGAGATATGATTGCATGATGAACGTTTTGCCCACGTGAAGGTAAATCTGAAGGAAAAGAAACCTTAAGGTGATGCAGAGAAACCAATCGCCAGACAGTATCGGCCAGCTGGCCTCGATAGCTCAGTTGGGAGAGCGTTAGACTGAAGATCATAAGGTCCCCGGTTCGATCCCGGGTCTGGGCAGTTGCTTTTATTCTTGATTACAGTCTTTTAGTGAGACTAGAAATTAAATTCAAAATGTGTAGCCATCAACTAAAATAGGGACCTTTAGCAAACCCAACGTAGCTCATTAAACGTAGACATAGATCCCTACACATGCATTGCTGGCAATGGCAAAAGATTATGTTACGTCTGCGTTTCATGAGCTACGGTGTGGTTGTTAAGGGTCTCTATTGGGCTCTTGGCCAGTCTAGCTCAAGTACTGAAATCGTATTGATTGGTTATGCCAGTTTCCAAGCACTTGGCTTGTTGGTCTAGGGGTATGATTCTCGCTTCGGGTGCGAGAGGTCCCGGGTTCAATTCCCGGACAAGCCCATCTATTTAGCCAACAACATTAAACAAAGTTCAGTTTCACTACAAGTAGATTTCAATTTGAGCAAGTCTTGCACATTTCACAAGGATGAGTGTTGCTATGCGATACTTTTCATTAGGGACCTTTAGCAACCCACGTAAAAGCTCATTAAACGCAGACGTAGCAGTGCTGAAGGCATAGGATACGTCTGCGTTTAATGAGCTTTTACGTGGTTGCTAAAGGTCCCTATTATGTTCTATTTCTGAATAAGCCCATTGATCACAATTTAATGGACATGTATGAGTGGCCATCAATTAGGTGCGGCTTGTTGGTCTAGGGGCATGATTCTCGCTTAGGGTGCGAGAGGTCCCGGGTTCAACTCCCGGACAAGCCCTTACTTTATGCCATTTTTTGACAAAAGATTCACTGTTCATTTGTAGTGTACAGTTTGTATGCAATTGCTAACTTCTGTGTACATTTTATACTATTCCAGTATTGACTACTTGAAACGTTTTACATATCTGGGAGGTGCAGCAATATACCAATGACAATAACCTGTGTTTAGAGAATGGAGTAAGAAAGGCAAAGCTTGTCATTCAGATTCCCAGGTGGTCTAGTGGTTAGGATTCGGCGCTCTCACCGCCGCGGCCGGGGTTCGATTCCCCGTCTGGGAAGTGACTCTTTTCTGTTGCCTATGTGCTTTATTTCCTTACCAGAATATAAAAATACGATATAAAGGCGATAAGAGAAATTAACTTGGTCAGACATGAAGAGCTTTCAGCCAAAATGGAAACTTATAGATTGTAACCATTTCATTCTATAGTGAGACACAGGGAAGAAAATGCAGACAGGACATAGGTGTTAGGAAACGAAAAGCAGTCTCAGTATATTCTATGAAACAGATTCTCATGTTGGGACAGATTCCCAGGTGGTCTAGTGGTTAGGATCCGGCGCTTTCACCGCCGTGGCCGGGGTTCGATTCCCCGTCTGGGAAGTATCTACACTAGTTTTTATGATTATTCTTTATTTTAGCTTACCTTACCTAGGACTCATTACAGATCACCATACATACAATATATCATTGATAATTTTGGGAGACCCAGTCTAATTATCATAATAACACATAAAAGCAGTTTTAGGTATAACAGAGGTGCTCTCACCAATGACAGTGCTAGAAGAAGGAGCTCTAGACTCTCTGTGAGAGGTCCACTGTGAGATATGATTGCATGATGAACGTTTTGCCCACGTGAAGGTAAATCTGAAGGAAAAGAAACCTTAAGGTGATGCAGAGAAACCAATCGCCAGACAGTATGGGCCAGCTGGCCTCGATAGCTCAGTTGGGAGAGCGTTAGACTGAAGATCTAAAGGTCCCCGGTTCGATCCCGGGTCTGGGCAGTTGCTTTTATTCTTGATTACAGTCTTTTAGTGAGACTAGAAATTAAATTCAAAATGTGTAGCCATCAACTAAAATAGGGACCTTTAGCAAACCCAACGTAGCTCATTAAACGTAGACATAGATCCCTACACATGCATTGCTGGCAATGGCAAAAGATTATGTTACGTCTGCGTTTCATGAGCTACGGTGTGGTTGTTAAGGGTCTCTATTGGGCTCTTGGCCAGTCTAGCTCAAGTACTGAAATCGTATTGATTGGTTATGCCAGTTTCCAAGCACTTGGCTTGTTGGTCTAGGGGTATGATTCTCGCTTCGGGTGCGAGAGGTCCCGGGGTCAATTCCCGGACAAGCCCATCTATTTAGCCAACAACATTAAACAAAGTTCAGTTTCACTACAAGTAGATTTCAATTTGAGCAAGTCTTGCACATTTCACAAGGATGAGTGTTGCTATGCGATACTTTTCATTATGTTCTATTTCTGAATAAGCCCATTGATCACAATTTAATGGACATGTATGAGTGGCCATCAATTAGGTGCGGCTTGTTGGTCTAGGGGCATGATTCTCGCTTAGGGTGCGAGAGGTCCCGGGTTCAACTCCCGGACAAGCCCTTACTTTATGCCATTTTTTGACAAAAGATTCACTGTTCATTTGTAGTGTACAGTTTGTATGCAATTGCTAACTTCTGTGTACATTTTATACTATTCCAGTATTGACTACTTGAAACGTTTTACATATCTGGGAGGTGCAGCAATATACCAATGACAATAACCTGTGTTTAGAGAATGGAGTAAGAAAGGCAAAGCTTGTCATTCAGATTCCCAGGTGGTCTAGTGGTTAGGATTCGGCGCTCTCACCGCCGCGGCCGGGGTTCGATTCCCCGTCTGGGAAGTGACTCTTTTCTGTTGCCTATGTGCTTTATTTCCTTACCAGAATATAAAAATACGATATAAAGGCGATAAGAGAAATTAACTTGGTCAGACATGAAGAGCTTTCAGCCAAAATGGAAACTTATAGATTGTAACCATTTCATTCTATAGTGAGACACAGGGAAGAAAATGCAGACAGGACATAGGTGTTAGGAAACGAAAAGCAGTCTCGGTATATTCTATGAAACAGATTCTCATGTTGGGACAGATTCCCAGGTGGTCTAGTGGTTAGGATCCGGCGCTTTCACCGCCGTGGCCGGGGTTCGATTCCCCGTCTGGGAAGTATCTACACTAGTTTTTATGATTATTCTTTATTTTAGCTTACCTTACCTAGGACTCATTACAGATCACCATACATACAATATATCATTGATAATTTTGGGAGACCCAGTCTAATTATCATAATAACACATAAAAGCAGTTTTAGGTATAACAGAGGTGCTCTCACCAATGACAGTGCTAGAAGAAGGAGCTCTAGACTCTCTGTGAGAGGTCCACTGTGAGATATGATTGCATGATGAACGTTTTGCCCACGTGAAGGTAAATCTGAAGGAAAAGAAACCTTAAGGTGATGCAGAGAAACCAATCGCCAGACAGTATCGGCCAGCTGGCCTCGATAGCTCAGTTGGGAGAGCGTTAGACTGAAGATCTAAAGGTCCCCGGTTCGATCCCGGGTCTGGGCAGTTGCTTTTATTCTTGATTACAGTCTTTTAGTGAGACTAGAAATTAAATTCAAAATGTGTAGCCATCAACTAAAATAGGGACCTTTAGCAAACCCAACGTAGCTCATTAAACGTAGACATAGATCCCTACACATGCATTGCTGGCAATGGCAAAAGATTATGTTACGTCTGCGTTTCATGAGCTACGGTGTGGTTGTTAAGGGTCTCTATTGGGCTCTTGGCCAGTCTAGCTCAAGTACTGAAATCGTATTGATTGGTTATGCCAGTTTCCAAGCACTTGGCTTGTTGGTCTAGGGGTATGATTCTCGCTTCGGGTGCGAGAGGTCCCGGGTTCAATTCCCGGACAAGCCCATCTATTTAGCCAACAACATTAAACAAAGTTCAGTTTCACTACAAGTAGATTTCAATTTGAGCAAGTCTTGCACATTTCACAAGGATGAGTGTTGCTATGCGATACTTTTCATTATGTTCTATTTCTGAATAAGCCCATTGATCACAATTTAATGGACATGTATGAGTGGCCATCAATTAGGTGCGGCTTGTTGGTCTAGGGGCATGATTCTCGCTTAGGGTGCGAGAGGTCCCGGGTTCAACTCCCGGACAAGCCCTTACTTTATGCCATTTTTTGACAAAAGATTCACTGTTCATTTGTAGTGTACAGTTTGTATGCAATTGCTAACTTCTGTGTACATTTTATACTATTCCAGTATTGACTACTTGAAACGTTTTACATATCTGGGAGGTGCAGCAATATACCAATGACAATAACCTGTGTTTAGAGAATGGAGTAAGAAAGGCAAAGCTTGTCATTCAGATTCCCAGGTGGTCTAGTGGTTAGGATTCGGCGCTCTCACCGCTGCAGCCGGGGTTCGATTCCCCGTCTGGGAAGTGACTCTTTTCTGTTGCCTATGTGCTTTATTTCCTTACCAGAATATAAAAATACGATATAAAGGCGATAAGAGAAATTAACTTGGTCAGACATGAAGAGCTTTCAGCCAAAATGGAAACTTATAGATTGTAACCATTTCATTCTATAGTGAGACACAGGGAAGAAAATGCAGACAGGACATAGGTGTTAGGAAACGAAAAGCAGTCTCAGTATATTCTATGAAACAGATTCTCATGTTGGGACAGATTCCCAGGTGGTCTAGTGGTTAGGATCCGGCGCTTTCACCGCCGTGGCCGGGGTTCGATTCCCCGTCTGGGAAGTATCTACACTAGTTTTTATGATTATTCTTTATTTTAGCTTACCTTACCTAGGACTCATTACAGATCACCATACATACAATATATCATTGATAATTTTGGGAGACCCAGTCTAATTATCATAATAACACATAAAAGCAGTTTTAGGTATAACAGAGGTGCTCTCACCAATGACAGTGCTAGAAGAAGGAGCTCTAGACTCTCTGTGAGAGGTCCACTGTGAGATATGATTGCATGATGAACGTTTTGCCCACGTGAAGGTAAATCTGAAGGAAAAGAAACCTTAAGGTGATGCAGAGAAACCAATCGCCAGACAGTATCGGCCAGCTGGCCTCGATAGCTCAGTTGGGAGAGCGTTAGACTGAAGATCTAAAGGTCCCCGGTTCGATCCCGGGTCTGGGCAGTTGCTTTTATTCTTGATTACAGTCTTTTAGTGAGACTAGAAATTAAATTCAAAATGTGTAGCCATCAACTAAAATAGGGACCTTTAGCAAACCCAACGTAGCTCATTAAACGTAGACATAGATCCCTACACATGCATTGCTGGCAATGGCAAAAGATTATGTTACGTCTGCGTTTCATGAGCTACGGTGTGGTTGTTAAGGGTCTCTATTGGGCTCTTGGCCAGTCTAGCTCAAGTACTGAAATCGTATTGATTGGTTATGCCAGTTTCCAAGCACTTGGCTTGTTGGTCTAGGGGTATGATTCTCGCTTCGGGTGCGAGAGGTCCCGGGTTCAATTCCCGGACAAGCCCATCTATTTAGCCAACAACATTAAACAAAGTTCAGTTTCACTACAAGTAGATTTCAATTTGAGCAAGTCTTGCACATTTCACAAGGATGAGTGTTGCTATGCGATACTTTTCATTATGTTCTATTTCTGAATAAGCCCATTGATCACAATTTAATGGACATGTATGAGTGGCCATCAATTAGGTGCGGCTTGTTGGTCTAGGGGCATGATTCTCGCTTAGGGTGCGAGAGGTCCCGGGTTCAACTCCCGGACAAGCCCTTACTTTATGCCATTTTTTGACAAAAGATTCACTGTTCATTTGTAGTGTACAGTTTGTATGCAATTGCTAACTTCTGTGTACATTTTATACTATTCCAGTATTGACTACTTGAAACGTTTTACATATCTGGGAGGTGCAGCAATATACCAATGACAATAACCTGTGTTTAGAGAATGGAGTAAGAAAGGCAAAGCTTGTCATTCAGATTCCCAGGTGGTCTAGTGGTTAGGATTCGGCGCTCTCACCGCCGCAGCCGGGGTTCCATTCCCCGTCTGGGAAGTGACTCTTTTCTGTTGCCTATGTGCTTTATTTCCTTACCAGAATATAAAAATACGATATAAAGGCGATAAGAGAAATTAACTTGGTCAGACATGAAGAGCTTTCAGCCAAAATGGAAACTTATAGATTGTAACCATTTCATTCTATAGTGAGACACAGGGAAGAAAATGCAGACAGGACATAGGTGTTAGGAAACGAAAAGCAGTCTCGGTATATTCTATGAAACAGATTCTCATGTTGGGACAGATTCCCAGGTGGTCTAGTGGTTAGGATCCGGCGCTTTCACCGCCGTGGCCGGGGTTCGATTCCCCGTCTGGGAAGTATCTACACTAGTTTTTATGATTATTCTTTATTTTAGCTTACCTTACCTAGGACTCATTACAGATCACCATACATACAATATATCATTGATAATTTTGGGAGACCCAGTCTAATTATCATAATAACACATAAAAGCAGTTTTAGGTATAACAGAGGTGCTCTCACCAATGACAGTGCTAGAAGAAGGAGCTCTAGACTCTCTGTGAGAGGTCCACTGTGAGATATGATTGCATGATGAACGTTTTGCCCACGTGAAGGTAAATCTGAAGGAAAAGAAACCTTAAGGTGATGCAGAGAAACCAATCGCCAGACAGTATCGGCCAGCTGGCCTCGATAGCTCAGTTGGGAGAGCGTTAGACTGAAGATCTAAAGGTCCCCGGTTCGATCCCGGGTCTGGGCAGTTGCTTTTATTCTTGATTACAGTCTTTTAGTGAGACTAGAAATTAAATTCAAAATGTGTAGCCATCAACTAAAATAGGGACCTTTAGCAAACCCAACGTAGCTCATTAAACGTAGACATAGATCCCTACACATGCATTGCTAGCAATGGCAAAAGATTATGTTACGTCTGCGTTTCATGAGCTACGGTGTGGTTGTTAAGGGTCTCTATTGGGCTCTTGGCCAGTCTAGCTCAAGTACTGAAATCGTATTGATTGGTTATGCCAGTTTCCAAGCACTTGGCTTGTTGGTCTAGGGGTATGATTCTCGCTTCGGGTGCGAGAGGTCCCGGGTTCAATTCCCGGACAAGCCCATCTATTTAGCCAACAACATTAAACAAAGTTCAGTTTCACTACAAGTAGATTTCAATTTGAGCAAGTCTTGCACATTTCACAAGGATGAGTGTTGCTATGCGATACTTTTCATTATGTTCTATTTCTGAATAAGCCCATTGATCACAATTTAATGGACATGTATGAGTGGCCATCAATTAGGTGCGGCTTGTTGGTCTAGGGGCATGATTCTCGCTTAGGGTGCGAGAGGTCCCGGGTTCAACTCCCGGACAAGCCCTTACTTTATGCCATTTTTTGACAAAAGATTCACTGTTCATTTGTAGTGTACAGTTTGTATGCAATTGCTAACTTCTGTGTACATTTTATACTATTCCAGTATTGACTACTTGAAACGTTTTACATATCTGGGAGGTGCAGCAATATACCAATGACAATAACCTGTGTTTAGAGAATGGAGTAAGAAAGGCAAAGCTTGTCATTCAGATTCCCAGGTGGTCTAGTGGTTAGGATTCGGCGCTCTAACCGCCGCAGCCGGGGTTCGATTCCCCGTCTGGGAAGTGACTCTTTTCTGTTGCCTATGTGCTTTATTTCCTTACCAGAATATAAAAATACGATATAAAGGCGATAAGAGAAATTAACTTGGTCAGACATGAAGAGCTTTCAGCCAAAATGGAAACTTATAGATTGTAACCATTTCATTCTATAGTGAGACACAGGGAAGAAAATGCAGACAGGACATAGGTGTTAGGAAACGAAAAGCAGTCTCGGTATATTCTATGAAACAGATTCTCATGTTGGGACAGATTCCCAGGTGGTCTAGTGGTTAGGATCCGGCGCTTTCACCGCCGTGGCCGGGGTTCGATTCCCCGTCTGGGAAGTATCTACACTAGTTTTTATGATTATTCTTTATTTTAGCTTACCTTACCTAGGACTCATTACAGATCACCATACATACAATATATCATTGATAATTTTGGGAGACCCAGTCTAATTATCATAATAACACATAAAAGCAGTTTTAGGTATAACAGAGGTGCTCTCACCAATGACAGTGCTAGAAGAAGGAGCTCTAGACTCTCTGTGAGAGGTCCACTGTGAGATATGATTGCATGATGAACGTTTTGCCCACGTGAAGGTAAATCTGAAGGAAAAGAAACCTTAAGGTGATGCAGAGAAACCAATCGCCAGACAGTATCGGCCAGCTGGCCTCGATAGCTCAGTTGGGAGAGCGTTAGACTGAAGATCTAAAGGTCCCCGGTTCGATCCCGGGTCTGGGCAGTTGCTTTTATTCTTGATTACAGTCTTTTAGTGAGACTAGAAATTAAATTCAAAATGTGTAGCCATCAACTAAAATAGGGACCTTTAGCAAACCCAACGTAGCTCATTAAACGTAGACATAGATCCCTACACATGCATTGCTGGCAATGGCAAAAGATTATGTTACGTCTGCGTTTCATGAGCTACGGTGTGGTTGTTAAGGGTCTCTATTGGGCTCTTGGCCAGTCTAGCTCAAGTACTGAAATCGTATTGATTGGTTATGCCAGTTTCCAAGCACTTGGCTTGTTGGTCTAGGGGTATGATTCTCGCTTCGGGTGCGAGAGGTCCCGGGTTCAATTCCCGGACAAGCCCATCTATTTAGCCAACAACATTAAACAAAGTTCAGTTTCACTACAAGTAGATTTCAATTTGAGCAAGTCTTGCACATTTCACAAGGATGAGTGTTGCTATGCGATACTTTTCATTATGTTCTATTTCTGAATAAGCCCATTGATCACAATTTAATGGACATGTATGAGTGGCCATCAATTAGGTGCGGCTTGTTGGTCTAGGGGCATGATTCTCGCTTAGGGTGCGAGAGGTCCCGGGTTCAACTCCCGGACAAGCCCTTACTTTATGCCATTTTTTGACAAAAGATTCACTGTTCATTTGTAGTGTACAGTTTGTATGCAATTGCTAACTTCTGTGTACATTTTATACTATTCCAGTATTGACTACTTGAAACGTTTTACATATCTGGGAGGTGCAGCAATATACCAATGACAATAACCTGTGTTTAGAGAATGGAGTAAGAAAGGCAAAGCTTGTCATTCAGATTCCCAGGTGGTCTAGTGGTTAGGATTCGGCGCTCTCACCGCCGCAGCCGGGGTTCGATTCCCCGTCTGGGAAGTGACTCTTTTCTGTTGCCTATGTGCTTTATTTCCTTACCAGAATATAAAAATACGATATAAAGGCGATAAGAGAAATTAACTTGGTCAGACATGAAGAGCTTTCAGCCAAAATGGAAACTTATAGATTGTAACCATTTCATTCTATAGTGAGACACAGGGAAGAAAATGCAGACAGGACATAGGTGTTAGGAAACGAAAAGCAGTCTCGGTATATTCTATGAAACAGATTCTCATGTTGGGACAGATTCCCAGGTGGTCTAGTGGTTAGGATCCGGCGCTTTCACCGCCGTGGCCGGGGTTCGATTCCCCGTCTGGGAAGTATCTACACTAGTTTTTATGATTATTCTTTATTTTAGCTTACCTTACCTAGGACTCATTACAGATCACCATACATACAATATATCATTGATAATTTTGGGAGACCCAGTCTAATTATCATAATAACACATAAAAGCAGTTTTAGGTATAACAGAGGTGCTCTCACCAATGACAGTGCTAGAAGAAGAGCTCTAGACTCTCTGTGAGAGGTCCACTGTGAGATATGATTGCATGATGAACGTTTTGCCCACGTGAAGGTAAATCTGAAGGAAAAGAAACCTTAAGGTGATGCAGAGAAACCAATCGCCAGACAGTATCGGCCAGCTGGCCTCGATAGCTCAGTTGGGAGAGCGTTAGACTGAAGATCTAAAGGTCCCCGGTTCGATCCCGGGTCTGGGCAGTTGCTTTTATTCTTGATTACAGTCTTTTAGTGAGACTAGAAATTAAATTCAAAATGTGTAGCCATCAACTAAAATAGGGACCTTTAGCAAACCCAACGTAGCTCATTAAACGTAGACATAGATCCCTACACATGCATTGCTGGCAATGGCAAAAGATTATGTTACGTCTGCGTTTCATGAGCTACGGTGTGGTTGTTAAGGGTCTCTATTGGGCTCTTGGCCAGTCTAGCTCAAGTACTGAAATCGTATTGATTGGTTATGCCAGTTTCCAAGCACTTGGCTTGTTGGTCTAGGGGTATGATTCTCGCTTCGGGTGCGAGAGGTCCCGGGTTCAATTCCCGGACAAGCCCATCTATTTAGCCAACAACATTAAACAAAGTTCAGTTTCACTACAAGTAGATTTCAATTTGAGCAAGTCTTGCACATTTCACAAGGATGAGTGTTGCTATGCGATACTTTTCATTATGTTCTATTTCTGAATAAGCCCATTGATCACAATTTAATGGACATTTATGAGTGGCCATCAATTAGGTGCGGCTTGTTGGTCTAGGGGCATGATTCTCGCTTAGGGTGCGAGAGGTCCCGGGTTCAACTCCCGGACAAGCCCTTACTTTATGCCATTTTTTGACAAAAGATTCACTGTTCATTTGTAGTGTACAGTTTGTATGCAATTGCTAACTTCTGTGTACATTTTATACTATTCCAGTATTGACTACTTGAAACGTTTTACATATCTGGGAGGTGCAGCAATATACCAATGACAATAACCTGTGTTTAGAGAATGGAGTAAGAAAGGCAAAGCTTGTCATTAGGGACCTTTAGCAACCACGTAAAAGCTCATTAAACGTAGACGTAGCAGTGCTGAAAGTATAGGATACGTCTGCGTTAAATGAGCTACGTCGGGTTTGCTAAAGGTCCCTATTCAGATTCCCAGGTGGTCTAGTGGTTAGGATTCGGCGCTCTCACCGCCGCAGCCGGGGTTCGATTCCCTGTCTGGGAAGTGACTCTTTTCTGTTGCCTATGTGCTTTATTTCCTTACCAGAATATAAAAATACGATATAAAGGCGATAAGAGAAATTAACTTGGTCAGACATGAAGAGCTTTCAGCCAAAATGGAAACTTATAGATTGTAACCATTTCATTCTATAGTGAGACACAGGGAAGAAAATGCAGACAGGACATAGGTGTTAGGAAACGAAAAGCAGTCTCGGTATATTCTATGAAACAGATTCTCATGTTGGGACAGATTCCCAGGTGGTCTAGTGGTTAGGATCCGGCGCTTTCACCGCCGTGGCCGGGGTTCGATTCCCCGTCTGGGAAGTATCTACACTAGTTTTTATGATTATTCTTTATTTTAGCTTACCTTACCTAGGACTCATTACAGATCACCATACATACAATATATCATTGATAATTTTGGGAGACCCAGTCTAATTATCATAATAACACATAAAAGCAGTTTTAGGTATAACAGAGGTGCTCTCACCAATGACAGTGCTAGAAGAAGAGCTCTAGACTCTCTGTGAGAGGTCCACTGTGAGATATGATTGCATGATGAACGTTTTGCCCACGTGAAGGTAAATCTGAAGGAAAAGAAACCTTAAGGTGATGCAGAGAAACCAATCGCCAGACAGTATCGGCCAGCTGGCCTCGATAGCTCAGTTGGGAGAGCGTTAGACTGAAGATCTAAAGGTCCCCGGTTCGATCCCGGGTCTGGGCAGTTGCTTTTATTCTTGATTACAGTCTTTTAGTGAGACTAGAAATTAAATTCAAAATGTGTAGCCATCAACTAAAATAGGGACCTTTAGCAAACCCAACGTAGCTCATTAAACGTAGACATAGATCCCTACACATGCATTGCTGGCAATGGCAAAAGATTATGTTACGTCTGCGTTTCATGAGCTACGGTGTGGTTGTTAAGGGTCTCTATTGGGCTCTTGGCCAGTCTAGCTCAAGTACTGAAATCGTATTGATTGGTTATGCCAGTTTCCAAGCACTTGGCTTGTTGGTCTAGGGGTATGATTCTCGCTTCGGGTGCGAGAGGTCCCGGGTTCAATTCCCGGACAAGCCCATCTATTTAGCCAACAACATTAAACAAAGTTCAGTTTCACTACAAGTAGATTTCAATTTGAGCAAGTCTTGCACATTTCACAAGGATGAGTGTTGCTATGCGATACTTTTCATTATGTTCTATTTCTGAATAAGCCCATTGATCACAATTTAATGGACATGTATGAGTGGCCATCAATTAGGTGCGGCTTGTTGGTCTAGGGGCATGATTCTCGCTTAGGGTGCGAGAGGTCCCGGGTTCAACTCCCGGACAAGCCCTTACTTTATGCCATTTTTTGACAAAAGATTCACTGTTCATTTGTAGTGTACAGTTTGTATGCAATTGCTAACTTCTGTGTACATTTTATACTATTCCAGTATTGACTACTTGAAACGTTTTACATATCTGGGAGGTGCAGCAATATACCAATGACAATAACCTGTGTTTAGAGAATGGAGTAAGAAAGGCAAAGCTTGTCATTCAGATTCCCAGGTGGTCTAGTGGTTAGGATTCGGCGCTCTCACCGCCGCGGCCGGGGTTCGATTCCCCGTCTGGGAAGTGACTCTTTTCTGTTGCCTATGTGCTTTATTTCCTTACCAGAATATAAAAATACGATATAAAGGCGATAAGAGAAATTAACTTGGTCAGACATGAAGAGCTTTCAGCCAAAATGGAAACTTATAGATTGTAACCATTTCATTCTATAGTGAGACACAGGGAAGAAAATGCAGACAGGACATAGGTGTTAGGAAACGAAAAGCAGTCTCAGTATATTCTATGAAACAGATTCTCATGTTGGGACAGATTCCCAGGTGGTCTAGTGGTTAGGATCCGGCGCTTTCACCGCCGTGGCCGGGGTTCGATTCCCCGTCTGGGAAGTATCTACACTAGTTTTTATGATTATTCTTTATTTTAGCTTACCTTACCTAGGACTCATTACAGATCACCATACATACAATATATCATTGATAATTTTGGGAGACCCAGTCTAATTATCATAATAACACATAAAAGCAGTTTTAGGTATAACAGAGGTGCTCTCACCAATGACAGTGCTAGAAGAAGGAGCTCTAGACTCTCTGTGACAGGTCCACTGTGAGATATGATTGCATGATGAACGTTTTGCCCACGTGAAGGTAAATCTGAAGGAAAAGAAACCTTAAGGTGATGCAGAGAAACCAATCGCCAGACAGTATCGGCCAGCTGGCCTCGATAGCTCAGTTGGGAGAGCGTTAGACTGAAGATCTAAAGGTCCCCGGTTCGATCCCGGGTCTGGGCAGTTGCTTTTATTCTTGATTACAGTCTTTTAGTGAGACTAGAAATTAAATTCAAAATGTGTAGCCATCAACTAAAATAGGGACCTTTAGCAAACCCAACGTAGCTCATTAAACGTAGACATAGATCCCTACACATGCATTGCTGGCAATGGCAAAAGATTATGTTACGTCTGCGTTTCATGAGCTACGGTGTGGTTGTTAAGGGTCTCTATTGGGCTCTTGGCCAGTCTAGCTCAAGTACTGAAATCGTATTGATTGGTTATGCCAGTTTCCAAGCACTTGGCTTGTTGGTCTAGGGGTATGATTCTCGCTTCGGGTGCGAGAGGTCCCGGGTTCAATTCCCGGACAAGCCCATCTATTTAGCCAACAACATTAAACAAAGTTCAGTTTCACTACAAGTAGATTTCAATTTGAGCAAGTCTTGCACATTTCACAAGGATGAGTGTTGCTATGCGATACTTTTCATTATGTTCTATTTCTGAATAAGCCCATTGATCACAATTTAATGGACATGTATGAGTGGCCATCAATTAGGTGCGGCTTGTTGGTCTAGGGGCATGATTCTCGCTTAGGGTGCGAGAGGTCCCGGGTTCAACTCCCGGACAAGCCCTTACTTTATGCCATTTTTTGACAAAAGATTCACTGTTCATTTGTAGTGTACAGTTTGTATGCAATTGCTAACTTCTGTGTACATTTTATACTATTCCAGTATTGACTACTTGAAACGTTTTACATATCTGGGAGGTGCAGCAATATACCAATGACAATAACCTGTGTTTAGAGAATGGAGTAAGAAAGGCAAAGCTTGTCATTCAGATTCCCAGGTGGTCTAGTGGTTAGGATTCGGCGCTCTCACCGCCGCAGCCGGGGTTCGATTCCCCGTCTGGGAAGTGACTCTTTTCTGTTGCCTATGTGCTTTATTTCCTTACCAGAATATAAAAATACGATATAAAGGCGATAAGAGAAATTAACTTGGTCAGACATGAAGAGCTTTCAGCCAAAATGGAAACTTATAGATTGTAACCATTTCATTCTATAGTGAGACACAGGGAAGAAAATGCAGACAGGACATAGGTGTTAGGAAACGAAAAGCAGTCTCGGTATATTCTATGAAACAGATTCTCATGTTGGGACAGATTCCCAGGTGGTCTAGTGGTTAGGATCCGGCGCTTTCACCGCCGTGGCCGGGGTTCGATTCCCCGTCTGGGAAGTATCTACACTAGTTTTTATGATTATTCTTTATTTTAGCTTACCTTACCTAGGACTCATTACAGATCACCATACATACAATATATCATTGATAATTTTGGGAGACCCAGTCTAATTATCATAATAACACATAAAAGCAGTTTTAGGTATAACAGAGGTGCTCTCACCAATGACAGTGCTAGAAGAAGAGCTCTAGACTCTCTGTGAGAGGTCCACTGTGAGATATGATTGCATGATGAACGTTTTGCCCACGTGAAGGTAAATCTGAAGGAAAAGAAACCTTAAGGTGATGCAGAGAAACCAATCGCCAGACAGTATCGGCCAGCTGGCCTCGATAGCTCAGTTGGGAGAGCGTTAGACTGAAGATCTAAAGGTCCCCGGTTCGATCCCGGGTCTGGGCAGTTGCTTTTATTCTTGATTACAGTCTTTTAGTGAGACTAGAAATTAAATTCAAAATGTGTAGCCATCAACTAAAATAGGGACCTTTAGCAAACCCAACGTAGCTCATTAAACGTAGACATAGATCCCTACACATGCATTGCTGGCAATGGCAAAAGATTATGTTACGTCTGCGTTTCATGAGCTACGGTGTGGTTGTTAAGGGTCTCTATTGGGCTCTTGGCCAGTCTAGCTCAAGTACTGAAATCGTATTGATTGGTTATGCCAGTTTCCAAGCACTTGGCTTGTTGGTCTAGGGGTATGATTCTCGCTTCGGGTGCGAGAGGTCCCGGGTTCAATTCCCGGACAAGCCCATCTATTTAGCCAACAACATTAAACAAAGTTCAGTTTCACTACAAGTAGATTTCAATTTGAGCAAGTCTTGCACATTTCACAAGGATGAGTGTTGCTATGCGATACTTTTCATTATGTTCTATTTCTGAATAAGCCCATTGATCACAATTTAATGGACATGTATGAGTGGCCATCAATTAGGTGCGGCTTGTTGGTCTAGGGGCATGATTCTCGCTTAGGGTGCGAGAGGTCCCGGGTTCAACTCCCGGACAAGCCCTTACTTTATGCCATTTTTTGACAAAAGATTCACTGTTCATTTGTAGTGTACAGTTTGTATGCAATTGCTAACTTCTGTGTACATTTTATACTATTCCAGTATTGACTACTTGAAACGTTTTACATATCTGGGAGGTGCAGCAATATACCAATGACAATAACCTGTGTTTAGAGAATGGAGTAAGAAAGGCAAAGCTTGTCATTCAGATTCCCAGGTGGTCTAGTGGTTAGGATTCGGCGCTCTCACCGCCGCGGCCGGGGTTCGATTCCCCGTCTGGGAAGTGACTCTTTTCTGTTGCCTATGTGCTTTATTTCCTTACCAGAATATAAAAATACGATATAAAGGCGATAAGAGAAATTAACTTGGTCAGACATGAAGAGCTTTCAGCCAAAATGGAAACTTATAGATTGTAACCATTTCATTCTATAGTGAGACACAGGGAAGAAAATGCAGACAGGACATAGGTGTTAGGAAACGAAAAGCAGTCTCAGTATATTCTATGAAACAGATTCTCATGTTGGGACAGATTCCCAGGTGGTCTAGTGGTTAGGATCCGGCGCTTTCACCGCCGTGGCCGGGGTTCGATTCCCCGTCTGGGAAGTATCTACACTAGTTTTTATGATTATTCTTTATTTTAGCTTACCTTACCTAGGACTCATTACAGATCACCATACATACAATATATCATTGATAATTTTGGGAGACCCAGTCTAATTATCATAATAACACATAAAAGCAGTTTTAGGTATAACAGAGGTGCTCTCACCAATGACAGTGCTAGAAGAAGGAGCTCTAGACTCTCTGTGAGAGGTCCACTGTGAGATATGATTGCATGATGAACGTTTTGCCCACGTGAAGGTAAATCTGAAGGAAAAGAAACCTTAAGGTGATGCAGAGAAACCAATCGCCAGACAGTATCGGCCAGCTGGCCTCGATAGCTCAGTTGGGAGAGCGTTAGACTGAAGATCTAAAGGTCCCCGGTTCGATCCCGGGTCTGGGCAGTTGCTTTTATTCTTGATTACAGTCTTTTAGTGAGACTAGAAATTAAATTCAAAATGTGTAGCCATCAACTAAAATAGGGACCTTTAGCAAACCCAACGTAGCTCATTAAACGTAGACATAGATCCCTACACATGCATTGCTGGCAATGGCAAAAGATTATGTTACGTCTGCGTTTCATGAGCTACGGTGTGGTTGTTAAGGGTCTCTATTGGGCTCTTGGCCAGTCTAGCTCAAGTACTGAAATCGTATTGATTGGTTATGCCAGTTTCCAAGCACTTGGCTTGTTGGTCTAGGGGTATGATTCTCGCTTCGGGTGCGAGAGGTCCCGGGTTCAATTCCCGGACAAGCCCATCTATTTAGCCAACAACATTAAACAAAGTTCAGTTTCACTACAAGTAGATTTCAATTTGAGCAAGTCTTGCACATTTCACAAGGATGAGTGTTGCTATGCGATACTTTTCATTATGTTCTATTTCTGAATAAGCCCATTGATCACAATTTAATGGACATGTATGAGTGGCCATCAATTAGGTGCGGCTTGTTGGTCTAGGGGCATGATTCCCAGACAAGCCCTTACTTTATGCCATTTTTTGACAAAAGATTCACTGTTCATTTGTAGTGTACAGTTTGTATGCAATTGCTAACTTCTGTGTACATTTTATACTATTCCAGTATTGACTACTTGAAACGTTTTACATATCTGGGAGGTGCAGCAATATACCAATGACAATAACCTGTGTTTAGAGAATGGAGTAAGAAAGGCAAAGCTTGTCATTCAGATTCCCAGGTGGTCTAGTGGTTAGGATTCGGCGCTCTCACCGCCGCGGCCGGGGTTCGATTCCCCGTCTGGGAAGTGACTCTTTTCTGTTGCCTATGTGCTTTATTTCCTTACCAGAATATAAAAATACGATATAAAGGCGATAAGAGAAATTAACTTGGTCAGACATGAAGAGCTTTCAGCCAAAATGGAAACTTATAGATTGTAACCATTTCATTCTATAGTGAGACACAGGGAAGAAAATGCAGACAGGACATAGGTGTTAGGAAACGAAAAGCAGTCTCTGTATATTCTATGAAACAGATTCTCATGTTGGGACAGATTCCCAGGTGGTCTAGTGGTTAGGATCCGGCGCTTTCACCGCCGTGGCCGGGGTTCGATTCCCCGTCTGGGAAGTATCTACACTAGTTTTTATGATTATTCTTTATTTTAGCTTACCTTACCTAGGACTCATTACAGATCACCATACATACAATATATCATTGATAATTTTGGGAGACCCAGTCTAATTATCATAATAACACATAAAAGCAGTTTTAGGTATAACAGAGGTGCTCTCACCAATGACAGTGCTAGAAGAAGGAGCTCTAGACTCTCTGTGAGAGGTCCACTGTGAGATATGATTGCATGATGAACGTTTTGCCCACGTGAAGGTAAATCTGAAGGAAAAGAAACCTTAAGGTGATGCAGAGAAACCAATCGCCAGACAGTATCGGCCAGCTGGCCTCGATAGCTCAGTTGGGAGAGCGTTAGACTGAAGATCTAAAGGTCCCCGGTTCGATCCCGGGTCTGGGCAGTTGCTTTTATTCTTGATTACAGTCTTTTAGTGAGACTAGAAATTAAATTCAAAATGTGTAGCCATCAACTAAAATAGGGACCTTTAGCAAACCCAACGTAGCTCATTAAACGTAGACATAGATCCCTACACATGCATTGCTGGCAATGGCAAAAGATTATGTTACGTCTGCGTTTCATGAGCTACGGTGTGGTTGTTAAGGGTCTCTATTGGGCTCTTGGCCAGTCTAGCTCAAGTACTGAAATCGTATTGATTGGTTATGCCAGTTTCCAAGCACTTGGCTTGTTGGTCTAGGGGTATGATTCTCGCTTCGGGTGCGAGAGGTCCCGGGTTCAATTCCCGGACAAGCCCATCTATTTAGCCAACAACATTAAACAAAGTTCAGTTTCACTACAAGTAGATTTCAATTTGAGCAAGTCTTGCACATTTCACAAGGATGAGTGTTGCTATGCGATACTTTTCATTATGTTCTATTTCTGAATAAGCCCATTGATCACAATTTAATGGACATGTATGAGTGGCCATCAATTAGGTGCGGCTTGTTGGTCTAGGGGCATGATTCCCAGACAAGCCCTTACTTTATGCCATTTTTTGACAAAAGATTCACTGTTCATTTGTAGTGTACAGTTTGTATGCAATTGCTAACTTCTGTGTACATTTTATACTATTCCAGTATTGACTACTTGAAACGTTTTACATATCTGGGAGGTGCAGCAATATACCAATGACAATAACCTGTGTTTAGAGAATGGAGTAAGAAAGGCAAAGCTTGTCATTCAGATTCCCAGGTGGTCTAGTGGTTAGGATTCGGCGCTCTCACCGCCGCGGCCGGGGTTCGATTCCCCGTCTGGGAAGTGACTCTTTTCTGTTGCCTATGTGCTTTATTTCCTTACCAGAATATAAAAATACGATATAAAGGCGATAAGAGAAATTAACTTGGTCAGACATGAAGAGCTTTCAGCCAAAATGGAAACTTATAGATTGTAACCATTTCATTCTATAGTGAGACACAGGGAAGAAAATGCAGACAGGACATAGGTGTTAGGAAACGAAAAGCAGTCTCTGTATATTCTATGAAACAGATTCTCATGTTGGGACAGATTCCCAGGTGGTCTAGTGGTTAGGATCCGGCGCTTTCACCGCCGTGGCCGGGGTTCGATTCCCCGTCTGGGAAGTATCTACACTAGTTTTTATGATTATTCTTTATTTTAGCTTACCTTACCTAGGACTCATTACAGATCACCATACATACAATATATCATTGATAATTTTGGGAGACCCAGTCTAATTATCATAATAACACATAAAAGCAGTTTTAGGTATAACAGAGGTGCTCTCACCAATGACAGTGCTAGAAGAAGGAGCTCTAGACTCTCTGTGAGAGGTCCACTGTGAGATATGATTGCATGATGAACGTTTTGCCCACGTGAAGGTAAATCTGAAGGAAAAGAAACCTTAAGGTGATGCAGAGAAACCAATCGCCAGACAGTATCGGCCAGCTGGCCTCGATAGCTCAGTTGGGAGAGCGTTAGACTGAAGATCTAAAGGTCCCCGGTTCGATCCCGGGTCTGGGCAGTTGCTTTTATTCTTGATTACAGTCTTTTAGTGAGACTAGAAATTAAATTCAAAATGTGTAGCCATCAACTAAAATAGGGACCTTTAGCAAACCCAACGTAGCTCATTAAACGTAGACATAGATCCCTACACATGCATTGCTGGCAATGGCAAAAGATTATGTTACGTCTGCGTTTCATGAGCTACGGTGTGGTTGTTAAGGGTCTCTATTGGGCTCTTGGCCAGTCTAGCTCAAGTACTGAAATCGTATTGATTGGTTATGCCAGTTTCCAAGCACTTGGCTTGTTGGTCTAGGGGTATGATTCTCGCTTCGGGTGCGAGAGGTCCCGGGTTCAATTCCCGGACAAGCCCATCTATTTAGCCAACAACATTAAACAAAGTTCAGTTTCACTACAAGTAGATTTCAATTTGAGCAAGTCTTGCACATTTCACAAGGATGAGTGTTGCTATGCGATACTTTTCATTATGTTCTATTTCTGAATAAGCCCATTGATCACAATTTAATGGACATGTATGAGTGGCCATCAATTAGGTGCGGCTTGTTGGTCTAGGGGCATGATTCTCGCTTAGGGTGCGAGAGGTCCCGGGTTCAACTCCCGGACAAGCCCTTACTTTATGCCATTTTTTGACAAAAGATTCACTGTTCATTTGTAGTGTACAGTTTGTATGCAATTGCTAACTTCTGTGTACATTTTATACTATTCCAGTATTGACTACTTGAAACGTTTTACATATCTGGGAGGTGCAGCAATATACCAATGACAATAACCTGTGTTTAGAGAATGGAGTAAGAAAGGCAAAGCTTGTCATTCAGATTCCCAGGTGGTCTAGTGGTTAGGATTCGGCGCTCTCACCGCCGCGGCCGGGGTTCGATTCCCCGTCTGGGAAGTGACTCTTTTCTGTTGCCTATGTGCTTTATTTCCTTACCAGAATATAAAAATACGATATAAAGGCGATAAGAGAAATTAACTTGGTCAGACATGAAGAGCTTTCAGCCAAAATGGAAACTTATAGATTGTAACCATTTCATTCTATAGTGAGACACAGGGAAGAAAATGCAGACAGGACATAGGTGTTAGGAAACGAAAAGCAGTCTCAGTATATTCTATGAAACAGATTCTCATGTTGGGACAGATTCCCAGGTGGTCTAGTGGTTAGGATCCGGCGCTTTCACCGCCGTGGCCGGGGTTCGATTCCCCGTCTGGGAAGTATCTACACTAGTTTTTATGATTATTCTTTATTTTAGCTTACCTTACCTAGGACTCATTACAGATCACCATACATACAATATATCATTGATAATTTTGGGAGACCCAGTCTAATTATCATAATAACACATAAAAGCAGTTTTAGGTATAACAGAGGTGCTCTCACCAATGACAGTGCTAGAAGAAGGAGCTCTAGACTCTCTGTGAGAGGTCCACTGTGAGATATGATTGCATGATGAACGTTTTGCCCACGTGAAGGTAAATCTGAAGGAAAAGAAACCTTAAGGTGATGCAGAGAAACCAATCGCCAGACAGTATCGGCCAGCTGGCCTCGATAGCTCAGTTGGGAGAGCGTTAGACTGAAGATCTAAAGGTCCCCGGTTCGATCCCGGGTCTGGGCAGTTGCTTTTATTCTTGATTACAGTCTTTTAGTGAGACTAGAAATTAAATTCAAAATGTGTAGCCATCAACTAAAATAGGGACCTTTAGCAAACCCAACGTAGCTCATTAAACGTAGACATAGATCCCTACACATGCATTGCTGGCAATGGCAAAAGATTATGTTACGTCTGCGTTTCATGAGCTACGGTGTGGTTGTTAAGGGTCTCTATTGGGCTCTTGGCCAGTCTAGCTCAAGTACTGAAATCGTATTGATTGGTTATGCCAGTTTCCAAGCACTTGGCTTGTTGGTCTAGGGGTATGATTCTCGCTTCGGGTGCGAGAGGTCCCGGGTTCAATTCCCGGACAAGCCCATCTATTTAGCCAACAACATTAAACAAAGTTCAGTTTCACTACAAGTAGATTTCAATTTGAGCAAGTCTTGCACATTTCACAAGGATGAGTGTTGCTATGCGATACTTTTCATTATGTTCTATTTCTGAATAAGCCCATTGATCACAATTTAATGGACATGTATGAGTGGCCATCAATTAGGTGCGGCTTGTTGGTCTAGGGGTATGATTCTCGCTTAGGGTGCGAGAGGTCCCGGGTTCAATTCCCGGACAAGCCCATCTATTTAGCCAACAACATTAAACAAAGTTCAGTTTCACTACAAGTAGATTTCAATTTGAGCAAGTCTTGCACATTTCACAAGGATGAGTGTTGCTATGCGATACTTTTCATTAGGGACCTTTAGCAAACCCGACGTAGCTCATTAAACGCAGACGTAGTAGTGCTAAAGGGATAGGCTACGTCTGCGTTTAATGAGCTTTTACGTGGTTGCTAAAGGTCCCTACTATGTTCTGTTTCTGAATAAGCCCATTGATCACAATTTAATGGACATGTATGAGTGGCCATCAATTAGGTGCGGCTTGTTGGTCTAGGGGCATGATTCTCGCTTAGGGTGCGAGAGGTCCCGGGTTCAACTCCCGGACAAGCCCTTACTTTATGCCATTTTTTGACAAAAGATTCACTGTTCATTTGTAGTGTACAGTTTGTATGCAATTGCTAACTTCTGTGTACATTTTATACTATTCCAGTATTGACTACTTGAAACGTTTTACATATCTGGGAGGTGCAGCAATATACCAATGACAATAACCTGTGTTTAGAGAATGGAGTAAGAAAGGCAAAGCTTGTCATTCAGATTCCCAGGTGGTCTAGTGGTTAGGATTCGGCGCTCTCACCGCCGCGGCCGGGGTTCGATTCCCCGTCTGGGAAGTGACTCTTTTCTGTTGCCTATGTGCTTTATTTCCTTACCAGAATATAAAAATACGATATAAAGGCGATAAGAGAAATTAACTTGGTCAGACATGAAGAGCTTTCAGCCAAAATGGAAACTTATAGATTGTAACCATTTCATTCTATAGTGAGACACAGGGAAGAAAATGCAGACAGGACATAGGTGTTAGGAAACGAAAAGCAGTCTCAGTATATTCTATGAAACAGATTCTCATGTTGGGACAGATTCCCAGGTGGTCTAGTGGTTAGGATCCGGCGCTTTCACCGCCGTGGCCGGGGTTCGATTCCCCGTCTGGGAAGTATCTACACTAGTTTTTATGATTATTCTTTATTTTAGCTTACCTTACCTAGGACTCATTACAGATCACCATACATACAATATATCATTGATAATTTTGGGAGACCCAGTCTAATTATCATAATAACACATAAAAGCAGTTTTAGGTATAACAGAGGTGCTCTCACCAATGACAGTGCTAGAAGAAGGAGCTCTAGACTCTCTGTGAGAGGTCCACTGTGAGATATGATTGCATGATGAACGTTTTGCCCACGTGAAGGTAAATCTGAAGGAAAAGAAACCTTAAGGTGATGCAGAGAAACCAATCGCCAGACAGTATCGGCCAGCTGGCCTCGATAGCTCAGTTGGGAGAGCGTTAGACTGAAGATCTAAAGGTCCCCGGTTCGATCCCGGGTCTGGGCAGTTGCTTTCATTCTTGATTACAGTCTTTTAGTGAGACTAGAAATTAAATTCAAAATGTGTAGCCATCAACTAAAATAGGGACCTTTAGCAAACCCAACGTAGCTCATTAAACGTAGACATAGATCCCTACACATGCATTGCTGGCAATGGCAAAAGATTATGTTACGTCTGCGTTTCATGAGCTACGGTGTGGTTGTTAAGGGTCTCTATTGGGCTCTTGGCCAGTCTAGCTCAAGTACTGAAATCGTATTGATTGGTTATGCCAGTTTCCAAGCACTTGGCTTGTTGGTCTAGGGGTATGATTCTCGCTTCGGGTGCGAGAGGTCCCGGGTTCAATTCCCGGACAAGCCCATCTATTTAGCCAACAACATTAAACAAAGTTCAGTTTCACTACAAGTAGATTTCAATTTGAGCAAGTCTTGCACATTTCACAAGGATGAGTGTTGCTATGCGATACTTTTCATTATGTTCTATTTCTGAATAAGCCCATTGATCACAATTTAATGGACATGTATGAGTGGCCATCAATTAGGTGCGGCTTGTTGGTCTAGGGGCATGATTCTCGCTTAGGGTGCGAGAGGTCCCGGGTTCAACTCCCGGACAAGCCCTTACTTTATGCCATTTTTTGACAAAAGATTCACTGTTCATTTGTAGTGTACAGTTTGTATGCAATTGCTAACTTCTGTGTACATTTTATACTATTCCAGTATTGACTACTTGAAACGTTTTACATATCTGGGAGGTGCAGCAATATACCAATGACAATAACCTGTGTTTAGAGAATGGAGTAAGAAAGGCAAAGCTTGTCATTCAGATTCCCAGGTGGTCTAGTGGTTAGGATTCGGCGCTCTCACCGCCGCGGCCGGGGTTCGATTCCCCGTCTGGGAAGTGACTCTTTTCTGTTGCCTATGTGCTTTATTTCCTTACCAGAATATAAAAATACGATATAAAGGCGATAAGAGAAATTAACTTGGTCAGACATGAAGAGCTTTCAGCCAAAATGGAAACTTATAGATTGTAACCATTTCATTCTATAGTGAGACACAGGGAAGAAAATGCAGACAGGACATAGGTGTTAGGAAACGAAAAGCAGTCTCAGTATATTCTATGAAACAGATTCTCATGTTGGGACAGATTCCCAGGTGGTCTAGTGGTTAGGATCCGGCGCTTTCACCGCCGTGGCCGGGGTTCGATTCCCCGTCTGGGAAGTATCTACACTAGTTTTTATGATTATTCTTTATTTTAGCTTACCTTACCTAGGACTCATTACAGATCACCATACATACAATATATCATTGATAATTTTGGGAGACCCAGTCTAATTATCATAATAACACATAAAAGCAGTTTTAGGTATAACAGAGGTGCTCTCACCAATGACAGTGCTAGAAGAAGGAGCTCTAGACTCTCTGTGAGAGGTCCACTGTGAGATATGATTGCATGATGAACGTTTTGCCCACGTGAAGGTAAATCTGAAGGAAAAGAAACCTTAAGGTGATGCAGAGAAACCAATCGCCAGACAGTATCGGCCAGCTGGCCTCGATAGCTCAGTTGGGAGAGCGTTAGACTGAAGATCTAAAGGTCCCCGGTTCGATCCCGGGTCTGGGCAGTTGCTTTTATTCTTGATTACAGTCTTTTAGTGAGACTAGAAATTAAATTCAAAATGTGTAGCCATCAACTAAAATAGGGACCTTTAGCAAACCCAACGTAGCTCATTAAACGTAGACATAGATCCCTACACATGCATTGCTGGCAATGGCAAAAGATTATGTTACGTCTGCGTTTCATGAGCTACGGTGTGGTTGTTAAGGGTCTCTATTGGGCTCTTGGCCAGTCTAGCTCAAGTACTGAAATCGTATTGATTGGTTATGCCAGTTTCCAAGCACTTGGCTTGTTGGTCTAGGGGTATGATTCTCGCTTCGGGTGCGAGAGGTCCCGGGTTCAATTCCCGGACAAGCCCATCTATTTAGCCAACAACATTAAACAAAGTTCAGTTTCACTACAAGTAGATTTCAATTTGAGCAAGTCTTGCACATTTCACAAGGATGAGTGTTGCTATGCGATACTTTTCATTATGTTCTATTTCTGAATAAGCCCATTGATCACAATTTAATGGACATGTATGAGTGGCCATCAATTAGGTGCGGCTTGTTGGTCTAGGGGCATGATTCTCGCTTAGGGTGCGAGAGGTCCCGGGTTCAACTCCCGGACAAGCCCTTACTTTATGCCATTTTTTGACAAAAGATTCACTGTTCATTTGTAGTGTACAGTTTGTATGCAATTGCTAACTTCTGTGTACATTTTATACTATTCCAGTATTGACTACTTGAAACGTTTTACATATCTGGGAGGTGCAGCAATATACCAATGACAATAACCTGTGTTTAGAGAATGGAGTAAGAAAGGCAAAGCTTGTCATTCAGATTCCCAGGTGGTCTAGTGGTTAGGATTCGGCGCTCTCACCGCCGCGGCCGGGGTTCGATTCCCCGTCTGGGAAGTGACTCTTTTCTGTTGCCTATGTGCTTTATTTCCTTACCAGAATATAAAAATACGATATAAAGGCGATAAGAGAAATTAACTTGGTCAGACATGAAGAGCTTTCAGCCAAAATGGAAACTTATAGATTGTAACCATTTCATTCTATAGTGAGACACAGGGAAGAAAATGCAGACAGGACATAGGTGTTAGGAAACGAAAAGCAGTCTCAGTATATTCTATGAAACAGATTCTCATGTTGGGACAGATTCCCAGGTGGTCTAGTGGTTAGGATCCGGCGCTTTCACCGCCGTGGCCGGGGTTCGATTCCCCGTCTGGGAAGTATCTACACTAGTTTTTATGATTATTCTTTATTTTAGCTTACCTTACCTAGGACTCATTACAGATCACCATACATACAATATATCATTGATAATTTTGGGAGACCCAGTCTAATTATCATAATAACACATAAAAGCAGTTTTAGGTATAACAGAGGTGCTCTCACCAATGACAGTGCTAGAAGAAGGAGCTCTAGACTCTCTGTGAGAGGTCCACTGTGAGATATGATTGCATGATGAACGTTTTGCCCACGTGAAGGTAAATCTGAAGGAAAAGAAACCTTAAGGTGATGCAGAGAAACCAATCGCCAGACAGTATCGGCCAGCTGGCCTCGATAGCTCAGTTGGGAGAGCGTTAGACTGAAGATCTAAAGGTCCCCGGTTCGATCCCGGGTCTGGGCAGTTGCTTTTATTCTTGATTACAGTCTTTTAGTGAGACTAGAAATTAAATTCAAAATGTGTAGCCATCAACTAAAATAGGGACCTTTAGCAAACCCAACGTAGCTCATTAAACGTAGACATAGATCCCTACACATGCATTGCTGGCAATGGCAAAAGATTATGTTACGTCTGCGTTTCATGAGCTACGGTGTGGTTGTTAAGGGTCTCTATTGGGCTCTTGGCCAGTCTAGCTCAAGTACTGAAATCGTATTGATTGGTTATGCCAGTTTCCAAGCACTTGGCTTGTTGGTCTAGGGGTATGATTCTCGCTTCGGGTGCGAGAGGTCCCGGGTTCAATTCCAGGACAAGCCCATCTATTTAGCCAACAACATTAAACAAAGTTCAGTTTCACTACAAGTAGATTTCAATTTGAGCAAGTCTTGCACATTTCACAAGGATGAGTGTTGCTATGCGATACTTTTCATTATGTTCTATTTCTGAATAAGCCCATTGATCACAATTTAATGGACATGTATGAGTGGCCATCAATTAGGTGCGGCTTGTTGGTCTAGGGGCATGATTCTCGCTTAGGGTGCGAGAGGTCCCGGGTTCAACTCCCGGACAAGCCCTTACTTTATGCCATTTTTTGACAAAAGATTCACTGTTCATTTGTAGTGTACAGTTTGTATGCAATTGCTAACTTCTGTGTACATTTTATACTAGGGACCTTTAGCAACCACGTAAAACCTCATTAAACGCAGACGTATCCTATCCTTTCAGCACTGCTACGTCTGCGTTTTATAAGCTTTTACGTGGTTTGCTAAAGGTCCCTACTATTCCAGTATTGACTACTTGAAACGTTTTACATATCTGGGAGGTGCAGCAATATACCAATGACAATAACCTGTGTTTAGAGAATGGAGTAAGAAAGGCAAAGCTTGTCATTCAGATTCCCAGGTGGTCTAGTGGTTAGGATTCGGCGCTCTCACCGCCGCGGCCGGGGTTCGATTCCCCGTCTGGGAAGTGACTCTTTTCTGTTGCCTATGTGCTTTATTTCCTTACCAGAATATAAAAATACGATATAAAGGCGATAAGAGAAATTAAATTGGTCAGACATGAAGAGCTTTCAGCCAAAATGGAAACTTATAGATTGTAACCATTTCATTCTATAGTGAGACACAGGGAAGAAAATGCAGACAGGACATAGGTGTTAGGAAACGAAAAGCAGTCTCAGTATATTCTATGAAACAGATTCTCATGTTGGGACAGATTCCCAGGTGGTCTAGTGGTTAGGATCCGGCGCTTTCACCGCCGTGGCCGGGGTTCGATTCCCCGTCTGGGAAGTATCTACACTAGTTTTTATGATTATTCTTTATTTTAGCTTACCTTACCTAGGACTCATTACAGATCACCATACATACAATATATCATTGATAATTTTGGGAGACCCAGTCTAATTATCATAATAACACATAAAAGCAGTTTTAGGTATAACAGAGGTGCTCTCACCAATGACAGTGCTAGAAGAAGGAGCTCTAGACTCTCTGTGAGAGGTCCACTGTGAGATATGATTGCATGATGAACGTTTTGCCCACGTGAAGGTAAATCTGAAGGAAAAGAAACCTTAAGGTGATGCAGAGAAACCAATCGCCAGACAGTATCGGCCAGCTGGCCTCGATAGCTCAGTTGGGAGAGCGTTAGACTGAAGATCTAAAGGTCCCCGGTTCGATCCCGGGTCTGGGCAGTTGCTTTTATTCTTGATTACAGTCTTTTAGTGAGACTAGAAATTAAATTCAAAATGTGTAGCCATCAACTAAAATAGGGACCTTTAGCAAACCCAACGTAGCTCATTAAACGTAGACATAGATCCCTACACATGCATTGCTGGCAATGGCAAAAGATTATGTTACGTCTGCGTTTCATGAGCTACGGTGTGGTTGTTAAGGGTCTCTATTGGGCTCTTGGCCAGTCTAGCTCAAGTACTGAAATCGTATTGATTGGTTATGCCAGTTTCCAAGCACTTGGCTTGTTGGTCTAGGGGTATGATTCTCGCTTCGGGTGCGAGAGGTCCCGGGTTCAATTCCCGGACAAGCCCATCTATTTAGCCAATAACATTAAACAAAGTTCAGTTTCACTACAAGTAGATTTCAATTTGAGCAAGTCTTGCACATTTCACAAGGATGAGTGTTGCTATGCGATACTTTTCATTATGTTCTATTTCTGAATAAGCCCATTGATCACAATTTAATGGACATGTATGAGTGGCCATCAATTAGGTGCGGCTTGTTGGTCTAGGGGCATGATTCTCGCTTAGGGTGCGAGAGGTCCCGGGTTCAACTCCCGGACAAGCCCTTACTTTATGCCATTTTTTGACAAAAGATTCACTGTTCATTTGTAGTGTACAGTTTGTATGCAATTGCTAACTTCTGTGTACATTTTATACTATTCCAGTATTGACTACTTGAAACGTTTTACATATCTGGGAGGTGCAGCAATATACCAATGACAATAACCTGTGTTTAGAGAATGGAGTAAGAAAGGCAAAGCTTGTCATTCAGATTCCCAGGTGGTCTAGTGGTTAGGATTCGGCGCTCTCACCGCCGCGGCCGGGGTTCGATTCCCCGTCTGGGAAGTGACTCTTTTCTGTTGCCTATGTGCTTTATTTCCTTACCAGAATATAAAAATACGATATAAAGGCGATAAGAGAAATTAAAGGGTATCGCTACAAAAGTAGGTGCTGGAACCCTGTGGATGTCAGAGAAACAACATTGTACTATGTAGCTAGTGCTGCCCTCTCGTGGCATATGTCAATAAGAGATGTATGGAATAATAGCACAACAGTTCTTCAGATCTCCACCAGAATCTGTAGTGTAGTGGTTATGATGCCTGCTTTGCAATCAGAGGATCCGGAGTTCTATCCCAGAAGGTGCCATGACCTTTTCTCAAAAAAGGGTATAGTTATTCTTTTTTTTTTGGTGGGGGGGGGGGGGTGGGGGTAAAATAAAGGGGGGAAGGAATCTTGCATTATATTCTAATTTTCACATAGAGAGTATTTAAGCAACATTGTCCATTGCATGGGCTATAGGGCTAGATTGCCTCACAAAGGAAGTACTTTTTCTTTAAATGGGCATTACAGAAAAATGAGCACCACAACATGTAATTTTTTTTCCATTTTCTATTTGATTATTCTGCCAACTAATCGAATCCAAAGTGATTCGAAGATAGCAATAGAATAACATGGTCACCTGACCACAAAATAAAAATGCTCTTTTAGCTTAGTTAAGAACTAGCTTTTTCAAGTGGCTTTCCCATAGAATTGAGCACTGTACCATGCCATTTTCTTTACTTTTTCTAGTTCCTTATGTATTGAACTAATATTATACTAAGTTATATGCAGAAATCAATAGAATATCTAGATCATCGAACAGGTAGCGATACCCTTTAACTTGGTCAGACATGAAGAGCTTTCAGCCAAAATGGAAACTTATAGATTGTAACCATTTCATTCTATAGTGAGACACAGGGAAGAAAATGCAGACAGGACATAGGTGTTAGGAAACGAAAAGCAGTCTCAGTATATTCTATGAAACAGATTCTCATGTTGGGACAGATTCCCAGGTGGTCTAGTGGTTAGGATCCGGCGCTTTCACCGCCGTGGCCGGGGTTCGATTCCCCGTCTGGGAAGTATCTACACTAGTTTTTATGATTATTCTTTATTTTAGCTTACCTTACCTAGGACTCATTACAGATCACCATACATACAATATATCATTGATAATTTTGGGAGACCCAGTCTAATTATCATAATAACACATAAAAGCAGTTTTAGGTATAACAGAGGTGCTCTCACCAATGACAGTGCTAGAAGAAGGAGCTCTAGACTCTCTGTGAGAGGTCCACTGTGAGATATGATTGCATGATGAACGTTTTGCCCACGTGAAGGTAAATCTGAAGGAAAAGAAACCTTAAGGTGATGCAGAGAAACCAATCGCCAGACAGTATCGGCCAGCTGGCCTCGATAGCTCAGTTGGGAGAGCGTTAGACTGAAGATCTAAAGGTCCCCGGTTCGATCCCGGGTCTGGGCAGTTGCTTTTATTCTTGATTACAGTCTTTTAGTGAGACTAGAAATTAAATTCAAAATGTGTAGCCATCAACTAAAATAGGGACCTTTAGCAAACCCAACGTAGCTCATTAAACGTAGACATAGATCCCTACACATGCATTGCTGGCAATGGCAAAAGATTATGTTACGTCTGCGTTTCATGAGCTACGGTGTGGTTGTTAAGGGTCTCTATTGGGCTCTTGGCCAGTCTAGCTCAAGTACTGAAATCGTATTGATTGGTTATGCCAGTTTCCAAGCACTTGGCTTGTTGGTCTAGGGGTATGATTCTCGCTTCGGGTGCGAGAGGTCCCGGGTTCAATTCCCGGACAAGCCCATCTATTTAGCCAACAACATTAAACAAAGTTCAGTTTCACTACAAGTAGATTTCAATTTGAGCAAGTCTTGCACATTTCACAAGGATGAGTGTTGCTATGCGATACTTTTCATTATGTTCTATTTCTGAATAAGCCCATTGATCACAATTTAATGGACATGTATGAGTGGCCATCAATTAGGTGCGGCTTGTTGGTCTAGGGGCATGATTCTCGCTTAGGGTGCGAGAGGTCCCGGGTTCAACTCCCGGACAAGCCCTTACTTTATGCCATTTTTTGACAAAAGATTCACTGTTCATTTGTAGTGTACAGTTTGTATGCAATTGCTAACTTCTGTGTACATTTTATACTATTCCAGTATTGACTACTTGAAACGTTTTACATATCTGGGAGGTGCAGCAATATACCAATGACAATAACCTGTGTTTAGAGAATGGAGTAAGAAAGGCAAAGCTTGTCATTCAGATTCCCAGGTGGTCTAGTGGTTAGGATTCGGCGCTCTCACCGCCGCGGCCGGGGTTCGATTCCCCGTCTGGGAAGTGACTCTTTTCTGTTGCCTATGTGCTTTATTTCCTAACCAGAATATAAAAATACGATATAAAGGCGATAAGAGAAATTAACTTGGTCAGACATGAAGAGCTTTCAGCCAAAATGGAAACTTATAGATTGTAACCATTTCATTCTATAGTGAGACACAGGGAAGAAAATGCAGACAGGACATAGGTGTTAGGAAACGAAAAGCAGTCTCAGTATATTCTATGAAACAGATTCTCATGTTGGGACAGATTCCCAGGTGGTCTAGTGGTTAGGATCCGGCGCTTTCACCGCCGTGGCCGGGGTTCGATTCCCCGTCTGGGAAGTATCTACACTAGTTTTTATGATTATTCTTTATTTTAGCTTACCTTACCTAGGACTCATTACAGATCACCATACATACAATATATCATTGATAATTTTGGGAGACCCAGTCTAATTATCATAATAACACATAAAAGCAGTTTTAGGTATAACAGAGGTGCTCTCACCAATGACAGTGCTAGAAGAAGGAGCTCTAGACTCTCTGTGAGAGGTCCACTGTGAGATATGATTGCATGATGAACGTTTTGCCCACGTGAAGGTAAATCTGAAGGAAAAGAAACCTTAAGGTGATGCAGAGAAACCAATCGCCAGACAGTATCGGCCAGCTGGCCTCGATAGCTCAGTTGGGAGAGCGTTAGACTGAAGATCTAAAGGTCCCCGGTTCGATCCCGGGTCTGGGCAGTTGCTTTTATTCTTGATTACAGTCTTTTAGTGAGACTAGAAATTAAATTCAAAATGTGTAGCCATCAACTAAAATAGGGACCTTTAGCAAACCCAACGTAGCTCATTAAACGTAGACATAGATCCCTACACATGCATTGCTGGCAATGGCAAAAGATTATGTTACGTCTGCGTTTCATGAGCTACGGTGTGGTTGTTAAGGGTCTCTATTGGGCTCTTGGCCAGTCTAGCTCAAGTACTGAAATCGTATTGATTGGTTATGCCAGTTTCCAAGCACTTGGCTTGTTGGTCTAGGGGTATGATTCTCGCTTCGGGTGCGAGAGGTCCCGGGTTCAATTCCCGGACAAGCCCATCTATTTAGCCAACAACATTAAACAAAGTTCAGTTTCACTACAAGTAGATTTCAATTTGAGCAAGTCTTGCACATTTCACAAGGATGAGTGTTGCTATGCGATACTTTTCATTATGTTCTATTTCTGAATAAGCCCATTGATCACAATTTAATGGACATGTATGAGTGGCCATCAATTAGGTGCGGCTTGTTGGTCTAGGGGCATGATTCTCGCTTAGGGTGCGAGAGGTCCCGGGTTCAACTCCCGGACAAGCCCTTACTTTATGCCATTTTTTGACAAAAGATTCACTGTTCATTTGTAGTGTACAGTTTGTATGCAATTGCTAACTTCTGTGTACATTTTATACTATTCCAGTATTGACTACTTGAAACGTTTTACATATCTGGGAGGTGCAGCAATATACCAATGACAATAACCTGTGTTTAGAGAATGGAGTAAGAAAGGCAAAGCTTGTCATTCAGATTCCCAGGTGGTCTAGTGGTTAGGATTCGGCGCTCTCACCGCCGCGGCCGGGGTTCGATTCCCCGTCTGGGAAGTGACTCTTTTCTGTTGCCTATGTGCTTTATTTCCTTACCAGAATATAAAAATACGATATAAAGGCGATAAGAGAAATTAACTTGGTCAGACATGAAGAGCTTTCAGCCAAAATGGAAACTTATAGATTGTAACCATTTCATTCTATAGTGAGACACAGGGAAGAAAATGCAGACAGGACATAGGTGTTAGGAAACGAAAAGCAGTCTCAGTATATTCTATGAAACAGATTCTCATGTTGGGACAGATTCCCAGGTGGTCTAGTGGTTAGGATCCGGCGCTTTCACCGCCGTGGCCGGGGTTCGATTCCCCGTCTGGGAAGTATCTACACTAGTTTTTATGATTATTCTTTATTTTAGCTTACCTTACCTAGGACTCATTACAGATCACCATACATACAATATATCATTGATAATTTTGGGAGACCCAGTCTAATTATCATAATAACACATAAAAGCAGTTTTAGGTATAACAGAGGTGCTCTCACCAATGACAGTGCTAGAAGAAGGAGCTCTAGACTCTCTGTGAGAGGTCCACTGTGAGATATGATTGCATGATGAACGTTTTGCCCACGTGAAGGTAAATCTGAAGGAAAAGAAACCTTAAGGTGATGCAGAGAAACCAATCGCCAGACAGTATCGGCCAGCTGGCCTCGATAGCTCAGTTGGGAGAGCGTTAGACTGAAGATCTAAAGGTCCCCGGTTCGATCCCGGGTCTGGGCAGTTGCTTTTATTCTTGATTACAGTCTTTTAGTGAGACTAGAAATTAAATTCAAAATGTGTAGCCATCAACTAAAATAGGGACCTTTAGCAAACCCAACGTAGCTCATTAAACGTAGACATAGATCCCTACACATGCATTGCTGGCAATGGCAAAAGATTATGTTACGTCTGCGTTTCATGAGCTACGGTGTGGTTGTTAAGGGTCTCTATTGGGCTCTTGGCCAGTCTAGCTCAAGTACTGAAATCGTATTGATTGGTTATGCCAGTTTCCAAGCACTTGGCTTGTTGGTCTAGGGGTATGATTCTCGCTTCGGGTGCGAGAGGTCCCGGGTTCAATTCCCGGACAAGCCCATCTATTTAGCCAACAACATTAAACAAAGTTCAGTTTCACTACAAGTAGATTTCAATTTGAGCAAGTCTTGCACATTTCACAAGGATGAGTGTTGCTATGCGATACTTTTCATTATGTTCTATTTCTGAATAAGCCCATTGATCACAATTTAATGGACATGTATGAGTGGCCATCAATTAGGTGCGGCTTGTTGGTCTAGGGGCATGATTCTCGCTTAGGGTGCGAGAGGTCCCGGGTTCAACTCCCGGACAAGCCCTTACTTTATGCCATTTTTTGACAAAAGATTCACTGTTCATTTGTAGTGTACAGTTTGTATGCAATTGCTAACTTCTGTGTACATTTTATACTATTCCAGTATTGACTACTTGAAACGTTTTACATATCTGGGAGGTGCAGCAATATACCAATGACAATAACCTGTGTTTAGAGAATGGAGTAAGAAAGGCAAAGCTTGTCATTCAGATTCCCAGGTGGTCTAGTGGTTAGGATTCGGCGCTCTCACCGCCGCGGCCGGGGTTCGATTCCCCGTCTGGGAAGTGACTCTTTTCTGTTGCCTATGTGCTTTATTTCCTAACCAGAATATAAAAATACGATATAAAGGCGATAAGAGAAATTAACTTGGTCAGACATGAAGAGCTTTCAGCCAAAATGGAAACTTATAGATTGTAACCATTTCATTCTATAGTGAGACACAGGGAAGAAAATGCAGACAGGACATAGGTGTTAGGAAACGAAAAGCAGTCTCAGTATATTCTATGAAACAGATTCTCATGTTGGGACAGATTCCCAGGTGGTCTAGTGGTTAGGATCCGGCGCTTTCACCGCCGTGGCCGGGGTTCGATTCCCCGTCTGGGAAGTATCTACACTAGTTTTTATGATTATTCTTTATTTTAGCTTACCTTACCTAGGACTCATTACAGATCACCATACATACAATATATCATTGATAATTTTGGGAGACCCAGTCTAATTATCATAATAACACATAAAAGCAGTTTTAGGTATAACAGAGGTGCTCTCACCAATGACAGTGCTAGAAGAAGGAGCTCTAGACTCTCTGTGAGAGGTCCACTGTGAGATATGATTGCATGATGAACGTTTTGCCCACGTGAAGGTAAATCTGAAGGAAAAGAAACCTTAAGGTGATGCAGAGAAACCAATCGCCAGACAGTATCGGCCAGCTGGCCTCGATAGCTCAGTTGGGAGAGCGTTAGACTGAAGATCTAAAGGTCCCCGGTTCGATCCCGGGTCTGGGCAGTTGCTTTTATTCTTGATTACAGTCTTTTAGTGAGACTAGAAATTAAATTCAAAATGTGTAGCCATCAACTAAAATAGGGACCTTTAGCAAACCCAACGTAGCTCATTAAACGTAGACATAGATCCCTACACATGCATTGCTGGCAATGGCAAAAGATTATGTTACGTCTGCGTTTCATGAGCTACGGTGTGGTTGTTAAGGGTCTCTATTGGGCTCTTGGCCAGTCTAGCTCAAGTACTGAAATCGTATTGATTGGTTATGCCAGTTTCCAAGCACTTGGCTTGTTGGTCTAGGGGTATGATTCTCGCTTCGGGTGCGAGAGGTCCCGGGTTCAATTCCCGGACGATAGCTCAGTTGGGAGAGCGTTAGACTGAAGATCTAAAGGTCCCCGGTTCGATCCCGGGTCTGGGCAGTTGCTTTTATTCTTGATTACAGTCTTTTAGTGAGACTAGAAATTAAATTCAAAATGTGTAGCCATCAACTAAAATAGGGACCTTTAGCAAACCCAACGTAGCTCATTAAACGTAGACATAGATCCCTACACATGCATTGCTGGCAATGGCAAAAGATTATGTTACGTCTGCGTTTCATGAGCTACGGTGTGGTTGTTAAGGGTCTCTATTGGGCTCTTGGCCAGTCTAGCTCAAGTACTGAAATCGTATTGATTGGTTATGCCAGTTTCCAAGCACTTGGCTTGTTGGTCTAGGGGTATGATTCTCGCTTCGGGTGCGAGAGGTCCCGGGTTCAATTCCCGGACAAGCCCATCTATTTAGCCAACAACATTAAACAAAGTTCAGTTTCACTACAAGTAGATTTCAATTTGAGCAAGTCTTGCACATTTCACAAGGATGAGTGTTGCTATGCGATACTTTTCATTATGTTCTATTTCTGAATAAGCCCATTGATCACAATTTAATGGACATGTATGAGTGGCCATCAATTAGGTGCGGCTTGTTGGTCTAGGGGCATGATTCTCGCTTAGGGTGCGAGAGGTCCCGGGTTCAACTCCCGGACAAGCCCTTACTTTATGCCATTTTTTGACAAAAGATTCACTGTTCATTTGTAGTGTACAGTTTGTATGCAATTGCTAACTTCTGTGTACATTTTATACTATTCCAGTATTGACTACTTGAAACGTTTTACATATCTGGGAGGTGCAGCAATATACCAATGACAATAACCTGTGTTTAGAGAATGGAGTAAGAAAGGCAAAGCTTGTCATTCAGATTCCCAGGTGGTCTAGTGGTTAGGATTCGGCGCTCTCACCGCCGCGGCCGGGGTTCGATTCCCCGTCTGGGAAGTGACTCTTTTCTGTTGCCTATGTGCTTTATTTCCTAACCAGAATATAAAAATACGATATAAAGGCGATAAGAGAAATTAACTTGGTCAGACATGAAGAGCTTTCAGCCAAAATGGAAACTTATAGATTGTAACCATTTCATTCTATAGTGAGACACAGGGAAGAAAATGCAGACAGGACATAGGTGTTAGGAAACGAAAAGCAGTCTCAGTATATTCTATGAAACAGATTCTCATGTTGGGACAGATTCCCAGGTGGTCTAGTGGTTAGGATCCGGCGCTTTCACCGCCGTGGCCGGGGTTCGATTCCCCGTCTGGGAAGTATCTACACTAGTTTTTATGATTATTCTTTATTTTAGCTTACCTTACCTAGGACTCATTACAGATCACCATACATACAATATATCATTGATAATTTTGGGAGACCCAGTCTAATTATCATAATAACACATAAAAGCAGTTTTAGGTATAACAGAGGTGCTCTCACCAATGACAGTGCTAGAAGAAGGAGCTCTAGACTCTCTGTGAGAGGTCCACTGTGAGATATGATTGCATGATGAACGTTTTGCCCACGTGAAGGTAAATCTGAAGGAAAAGAAACCTTAAGGTGATGCAGAGAAACCAATCGCCAGACAGTATCGGCCAGCTGGCCTCGATAGCTCAGTTGGGAGAGCGTTAGACTGAAGATCTAAAGGTCCCCGGTTCGATCCCGGGTCTGGGCAGTTGCTTTTATTCTTGATTACAGTCTTTTAGTGAGACTAGAAATTAAATTCAAAATGTGTAGCCATCAACTAAAATAGGGACCTTTAGCAAACCCAACGTAGCTCATTAAACGTAGACATAGATCCCTACACATGCATTGCTGGCAATGGCAAAAGATTATGTTACGTCTGCGTTTCATGAGCTACGGTGTGGTTGTTAAGGGTCTCTATTGGGCTCTTGGCCAGTCTAGCTCAAGTACTGAAATCGTATTGATTGGTTATGCCAGTTTCCAAGCACTTGGCTTGTTGGTCTAGGGGTATGATTCTCGCTTCGGGTGCGAGAGGTCCCGGGTTCAATTCCCGGACAAGCCCATCTATTTAGCCAACAACATTAAACAAAGTTCAGTTTCACTACAAGTAGATTTCAATTTGAGCAAGTCTTGCACATTTCACAAGGATGAGTGTTGCTATGCGATACTTTTCATTATGTTCTATTTCTGAATAAGCCCATTGATCACAATTTAATGGACATGTATGAGTGGCCATCAATTAGGTGCGGCTTGTTGGTCTAGGGGCATGATTCTCGCTTAGGGTGCGAGAGGTCCCGGGTTCAACTCCCGGACAAGCCCTTACTTTATGCCATTTTTTGACAAAAGATTCACTGTTCATTTGTAGTGTACAGTTTGTATGCAATTGCTAACTTCTGTGTACATTTTATACTATTCCAGTATTGACTACTTGAAACGTTTTACATATCTGGGAGGTGCAGCAATATACCAATGACAATAACCTGTGTTTAGAGAATGGAGTAAGAAAGGCAAAGCTTGTCATTCAGATTCCCAGGTGGTCTAGTGGTTAGGATTCGGCGCTCTCACCGCCGCGGCCGGGGTTCGATTCCCCGTCTGGGAAGTGACTCTTTTCTGTTGCCTATGTGCTTTATTTCCTAACCAGAATATAAAAATACGATATAAAGGCGATAAGAGAAATTAACTTGGTCAGACATGAAGAGCTTTCAGCCAAAATGGAAACTTATAGATTGTAACCATTTCATTCTATAGTGAGACACAGGGAAGAAAATGCAGACAGGACATAGGTGTTAGGAAACGAAAAGCAGTCTCAGTATATTCTATGAAACAGATTCTCATGTTGGGACAGATTCCCAGGTGGTCTAGTGGTTAGGATCCGGCGCTTTCACCGCCGTGGCCGGGGTTCGATTCCCCGTCTGGGAAGTATCTACACTAGTTTTTATGATTATTCTTTATTTTAGCTTACCTTACCTAGGACTCATTACAGATCACCATACATACAATATATCATTGATAATTTTGGGAGACCCAGTCTAATTATCATAATAACACATAAAAGCAGTTTTAGGTATAACAGAGGTGCTCTCACCAATGACAGTGCTAGAAGAAGGAGCTCTAGACTCTCTGTGAGAGGTCCACTGTGAGATATGATTGCATGATGAACGTTTTGCCCACGTGAAGGTAAATCTGAAGGAAAAGAAACCTTAAGGTGATGCAGAGAAACCAATCGCCAGACAGTATCGGCCAGCTGGCCTCGATAGCTCAGTTGGGAGAGCGTTAGACTGAAGATCTAAAGGTCCCCGGTTCGATCCCGGGTCTGGGCAGTTGCTTTTATTCTTGATTACAGTCTTTTAGTGAGACTAGAAATTAAATTCAAAATGTGTAGCCATCAACTAAAATAGGGACCTTTAGCAAACCCAACGTAGCTCATTAAACGTAGACATAGATCCCTACACATGCATTGCTGGCAATGGCAAAAGATTATGTTACGTCTGCGTTTCATGAGCTACGGTGTGGTTGTTAAGGGTCTCTATTGGGCTCTTGGCCAGTCTAGCTCAAGTACTGAAATCGTATTGATTGGTTATGCCAGTTTCCAAGCACTTGGCTTGTTGGTCTAGGGGTATGATTCTCGCTTCGGGTGCGAGAGGTCCCGGGTTCAATTCCCGGACAAGCCCATCTATTTAGCCAACAACATTAAACAAAGTTCAGTTTCACTACAAGTAGATTTCAATTTGAGCAAGTCTTGCACATTTCACAAGGATGAGTGTTGCTATGCGATACTTTTCATTATGTTCTATTTCTGAATAAGCCCATTGATCACAATTTAATGGACATGTATGAGTGGCCATCAATTAGGTGCGGCTTGTTGGTCTAGGGGCATGAATAAGGACCTTTAGCAACCACGTAAAAGCTCAATAAACGCAGACGTAGCAGTGCTGAAGGTATAGGATACGTCTGCGTTTAATGAGCTACGTCTGGTTTGCTAAAGGTCCCTATTCTCGCTTAGGGTGCGAGAGGTCCCGGGTTCAACTCCCGGACAAGCCCTTACTTTATGCCATTTTTTGACAAAAGATTCACTGTTCATTTGTAGTGTACAGTTTGTATGCAATTGCTAACTTCTGTGTACATTTTATACTATTCCAGTATTGACTACTTGAAACGTTTTACATATCTGGGAGGTGCAGCAATATACCAATGACAATAACCTGTGTTTAGAGAATGGAGTAAGAAAGGCAAAGCTTGTCATTCAGATTCCCAGGTGGTCTAGTGGTTAGGATTCGGCGCTCTCACCGCCGCGGCCGGGGTTCGATTCCCCGTCTGGGAAGTGACTCTTTTCTGTTGCCTATGTGCTTTATTTCCTTACCAGAATATAAAAATACGATATAAAGGCGATAAGAGAAATTAACTTGGTCAGACATGAAGAGCTTTCAGCCAAAATGGAAACTTATAGATTGTAACCATTTCATTCTATAGTGAGACACAGGGAAGAAAATGCAGACAGGACATAGGTGTTAGGAAACGAAAAGCAGTCTCAGTATATTCTATGAAACAGATTCTCATGTTGGGACAGATTCCCAGGTGGTCTAGTGGTTAGGATCCGGCGCTTTCACCGCCGTGGCCGGGGTTCGATTCCCCGTCTGGGAAGTATCTACACTAGTTTTTATGATTATTCTTTATTTTAGCTTACCTTACCTAGGACTCATTACAGATCACCATACATACAATATATCATTGATAATTTTGGGAGACCCAGTCTAATTATCATAATAACACATAAAAGCAGTTTTAGGTATAACAGAGGTGCTCTCACCAATGACAGTGCTAGAAGAAGGAGCTCTAGACTCTCTGTGAGAGGTCCACTGTGAGATATGATTGCATGATGAACGTTTTGCCCACGTGAAGGTAAATCTGAAGGAAAAGAAACCTTAAGGTGATGCAGAGAAACCAATCGCCAGACAGTATCGGCCAGCTGGCCTCGATAGCTCAGTTGGGAGAGCGTTAGACTGAAGATCTAAAGGTCCCCGGTTCGATCCCGGGTCTGGGCAGTTGCTTTTATTCTTGATTACAGTCTTTTAGTGAGACTAGAAATTAAATTCAAAATGTGTAGCCATCAACTAAAATAGGGACCTTTAGCAAACCCAACGTAGCTCATTAAACGTAGACATAGATCCCTACACATGCATTGCTGGCAATGGCAAAAGATTATGTTACGTCTGCGTTTCATGAGCTACGGTGTGGTTGTTAAGGGTCTCTATTGGGCTCTTGGCCAGTCTAGCTCAAGTACTGAAATCGTATTGATTGGTTATGCCAGTTTCCAAGCACTTGGCTTGTTGGTCTAGGGGTATGATTCTCGCTTCGGGTGCGAGAGGTCCCGGGTTCAATTCCCGGACAAGCCCATCTATTTAGCCAACAACATTAAACAAAGTTCAGTTTCACTACAAGTAGATTTCAATTTGAGCAAGTCTTGCACATTTCACAAGGATGAGTGTTGCTATGCGATACTTTTCATTATGTTCTATTTCTGAATAAGCCCATTGATCACAATTTAATGGACATGTATGAGTGGCCATCAATTAGGTGCGGCTTGTTGGTCTAGGGGCATGATTCTCGCTTAGGGTGCGAGAGGTCCCGGGTTCAACTCCCGGACAAGCCCTTACTTTATGCCATTTTTTGACAAAAGATTCACTGTTCATTTGTAGTGTACAGTTTGTATGCAATTGCTAACTTCTGTGTACATTTTATACTATTCCAGTATTGACTACTTGAAACGTTTTACATATCTGGGAGGTGCAGCAATATACCAATGACAATAACCTGTGTTTAGAGAATGGAGTAAGAAAGGCAAAGCTTGTCATTCAGATTCCCAGGTGGTCTAGTGGTTAGGATTCGGCGCTCTCACCGCCGCGGCCGGGGTTCGATTCCCCGTCTGGGAAGTGACTCTTTTCTGTTGCCTATGTGCTTTATTTCCTTACCAGAATATAAAAATACGATATAAAGGCGATAAGAGAAATTAACTTGGTCAGACATGAAGAGCTTTCAGCCAAAATGGAAACTTATAGATTGTAACCATTTCATTCTATAGTGAGACACAGGGAAGAAAATGCAGACAGGACATAGGTGTTAGGAAACGAAAAGCAGTCTCAGTATATTCTATGAAACAGATTCTCATGTTGGGACAGATTCCCAGGTGGTCTAGTGGTTAGGATCCGGCGCTTTCACCGCCGTGGCCGGGGTTCGATTCCCCGTCTGGGAAGTATCTACACTAGTTTTTATGATTATTCTTTATTTTAGCTTACCTTACCTAGGACTCATTACAGATCACCATACATACAATATATCATTGATAATTTTGGGAGACCCAGTCTAATTATCATAATAACACATAAAAGCAGTTTTAGGTATAACAGAGGTGCTCTCACCAATGACAGTGCTAGAAGAAGGAGCTCTAGACTCTCTGTGAGAGGTCCACTGTGAGATATGATTGCATGATGAACGTTTTGCCCACGTGAAGGTAAATCTGAAGGAAAAGAAACCTTAAGGTGATGCAGAGAAACCAATCGCCAGACAGTATCGGCCAGCTGGCCTCGATAGCTCAGTTGGGAGAGCGTTAGACTGAAGATCTAAAGGTCCCCGGTTCGATCCCGGGTCTGGGCAGTTGCTTTCATTCTTGATTACAGTCTTTTAGTGAGACTAGAAATTAAATTCAAAATGTGTAGCCATCAACTAAAATAGGGACCTTTAGCAAACCCAACGTAGCTCATTAAACGTAGACATAGATCCCTACACATGCATTGCTGGCAATGGCAAAAGATTATGTTACGTCTGCGTTTCATGAGCTACGGTGTGGTTGTTAAGGGTCTCTATTGGGCTCTTGGCCAGTCTAGCTCAAGTACTGAAATCGTATTGATTGGTTATGCCAGTTTCCAAGCACTTGGCTTGTTGGTCTAGGGGTATGATTCTCGCTTCGGGTGCGAGAGGTCCCGGGTTCAATTCCCGGACAAGCCCATCTATTTAGCCAACAACATTAAACAAAGTTCAGTTTCACTACAAGTAGATTTCAATTTGAGCAAGTCTTGCACATTTCACAAGGATGAGTGTTGCTATGCGATACTTTTCATTATGTTCTATTTCTGAATAAGCCCATTGATCACAATTTAATGGACATGTATGAGTGGCCATCAATTAGGTGCGGCTTGTTGGTCTAGGGGCATGATTCTCGCTTAGGGTGCGAGAGGTCCCGGGTTCAACTCCCGGACAAGCCCTTACTTTATGCCATTTTTTGACAAAAGATTCACTGTTCATTTGTAGTGTACAGTTTGTATGCAATTGCTAACTTCTGTGTACATTTTATACTATTCCAGTATTGACTACTTGAAACGTTTTACATATCTGGGAGGTGCAGCAATATACCAATGACAATAACCTGTGTTTAGAGAATGGAGTAAGAAAGGCAAAGCTTGTCATTCAGATTCCCAGGTGGTCTAGTGGTTAGGATTCGGCGCTCTCACCGCCGCGGCCGGGGTTCGATTCCCCGTCTGGGAAGTGACTCTTTTCTGTTGCCTATGTGCTTTATTTCCTTACCAGAATATAAAAATACGATATAAAGGCGATAAGAGAAATTAACTTGGTCAGACATGAAGAGCTTTCAGCCAAAATGGAAACTTATAGATTGTAACCATTTCATTCTATAGTGAGACACAGGGAAGAAAATGCAGACAGGACATAGGTGTTAGGAAACGAAAAGCAGTCTCAGTATATTCTATGAAACAGATTCTCATGTTGGGACAGATTCCCAGGTGGTCTAGTGGTTAGGATCCGGCGCTTTCACCGCCGTGGCCGGGGTTCGATTCCCCGTCTGGGAAGTATCTACACTAGTTTTTATGATTATTCTTTATTTTAGCTTACCTTACCTAGGACTCATTACAGATCACCATACATACAATATATCATTGATAATTTTGGGAGACCCAGTCTAATTATCATAATAACACATAAAAGCAGTTTTAGGTATAACAGAGGTGCTCTCACCAATGACAGTGCTAGAAGAAGGAGCTCTAGACTCTCTGTGAGAGGTCCACTGTGAGATATGATTGCATGATGAACGTTTTGCCCACGTGAAGGTAAATCTGAAGGAAAAGAAACCTTAAGGTGATGCAGAGAAACCAATCGCCAGACAGTATCGGCCAGCTGGCCTCGATAGCTCAGTTGGGAGAGCGTTAGACTGAAGATCTAAAGGTCCCCGGTTCGATCCCGGGTCTGGGCAGTTGCTTTTATTCTTGATTACAGTCTTTTAGTGAGACTAGAAATTAAATTCAAAATGTGTAGCCATCAACTAAAATAGGGACCTTTAGCAAACCCAACGTAGCTCATTAAACGTAGACATAGATCCCTACACATGCATTGCTGGCAATGGCAAAAGATTATGTTACGTCTGCGTTTCATGAGCTACGGTGTGGTTGTTAAGGGTCTCTATTGGGCTCTTGGCCAGTCTAGCTCAAGTACTGAAATCGTATTGATTGGTTATGCCAGTTTCCAAGCACTTGGCTTGTTGGTCTAGGGGTATGATTCTCGCTTCGGGTGCGAGAGGTCCCGGGTTCAATTCCCGGACAAGCCCATCTATTTAGCCAACAACATTAAACAAAGTTCAGTTTCACTACAAGTAGATTTCAATTTGAGCAAGTCTTGCACATTTCACAAGGATGAGTGTTGCTATGCGATACTTTTCATTATGTTCTATTTCTGAATAAGCCCATTGATCACAATTTAATGGACATGTATGAGTGGCCATCAATTAGGTGCGGCTTGTTGGTCTAGGGGCATGATTCTCGCTTAGGGTGCGAGAGGTCCCGGGTTCAACTCCCGGACAAGCCCTTACTTTATGCCATTTTTTGACAAAAGATTCACTGTTCATTTGTAGTGTACAGTTTGTATGCAATTGCTAACTTCTGTGTACATTTTATACTATTCCAGTATTGACTACTTGAAACGTTTTACATATCTGGGAGGTGCAGCAATATACCAATGACAATAACCTGTGTTTAGAGAATGGAGTAAGAAAGGCAAAGCTTGTCATTCAGATTCCCAGGTGGTCTAGTGGTTAGGATTCGGCGCTCTCACCGCCGCGGCCGGGGTTCGATTCCCCGTCTGGGAAGTGACTCTTTTCTGTTGCCTATGTGCTTTATTTCCTTACCAGAATATAAAAATACGATATAAAGGCGATAAGAGAAATTAACTTGGTCAGACATGAAGAGCTTTCAGCCAAAATGGAAACTTATAGATTGTAACCATTTCATTCTATAGTGAGACACAGGGAAGAAAATGCAGACAGGACATAGGTGTTAGGAAACGAAAAGCAGTCTCAGTATATTCTATGAAACAGATTCTCATGTTGGGACAGATTCCCAGGTGGTCTAGTGGTTAGGATCCGGCGCTTTCACCGCCGTGGCCGGGGTTCGATTCCCCGTCTGGGAAGTATCTACACTAGTTTTTATGATTATTCTTTATTTTAGCTTACCTTACCTAGGACTCATTACAGATCACCATACATACAATATATCATTGATAATTTTGGGAGACCCAGTCTAATTATCATAATAACACATAAAAGCAGTTTTAGGTATAACAGAGGTGCTCTCACCAATGACAGTGCTAGAAGAAGGAGCTCTAGACTCTCTGTGAGAGGTCCACTGTGAGATATGATTGCATGATGAACGTTTTGCCCACGTGAAGGTAAATCTGAAGGAAAAGAAACCTTAAGGTGATGCAGAGAAACCAATCGCCAGACAGTATCGGCCAGCTGGCCTCGATAGCTCAGTTGGGAGAGCGTTAGACTGAAGATCTAAAGGTCCCCGGTTCGATCCCGGGTCTGGGCAGTTGCTTTTATTCTTGATTACAGTCTTTTAGTGAGACTAGAAATTAAATTCAAAATGTGTAGCCATCAACTAAAATAGGGACCTTTAGCAAACCCAACGTAGCTCATTAAACGTAGACATAGATCCCTACACATGCATTGCTGGCAATGGCAAAAGATTATGTTACGTCTGCGTTTCATGAGCTACGGTGTGGTTGTTAAGGGTCTCTATTGGGCTCTTGGCCAGTCTAGCTCAAGTACTGAAATCGTATTGATTGGTTATGCCAGTTTCCAAGCACTTGGCTTGTTGGTCTAGGGGTATGATTCTCGCTTCGGGTGCGAGAGGTCCCGGGTTCAATTCCCGGACAAGCCCATCTATTTAGCCAACAACATTAAACAAAGTTCAGTTTCACTACAAGTAGATTTCAATTTGAGCAAGTCTTGCACATTTCACAAGGATGAGTGTTGCTATGCGATACTTTTCATTATGTTCTATTTCTGAATAAGCCCATTGATCACAATTTAATGGACATGTATGAGTGGCCATCAATTAGGTGCGGCTTGTTGGTCTAGGGGCATGATTCTCGCTTAGGGTGCGAGAGGTCCCGGGTTCAACTCCCGGACAAGCCCTTACTTTATGCCATTTTTTGACAAAAGATTCACTGTTCATTTGTAGTGTACAGTTTGTATGCAATTGCTAACTTCTGTGTACATTTTATACTATTCCAGTATTGACTACTTGAAACGTTTTACATATCTGGGAGGTGCAGCAATATACCAATGACAATAACCTGTGTTTAGAGAATGGAGTAAGAAAGGCAAAGCTTGTCATTCAGATTCCCAGGTGGTCTAGTGGTTAGGATTCGGCGCTCTCACCGCCGCGGCCGGGGTTCGATTCCCCGTCTGGGAAGTGACTCTTTTCTGTTGCCTATGTGCTTTATTTCCTTACCAGAATATAAAAATACGATATAAAGGCGATAAGAGAAATTAACTTGGTCAGACATGAAGAGCTTTCAGCCAAAATGGAAACTTATAGATTGTAACCATTTCATTCTATAGTGAGACACAGGGAAGAAAATGCAGACAGGACATAGGTGTTAGGAAACGAAAAGCAGTCTCAGTATATTCTATGAAACAGATTCTCATGTTGGGACAGATTCCCAGGTGGTCTAGTGGTTAGGATCCGGCGCTTTCACCGCCGTGGCCGGGGTTCGATTCCCCGTCTGGGAAGTATCTACACTAGTTTTTATGATTATTCTTTATTTTAGCTTACCTTACCTAGGACTCATTACAGATCACCATACATACAATATATCATTGATAATTTTGGGAGACCCAGTCTAATTATCATAATAACACATAAAAGCAGTTTTAGGTATAACAGAGGTGCTCTCACCAATGACAGTGCTAGAAGAAGGAGCTCTAGACTCTCTGTGAGAGGTCCACTGTGAGATATGATTGCATGATGAACGTTTTGCCCACGTGAAGGTAAATCTGAAGGAAAAGAAACCTTAAGGTGATGCAGAGAAACCAATCGCCAGACAGTATCGGCCAGCTGGCCTCGATAGCTCAGTTGGGAGAGCGTTAGACTGAAGATCTAAAGGTCCCCGGTTCGATCCCGGGTCTGGGCAGTTGCTTTTATTCTTGATTACAGTCTTTTAGTGAGACTAGAAATTAAATTCAAAATGTGTAGCCATCAACTAAAATAGGGACCTTTAGCAAACCCAACGTAGCTCATTAAACGTAGACATAGATCCCCACACATGCATTGCTGGCAATGGCAAAAGATTATGTTACGTCTGCGTTTCATGAGCTACGGTGTGGTTGTTAAGGGTCTCTATTGGGCTCTTGGCCAGTCTAGCTCAAGTACTGAAATCGTATTGATTGGTTATGCCAGTTTCCAAGCACTTGGCTTGTTGGTCTAGGGGTATGATTCTCGCTTCGGGTGCGAGAGGTCCCGGGTTCAATTCCCGGACAAGCCCATCTATTTAGCCAACAACATTAAACAAAGTTCAGTTTCACTACAAGTAGATTTCAATTTGAGCAAGTCTTGCACATTTCACAAGGATGAGTGTTGCTATGCGATACTTTTCATTATGTTCTATTTCTGAATAAGCCCATTGATCACAATTTAATGGACATGTATGAGTGGCCATCAATTAGGTGCGGCTTGTTGGTCTAGGGGCATGATTCTCGCTTAGGGTGCGAGAGGTCCCGGGTTCAACTCCCGGACAAGCCCTTACTTTATGCCATTTTTTGACAAAAGATTCACTGTTCATTTGAAGTGTACAGTTTGTATGCAATTGCTAACTTCTGTGTACATTTTATACTATTCCAGTATTGACTACTTGAAACGTTTTACATATCTGGGAGGTGCAGCAATATACCAATGACAATAACCTGTGTTTAGAGAATGGAGTAAGAAAGGCAAAGCTTGTCATTCAGATTCCCAGGTGGTCTAGTGGTTAGGATTCGGCGCTCTCACCGCCGCGGCCGGGGTTCGATTCCCCGTCTGGGAAGTGACTCTTTTCTGTTGCCTATGTGCTTTATTTCCTTACCAGAATATAAAAATACGATATAAAGGCGATAAGAGAAATTAACTTGGTCAGACATGAAGAGCTTTCAGCCAAAATGGAAACTTATAGATTGTAACCATTTCATTCTATAGTGAGACACAGGGAAGAAAATGCAGACAGGACATAGGTGTTAGGAAACGAAAAGCAGTCTCAGTATATTCTATGAAACAGATTCTCATGTTGGGACAGATTCCCAGGTGGTCTAGTGGTTAGGATCCGGCGCTTTCACCGCCGTGGCCGGGGTTCGATTCCCCGTCTGGGAAGTATCTACACTAGTTTTTATGATTATTCTTTATTTTAGCTTACCTTACCTAGGACTCATTACAGATCACCATACATACAATATATCATTGATAATTTTGGGAGACCCAGTCTAATTATCATAATAACACATAAAAGCAGTTTTAGGTATAACAGAGGTGCTCTCACCAATGACAGTGCTAGAAGAAGGAGCTCTAGACTCTCTGTGAGAGGTCCACTGTGAGATATGATTGCATGATGAACGTTTTGCCCACGTGAAGGTAAATCTGAAGGAAAAGAAACCTTAAGGTGATGCAGAGAAACCAATCGCCAGACAGTATCGGCCAGCTGGCCTCGATAGCTCAGTTGGGAGAGCGTTAGACTGAAGATCTAAAGGTCCCCGGTTCGATCCCGGGTCTGGGCAGTTGCTTTTATTCTTGATTACAGTCTTTTAGTGAGACTAGAAATTAAATTCAAAATGTGTAGCCATCAACTAAAATAGGGACCTTTAGCAAACCCAACGTAGCTCATTAAACGTAGACATAGATCCCTACACATGCATTGCTGGCAATGGCAAAAGATTATGTTACGTCTGCGTTTCATGAGCTACGGTGTGGTTGTTAAGGGTCTCTATTGGGCTCTTGGCCAGTCTAGCTCAAGTACTGAAATCGTATTGATTGGTTATGCCAGTTTCCAAGCACTTGGCTTGTTGGTCTAGGGGTATGATTCTCGCTTCGGGTGCGAGAGGTCCCGGGTTCAATTCCCGGACAAGCCCATCTATTTAGCCAACAACATTAAACAAAGTTCAGTTTCACTACAAGTAGATTTCAATTTGAGCAAGTCTTGCACATTTCACAAGGATGAGTGTTGCTATGCGATACTTTTCATTATGTTCTATTTCTGAATAAGCCCATTGATCACAATTTAATGGACATGTATGAGTGGCCATCAATTAGGTGCGGCTTGTTGGTCTAGGGGCATGATTCTCGCTTAGGGTGCGAGAGGTCCCGGGTTCAACTCCCGGACAAGCCCTTACTTTATGCCATTTTTTGACAAAAGATTCACTGTTCATTTGTAGTGTACAGTTTGTATGCAATTGCTAACTTCTGTGTACATTTTATACTATTCCAGTATTGACTACTTGAAACGTTTTACATATCTGGGAGGTGCAGCAATATACCAATGACAATAACCTGTGTTTAGAGAATGGAGTAAGAAAGGCAAAGCTTGTCATTCAGATTCCCAGGTGGTCTAGTGGTTAGGATTCGGCGCTCTCACCGCCGCGGCCGGGGTTCGATTCCCCGTCTGGGAAGTGACTCTTTTCTGTTGCCTATGTGCTTTATTTCCTAACCAGAATATAAAAATACGATATAAAGGCGATAAGAGAAATTAACTTGGTCAGACATGAAGAGCTTTCAGCCAAAATGGAAACTTATAGATTGTAACCATTTCATTCTATAGTGAGACACAGGGAAGAAAATGCAGACAGGACATAGGTGTTAGGAAACGAAAAGCAGTCTCAGTATATTCTATGAAACAGATTCTCATGTTGGGACAGATTCCCAGGTGGTCTAGTGGTTAGGATCCGGCGCTTTCACCGCCGTGGCCGGGGTTCGATTCCCCGTCTGGGAAGTATCTACACTAGTTTTTATGATTATTCTTTATTTTAGCTTACCTTACCTAGGACTCATTACAGATCACCATACATACAATATATCATTGATAATTTTGGGAGACCCAGTCTAATTATCATAATAACACATAAAAGCAGTTTTAGGTATAACAGAGGTGCTCTCACCAATGACAGTGCTAGAAGAAGGAGCTCTAGACTCTCTGTGAGAGGTCCACTGTGAGATATGATTGCATGATGAACGTTTTGCCCACGTGAAGGTAAATCTGAAGGAAAAGAAACCTTAAGGTGATGCAGAGAAACCAATCGCCAGACAGTATCGGCCAGCTGGCCTCGATAGCTCAGTTGGGAGAGCGTTAGACTGAAGATCTAAAGGTCCCCGGTTCGATCCCGGGTCTGGGCAGTTGCTTTTATTCTTGATTACAGTCTTTTAGTGAGACTAGAAATTAAATTCAAAATGTGTAGCCATCAACTAAAATAGGGACCTTTAGCAAACCCAACGTAGCTCATTAAACGTAGACATAGATCCCTACACATGCATTGCTGGCAATGGCAAAAGATTATGTTACGTCTGCGTTTCATGAGCTACGGTGTGGTTGTTAAGGGTCTCTATTGGGCTCTTGGCCAGTCTAGCTCAAGTACTGAAATCGTATTGATTGGTTATGCCAGTTTCCAAGCACTTGGCTTGTTGGTCTAGGGGTATGATTCTCGCTTCGGGTGCGAGAGGTCCCGGGTTCAATTCCCGGACAAGCCCATCTATTTAGCCAACAACATTAAACAAAGTTCAGTTTCACTACAAGTAGATTTCAATTTGAGCAAGTCTTGCACATTTCACAAGGATGAGTGTTGCTATGCGATACTTTTCATTATGTTCTATTTCTGAATAAGCCCATTGATCACAATTTAATGGACATGTATGAGTGGCCATCAATTAGGTGCGGCTTGTTGGTCTAGGGGCATGATTCTCGCTTAGGGTGCGAGAGGTCCCGGGTTCAACTCCCGGACAAGCCCTTACTTTATGCCATTTTTTGACAAAAGATTCACTGTTCATTTGTAGTGTACAGTTTGTATGCAATTGCTAACTTCTGTGTACATTTTATACTATTCCAGTATTGACTACTTGAAACGTTTTACATATCTGGGAGGTGCAGCAATATACCAATGACAATAACCTGTGTTTAGAGAATGGAGTAAGAAAGGCAAAGCTTGTCATTCAGATTCCCAGGTGGTCTAGTGGTTAGGATTCGGCGCTCTCACCGCCGCGGCCGGGGTTCGATTCCCCGTCTGGGAAGTGACTCTTTTCTGTTGCCTATGTGCTTTATTTCCTTACCAGAATATAAAAATACGATATAAAGGCGATAAGAGAAATTAACTTGGTCAGACATGAAGAGCTTTCAGCCAAAATGGAAACTTATAGATTGTAACCATTTCATTCTATAGTGAGACACAGGGAAGAAAATGCAGACAGGACATAGGTGTTAGGAAACGAAAAGCAGTCTCAGTATATTCTATGAAACAGATTCTCATGTTGGGACAGATTCCCAGGTGGTCTAGTGGTTAGGATCCGGCGCTTTCACCGCCGTGGCCGGGGTTCGATTCCCCGTCTGGGAAGTATCTACACTAGTTTTTATGATTATTCTTTATTTTAGCTTACCTTACCTAGGACTCATTACAGATCACCATACATACAATATATCATTGATAATTTTGGGAGACCCAGTCTAATTATCATAATAACACATAAAAGCAGTTTTAGGTATAACAGAGGTGCTCTCACCAATGACAGTGCTAGAAGAAGGAGCTCTAGACTCTCTGTGAGAGGTCCACTGTGAGATATGATTGCATGATGAACGTTTTGCCCACGTGAAGGTAAATCTGAAGGAAAAGAAACCTTAAGGTGATGCAGAGAAACCAATCGCCAGACAGTATCGGCCAGCTGGCCTCGATAGCTCAGTTGGGAGAGCGTTAGACTGAAGATCTAAAGGTCCCCGGTTCGATCCCGGGTCTGGGCAGTTGCTTTTATTCTTGATTACAGTCTTTTAGTGAGACTAGAAATTAAATTCAAAATGTGTAGCCATCAACTAAAATAGGGACCTTTAGCAAACCCAACGTAGCTCATTAAACGTAGACATAGATCCCTACACATGCATTGCTGGCAATGGCAAAAGATTATGTTACGTCTGCGTTTCATGAGCTACGGTGTGGTTGTTAAGGGTCTCTATTGGGCTCTTGGCCAGTCTAGCTCAAGTACTGAAATCGTATTGATTGGTTATGCCAGTTTCCAAGCACTTGGCTTGTTGGTCTAGGGGTATGATTCTCGCTTCGGGTGCGAGAGGTCCCGGGTTCAATTCCCGGACAAGCCCATCTATTTAGCCAACAACATTAAACAAAGTTCAGTTTCACTACAAGTAGATTTCAATTTGAGCAAGTCTTGCACATTTCACAAGGATGAGTGTTGCTATGCGATACTTTTCATTATGTTCTATTTCTGAATAAGCCCATTGATCACAATTTAATGGACATGTATGAGTGGCCATCAATTAGGTGCGGCTTGTTGGTCTAGGGGCATGATTCTCGCTTAGGGTGCGAGAGGTCCCGGGTTCAACTCCCGGACAAGCCCTTACTTTATGCCATTTTTTGACAAAAGATTCACTGTTCATTTGTAGTGTACAGTTTGTATGCAATTGCTAACTTCTGTGTACATTTTATACTATTCCAGTATTGACTACTTGAAACGTTTTACATATCTGGGAGGTGCAGCAATATACCAATGACAATAACCTGTGTTTAGAGAATGGAGTAAGAAAGGCAAAGCTTGTCATTCAGATTCCCAGGTGGTCTAGTGGTTAGGATTCGGCGCTCTCACCGCCGCGGCCGGGGTTCGATTCCCCGTCTGGGAAGTGACTCTTTTCTGTTGCCTATGTGCTTTATTTCCTTACCAGAATATAAAAATACGATATAAAGGCGATAAGAGAAATTAACTTGGTCAGACATGAAGAGCTTTCAGCCAAAATGGAAACTTATAGATTATAACCATTTCATTCTATAGTGAGACACAGGGAAGAAAATGCAGACAGGACATAGGTGTTAGGAAACGAAAAGCAGTCTCAGTATATTCTATGAAACAGATTCTCATGTTGGGACAGATTCCCAGGTGGTCTAGTGGTTAGGATCCGGCGCTTTCACCGCCGTGGCCGGGGTTCGATTCCCCGTCTGGGAAGTATCTACACTAGTTTTTATGATTATTCTTTATTTTAGCTTACCTTACCTAGGACTCATTACAGATCACCATACATACAATATATCATTGATAATTTTGGGAGACCCAGTCTAATTATCATAATAACACATAAAAGCAGTTTTAGGTATAACAGAGGTGCCCTCACCAATGACAGTGCTAGAAGAAGGAGCTCTAGACTCTCTGTGAGAGGTCCACTGTGAGATATGATTGCATGATGAACGTTTTGCCCACGTGAAGGTAAATCTGAAGGAAAAGAAACCTTAAGGTGATGCAGAGAAACCAATCGCCAGACAGTATCGGCCAGCTGGCCTCGATAGCTCAGTTGGGAGAGCGTTAGACTGAAGATCTAAAGGTCCCCGGTTCGATCCCGGGTCTGGGCAGTTGCTTTTATTCTTGATTACAGTCTTTTAGTGAGACTAGAAATTAAATTCAAAATGTGTAGCCATCAACTAAAATAGGGACCTTTAGCAAACCCAACGTAGCTCATTAAACGTAGACATAGATCCCTACACATGCATTGCTGGCAATGGCAAAAGATTATGTTACGTCTGCGTTTCATGAGCTACGGTGTGGTTGTTAAGGGTCTCTATTGGGCTCTTGGCCAGTCTAGCTCAAGTACTGAAATCGTATTGATTGGTTATGCCAGTTTCCAAGCACTTGGCTTGTTGGTCTAGGGGTATGATTCTCGCTTCGGGTGCGAGAGGTCCCGGGTTCAATTCCCGGACAAGCCCATCTATTTAGCCAACAACATTAAACAAAGTTCAGTTTCACTACAAGTAGATTTCAATTTGAGCAAGTCTTGCACATTTCACAAGGATGAGTGTTGCTATGCGATACTTTTCATTATGTTCTATTTCTGAATAAGCCCATTGATCACAATTTAATGGACATGTATGAGTGGCCATCAATTAGGTGCGGCTTGTTGGTCTAGGGGCATGATTCTCGCTTAGGGTGCGAGAGGTCCCGGGTTCAACTCCCGGACAAGCCCTTACTTTATGCCATTTTTTGACAAAAGATTCACTGTTCATTTGTAGTGTACAGTTTGTATGCAATTGCTAACTTCTGTGTACATTTTATACTATTCCAGTATTGACTACTTGAAACGTTTTACATATCTGGGAGGTGCAGCAATATACCAATGACAATAACCTGTGTTTAGAGAATGGAGTAAGAAAGGCAAAGCTTGTCATTCAGATTCCCAGGTGGTCTAGTGGTTAGGATTCGGCGCTCTCACCGCCGCGGCCGGGGTTCGATTCCCCGTCTGGGAAGTGACTCTTTTCTGTTGCCTATGTGCTTTATTTCCTTACCAGAATATAAAAATACGATATAAAGGCGATAAGAGAAATTAACTTGGTCAGACATGAAGAGCTTTCAGCCAAAATGGAAACTTATAGATTATAACCATTTCATTCTATAGTGAGACACAGGGAAGAAAATGCAGACAGGACATAGGTGTTAGGAAACGAAAAGCAGTCTCAGTATATTCTATGAAACAGATTCTCATGTTGGGACAGATTCCCAGGTGGTCTAGTGGTTAGGTTCCGGCGCTTTCACCGCCGTGGCCGGGGTTCGATTCCCCGTCTGGGAAGTATCTACACTAGTTTTTATGATTATTCTTTATTTTAGCTTACCTTACCTAGGACTCATTACAGATCACCATACATACAATATATCATTGATAATTTTGGGAGACCCAGTCTAATTATCATAATAACACATAAAAGCAGTTTTAGGTATAACAGAGGTGCTCTCACCAATGACAGTGCTAGAAGAAGGAGCTCTAGACTCTCTGTGAGAGGTCCACTGTGAGATATGATTGCATGATGAACGTTTTGCCCACGTGAAGGTAAATCTGAAGGAAAAGAAACCTTAAGGTGATGCAGAGAAACCAATCGCCAGACAGTATCGGCCAGCTGGCCTCGATAGCTCAGTTGGGAGAGCGTTAGACTGAAGATCTAAAGGTCCCCGGTTCGATCCCGGGTCTGGGCAGTTGCTTTTATTCTTGATTACAGTCTTTTAGTGAGACTAGAAATTAAATTCAAAATGTGTAGCCATCAACTAAAATAGGGACCTTTAGCAAACCCAACGTAGCTCATTAAACGTAGACATAGATCCCTACACATGCATTGCTGGCAATGGCAAAAGATTATGTTACGTCTGCGTTTCATGAGCTACGGTGTGGTTGTTAAGGGTCTCTATTGGGCTCTTGGCCAGTCTAGCTCAAGTACTGAAATCGTATTGATTGGTTATGCCAGTTTCCAAGCACTTGGCTTGTTGGTCTAGGGGTATGATTCTCGCTTCGGGTGCGAGAGGTCCCGGGTTCAATTCCCGGACAAGCCCATCTATTTAGCCAACAACATTAAACAAAGTTCAGTTTCACTACAAGTAGATTTCAATTTGAGCAAGTCTTGCACATTTCACAAGGATGAGTGTTGCTATGCGATACTTTTCATTATGTTCTATTTCTGAATAAGCCCATTGATCACAATTTAATGGACATGTATGAGTGGCCATCAATTAGGTGCGGCTTGTTGGTCTAGGGGCATGATTCTCGCTTAGGGTGCGAGAGGTCCCGGGTTCAACTCCCGGACAAGCCCTTACTTTATGCCATTTTTTGACAAAAGATTCACTGTTCATTTGTAGTGTACAGTTTGTATGCAATTGCTAACTTCTGTGTACATTTTATACTATTCCAGTATTGACTACTTGAAACGTTTTACATATCTGGGAGGTGCAGCAATATACCAATGACAATAACCTGTGTTTAGAGAATGGAGTAAGAAAGGCAAAGCTTGTCATTCAGATTCCCAGGTGGTCTAGTGGTTAGGATTCGGCGCTCTCACCGCCGCGGCCGGGGTTCGATTCCCCGTCTGGGAAGTGACTCTTTTCTGTTGCCTATGTGCTTTATTTCCTTACCAGAATATAAAAATACGATATAAAGGCGATAAGAGAAATTAACTTGGTCAGACATGAAGAGCTTTCAGCCAAAATGGAAACTTATAGATTATAACCATTTCATTCTATAGTGAGACACAGGGAAGAAAATGCAGACAGGACATAGGTGTTAGGAAACGAAAAGCAGTCTCAGTATATTCTATGAAACAGATTCTCATGTTGGGACAGATTCCCAGGTGGTCTAGTGGTTAGGATCCGGCGCTTTCACCGCCGTGGCCGGGGTTCGATTCCCCGTCTGGGAAGTATCTACACTAGTTTTTATGATTATTCTTTATTTTAGCTTACCTTACCTAGGACTCATTACAGATCACCATACATACAATATATCATTGATAATTTTGGGAGACCCAGTCTAATTATCATAATAACACATAAAAGCAGTTTTAGGTATAACAGAGGTGCTCTCACCAATGACAGTGCTAGAAGAAGGAGCTCTAGACTCTCTGTGAGAGGTCCACTGTGAGATATGATTGCATGATGAACGTTTTGCCCACGTGAAGGTAAATCTGAAGGAAAAGAAACCTTAAGGTGATGCAGAGAAACCAATCGCCAGACAGTATCGGCCAGCTGGCCTCGATAGCTCAGTTGGGAGAGCGTTAGACTGAAGATCTAAAGGTCCCCGGTTCGATCCCGGGTCTGGGCAGTTGCTTTTATTCTTGATTACAGTCTTTTAGTGAGACTAGAAATTAAATTCAAAATGTGTAGCCATCAACTAAAATAGGGACCTTTAGCAAACCCAACGTAGCTCATTAAACGTAGACATAGATCCCTACACATGCATTGCTGGCAATGGCAAAAGATTATGTTACGTCTGCGTTTCATGAGCTACGGTGTGGTTGTTAAGGGTCTCTATTGGGCTCTTGGCCAGTCTAGCTCAAGTACTGAAATCGTATTGATTGGTTATGCCAGTTTCCAAGCACTTGGCTTGTTGGTCTAGGGGTATGATTCTCGCTTCGGGTGCGAGAGGTCCCGGGTTCAATTCCCGGACAAGCCCATCTATTTAGCCAACAACATTAAACAAAGTTCAGTTTCACTACAAGTAGATTTCAATTTGAGCAAGTCTTGCACATTTCACAAGGATGAGTGTTGCTATGCGATACTTTTCATTATGTTCTATTTCTGAATAAGCCCATTGATCACAATTTAATGGACATGTATGAGTGGCCATCAATTAGGTGCGGCTTGTTGGTCTAGGGGCATGATTCTCGCTTAGGGTGCGAGAGGTCCCGGGTTCAACTCCCGGACAAGCCCTCACTTTATGCCATTTTTTGACAAAAGATTCACTGTTCATTTGTAGTGTACAGTTTGTATGCAATTGCTAACTTCTGTGTACATTTTATACTATTCCAGTATTGACTACTTGAAACGTTTTACATATCTGGGAGGTGCAGCAATATACCAATGACAATAACCTGTGTTTAGAGAATGGAGTAAGAAAGGCAAAGCTTGTCATTCAGATTCCCAGGTGGTCTAGTGGTTAGGATTCGGCGCTCTCACCGCCGCGGCCGGGGTTCGATTCCCCGTCTGGGAAGTGACTCTTTTCTGTTGCCTATGTGCTTTATTTCCTTACCAGAATATAAAAATACGATATAAAGGCGATAAGAGAAATTAACTTGGTCAGACATGAAGAGCTTTCAGCCAAAATGGAAACTTATAGATTATAACCATTTCATTCTATAGTGAGACACAGGGAAGAAAATGCAGACAGGACATAGGTGTTAGGAAACGAAAAGCAGTCTCAGTATATTCTATGAAACAGATTCTCATGTTGGGACAGATTCCCAGGTGGTCTAGTGGTTAGGATCCGGCGCTTTCACCGCCGTGGCCGGGGTTCGATTCCCCGTCTGGGAAGTATCTACACTAGTTTTTATGATTATTCTTTATTTTAGCTTACCTTACCTAGGACTCATTACAGATCACCATACATACAATATATCATTGATAATTTTGGGAGACCCAGTCTAATTATCATAATAACACATAAAAGCAGTTTTAGGTATAACAGAGGTGCTCTCACCAATGACAGTGCTAGAAGAAGGAGCTCTAGACTCTCTGTGAGAGGTCCACTGTGAGATATGATTGCATGATGAACGTTTTGCCCACGTGAAGGTAAATCTGAAGGAAAAGAAACCTTAAGGTGATGCAGAGAAACCAATCGCCAGACAGTATCGGCCAGCTGGCCTCGATAGCTCAGTTGGGAGAGCGTTAGACTGAAGATCTAAAGGTCCCCGGTTCGATCCCGGGTCTGGGCAGTTGCTTTTATTCTTGATTACAGTCTTTTAGTGAGACTAGAAATTAAATTCAAAATGTGTAGCCATCAACTAAAATAGGGACCTTTAGCAAACCCAACGTAGCTCATTAAACGTAGACATAGATCCCTACACATGCATTGCTGGCAATGGCAAAAGATTATGTTACGTCTGCGTTTCATGAGCTACGGTGTGGTTGTTAAGGGTCTCTATTGGGCTCTTGGCCAGTCTAGCTCAAGTACTGAAATCGTATTGATTGGTTATGCCAGTTTCCAAGCACTTGGCTTGTTGGTCTAGGGGTATGATTCTCGCTTCGGGTGCGAGAGGTCCCGGGTTCAATTCCCGGACAAGCCCATCTATTTAGCCAACAACATTAAACAAAGTTCAGTTTCACTACAAGTAGATTTCAATTTGAGCAAGTCTTGCACATTTCACAAGGATGAGTGTTGCTATGCGATACTTTTCATTATGTTCTATTTCTGAATAAGCCCATTGATCACAATTTAATGGACATGTATGAGTGGCCATCAATTAGGTGCGGCTTGTTGGTCTAGGGGCATGATTCTCGCTTAGGGTGCGAGAGGTCCCGGGTTCAACTCCCGGACAAGCCCTTACTTTATGCCATTTTTTGACAAAAGATTCACTGTTCATTTGTAGTGTACAGTTTGTATGCAATTGCTAACTTCTGTGTACATTTTATACTATTCCAGTATTGACTACTTGAAACGTTTTACATATCTGGGAGGTGCAGCAATATACCAATGACAATAACCTGTGTTTAGAGAATGGAGTAAGAAAGGCAAAGCTTGTCATTCAGATTCCCAGGTGGTCTAGTGGTTAGGATTCGGCGCTCTCACCGCCGCGGCCGGGGTTCGATTCCCCGTCTGGGAAGTGACTCTTTTCTGTTGCCTATGTGCTTTATTTCCTTACCAGAATATAAAAATACGATATAAAGGCGATAAGAGAAATTAACTTGGTCAGACATGAAGAGCTTTCAGCCAAAATGGAAACTTATAGATTATAACCATTTCATTCTATAGTGAGACACAGGGAAGAAAATGCAGACAGGACATAGGTGTTAGGAAACGAAAAGCAGTCTCAGTATATTCTATGAAACAGATTCTCATGTTGGGACAGATTCCCAGGTGGTCTAGTGGTTAGGATCCGGCGCTTTCACCGCCGTGGCCGGGGTTCGATTCCCCGTCTGGGAAGTATCTACACTAGTTTTTATGATTATTCTTTATTTTAGCTTACCTTACCTAGGACTCATTACAGATCACCATACATACAATATATCATTGATAATTTTGGGAGACCCAGTCTAATTATCATAATAACACATAAAAGCAGTTTTAGGTATAACAGAGGTGCTCTCACCAATGACAGTGCTAGAAGAAGGAGCTCTAGACTCTCTGTGAGAGGTCCACTGTGAGATATGATTGCATGATGAACGTTTTGCCCACGTGAAGGTAAATCTGAAGGAAAAGAAACCTTAAGGTGATGCAGAGAAACCAATCGCCAGACAGTATCGGCCAGCTGGCCTCGATAGCTCAGTTGGGAGAGCGTTAGACTGAAGATCTAAAGGTCCCCGGTTCGATCCCGGGTCTGGGCAGTTGCTTTTATTCTTGATTACAGTCTTTTAGTGAGACTAGAAATTAAATTCAAAATGTGTAGCCATCAACTAAAATAGGGACCTTTAGCAAACCCAACGTAGCTCATTAAACGTAGACATAGATCCCTACACATGCATTGCTGGCAATGGCAAAAGATTATGTTACGTCTGCGTTTCATGAGCTACGGTGTGGTTGTTAAGGGTCTCTATTGGGCTCTTGGCCAGTCTAGCTCAAGTACTGAAATCGTATTGATTGGTTATGCCAGTTTCCAAGCACTTGGCTTGTTGGTCTAGGGGTATGATTCTCGCTTCGGGTGCGAGAGGTCCCGGGTTCAATTCCCGGACAAGCCCATCTATTTAGCCAACAACATTAAACAAAGTTCAGTTTCACTACAAGTAGATTTCAATTTGAGCAAGTCTTGCACATTTCACAAGGATGAGTGTTGCTATGCGATACTTTTCATTATGTTCTATTTCTGAATAAGCCCATTGATCACAATTTAATGGACATGTATGAGTGGCCATCAATTAGGTGCGGCTTGTTGGTCTAGGGGCATGATTCTCGCTTAGGGTGCGAGAGGTCCCGGGTTCAACTCCCGGACAAGCCCTTACTTTATGCCATTTTTTGACAAAAGATTCACTGTTCATTTGTAGTGTACAGTTTGTATGCAATTGCTAACTTCTGTGTACATTTTATACTATTCCAGTATTGACTACTTGAAACGTTTTACATATCTGGGAGGTGCAGCAATATACCAATGACAATAACCTGTGTTTAGAGAATGGAGTAAGAAAGGCAAAGCTTGTCATTCAGATTCCCAGGTGGTCTAGTGGTTAGGATTCGGCGCTCTCACCGCCGCGGCCGGGGTTCGATTCCCCGTCTGGGAAGTGACTCTTTTCTGTTGCCTATGTGCTTTATTTCCTTACCAGAATATAAAAATACGATATAAAGGCGATAAGAGAAATTAACTTGGTCAGACATGAAGAGCTTTCAGCCAAAATGGAAACTTATAGATTATAACCATTTCATTCTATAGTGAGACACAGGGAAGAAAATGCAGACAGGACATAGGTGTTAGGAAACGAAAAGCAGTCTCAGTATATTCTATGAAACAGATTCTCATGTTGGGACAGATTCCCAGGTGGTCTAGTGGTTAGGATCCGGCGCTTTCACCGCCGTGGCCGGGGTTCGATTCCCCGTCTGGGAAGTATCTACACTAGTTTTTATGATTATTCTTTATTTTAGCTTACCTTACCTAGGACTCATTACAGATCACCATACATACAATATATCATTGATAATTTTGGGAGACCCAGTCTAATTATCATAATAACACATAAAAGCAGTTTTAGGTATAACAGAGGTGCTCTCACCAATGACAGTGCTAGAAGAAGGAGCTCTAGACTCTCTGTGAGAGGTCCACTGTGAGATATGATTGCATGATGAACGTTTTGCCCACGTGAAGGTAAATCTGAAGGAAAAGAAACCTTAAGGTGATGCAGAGAAACCAATCGCCAGACAGTATCGGCCAGCTGGCCTCGATAGCTCAGTTGGGAGAGCGTTAGACTGAAGATCTAAAGGTCCCCGGTTCGATCCCGGGTCTGGGCAGTTGCTTTTATTCTTGATTACAGTCTTTTAGTGAGACTAGAAATTAAATTCAAAATGTGTAGCCATCAACTAAAATAGGGACCTTTAGCAAACCCAACGTAGCTCATTAAACGTAGACATAGATCCCTACACATGCATTGCTGGCAATGGCAAAAGATTATGTTACGTCTGCGTTTCATGAGCTACGGTGTGGTTGTTAAGGGTCTCTATTGGGCTCTTGGCCAGTCTAGCTCAAGTACTGAAATCGTATTGATTGGTTATGCCAGTTTCCAAGCACTTGGCTTGTTGGTCTAGGGGTATGATTCTCGCTTCGGGTGCGAGAGGTCCCGGGTTCAATTCCCGGACAAGCCCATCTATTTAGCCAACAACATTAAACAAAGTTCAGTTTCACTACAAGTAGATTTCAATTTGAGCAAGTCTTGCACATTTCACAAGGATGAGTGTTGCTATGCGATACTTTTCATTATGTTCTATTTCTGAATAAGCCCATTGATCACAATTTAATGGACATGTATGAGTGGCCATCAATTAGGTGCGGCTTGTTGGTCTAGGGGCATGATTCTCGCTTAGGGTGCGAGAGGTCCCGGGTTCAACTCCCGGACAAGCCCTTACTTTATGCCATTTTTTGACAAAAGATTCACTGTTCATTTGTAGTGTACAGTTTGTATGCAATTGCTAACTTCTGTGTACATTTTATACTATTCCAGTATTGACTACTTGAAACGTTTTACATATCTGGGAGGTGCAGCAATATACCAATGACAATAACCTGTGTTTAGAGAATGGAGTAAGAAAGGCAAAGCTTGTCATTCAGATTCCCAGGTGGTCTAGTGGTTAGGATTCGGCGCTCTCACCGCCGCGGCCGGGGTTCGATTCCCCGTCTGGGAAGTGACTCTTTTCTGTTGCCTATGTGCTTTATTTCCTTACCAGAATATAAAAATACGATATAAAGGCGATAAGAGAAATTAACTTGGTCAGACATGAAGAGCTTTCAGCCAAAATGGAAACTTATAGATTATAACCATTTCATTCTATAGTGAGACACAGGGAAGAAAATGCAGACAGGACATAGGTGTTAGGAAACGAAAAGCAGTCTCAGTATATTCTATGAAACAGATTCTCATGTTGGGACAGATTCCCAGGTGGTCTAGTGGTTAGGATCCGGCGCTTTCACCGCCGTGGCCGGGGTTCGATTCCCCGTCTGGGAAGTATCTACACTAGTTTTTATGATTATTCTTTATTTTAGCTTACCTTACCTAGGACTCATTACAGATCACCATACATACAATATATCATTGATAATTTTGGGAGACCCAGTCTAATTATCATAATAACACATAAAAGCAGTTTTAGGTATAACAGAGGTGCTCTCACCAATGACAGTGCTAGAAGAAGGAGCTCTAGACTCTCTGTGAGAGGTCCACTGTGAGATATGATTGCATGATGAACGTTTTGCCCACGTGAAGGTAAATCTGAAGGAAAAGAAACCTTAAGGTGATGCAGAGAAACCAATCGCCAGACAGTATCGGCCAGCTGGCCTCGATAGCTCAGTTGGGAGAGCGTTAGACTGAAGATCTAAAGGTCCCCGGTTCGATCCCGGGTCTGGGCAGTTGCTTTTATTCTTGATTACAGTCTTTTAGTGAGACTAGAAATTAAATTCAAAATGTGTAGCCATCAACTAAAATAGGGACCTTTAGCAAACCCAACGTAGCTCATTAAACGTAGACATAGATCCCTACACATGCATTGCTGGCAATGGCAAAAGATTATGTTACGTCTGCGTTTCATGAGCTACGGTGTGGTTGTTAAGGGTCTCTATTGGGCTCTTGGCCAGTCTAGCTCAAGTACTGAAATCGTATTGATTGGTTATGCCAGTTTCCAAGCACTTGGCTTGTTGGTCTAGGGGTATGATTCTCGCTTCGGGTGCGAGAGGTCCCGGGTTCAATTCCCGGACAAGCCCATCTATTTAGCCAACAACATTAAACAAAGTTCAGTTTCACTACAAGTAGATTTCAATTTGAGCAAGTCTTGCACATTTCACAAGGATGAGTGTTGCTATGCGATACTTTTCATTATGTTCTATTTCTGAATAAGCCCATTGATCACAATTTAATGGACATGTATGAGTGGCCATCAATTAGGTGCGGCTTGTTGGTCTAGGGGCATGATTCTCGCTTAGGGTGCGAGAGGTCCCGGGTTCAACTCCCGGACAAGCCCTTACTTTATGCCATTTTTTGACAAAAGATTCACTGTTCATTTGTAGTGTACAGTTTGTATGCAATTGCTAACTTCTGTGTACATTTTATACTATTCCAGTATTGACTACTTGAAACGTTTTACATATCTGGGAGGTGCAGCAATATACCAATGACAATAACCTGTGTTTAGAGAATGGAGTAAGAAAGGCAAAGCTTGTCATTCAGATTCCCAGGTGGTCTAGTGGTTAGGATTCGGCGCTCTCACCGCCGCGGCCGGGGTTCGATTCCCCGTCTGGGAAGTGACTCTTTTCTGTTGCCTATGTGCTTTATTTCCTTACCAGAATATAAAAATACGATATAAAGGCGATAAGAGAAATTAACTTGGTCAGACATGAAGAGCTTTCAGCCAAAATGGAAACTTATAGATTATAACCATTTCATTCTATAGTGAGACACAGGGAAGAAAATGCAGACAGGACATAGGTGTTAGGAAACGAAAAGCAGTCTCAGTATATTCTATGAAACAGATTCTCATGTTGGGACAGATTCCCAGGTGGTCTAGTGGTTAGGATCCGGCGCTTTCACCGCCGTGGCCGGGGTTCGATTCCCCGTCTGGGAAGTATCTACACTAGTTTTTATGATTATTCTTTATTTTAGCTTACCTTACCTAGGACTCATTACAGATCACCATACATACAATATATCATTGATAATTTTGGGAGACCCAGTCTAATTATCATAATAACACATAAAAGCAGTTTTAGGTATAACAGAGGTGCTCTCACCAATGACAGTGCTAGAAGAAGGAGCTCTAGACTCTCTGTGAGAGGTCCACTGTGAGATATGATTGCATGATGAACGTTTTGCCCACGTGAAGGTAAATCTGAAGGAAAAGAAACCTTAAGGTGATGCAGAGAAACCAATCGCCAGACAGTATCGGCCAGCTGGCCTCGATAGCTCAGTTGGGAGAGCGTTAGACTGAAGATCTAAAGGTCCCCGGTTCGATCCCGGGTCTGGGCAGTTGCTTTTATTCTTGATTACAGTCTTTTAGTGAGACTAGAAATTAAATTCAAAATGTGTAGCCATCAACTAAAATAGGGACCTTTAGCAAACCCAACGTAGCTCATTAAACGTAGACATAGATCCCTACACATGCATTGCTGGCAATGGCAAAAGATTATGTTACGTCTGCGTTTCATGAGCTACGGTGTGGTTGTTAAGGGTCTCTATTGGGCTCTTGGCCAGTCTAGCTCAAGTACTGAAATCGTATTGATTGGTTATGCCAGTTTCCAAGCACTTGGCTTGTTGGTCTAGGGGTATGATTCTCGCTTCGGGTGCGAGAGGTCCCGGGTTCAATTCCCGGACAAGCCCATCTATTTAGCCAACAACATTAAACAAAGTTCAGTTTCACTACAAGTAGATTTCAATTTGAGCAAGTCTTGCACATTTCACAAGGATGAGTGTTGCTATGCGATACTTTTCATTATGTTCTATTTCTGAATAAGCCCATTGATCACAATTTAATGGACATGTATGAGTGGCCATCAATTAGGTGCGGCTTGTTGGTCTAGGGGCATGATTCTCGCTTAGGGTGCGAGAGGTCCCGGGTTCAACTCCCGGACAAGCCCTTACTTTATGCCATTTTTTGACAAAAGATTCACTGTTCATTTGTAGTGTACAGTTTGTATGCAATTGCTAACTTCTGTGTACATTTTATACTATTCCAGTATTGACTACTTGAAACGTTTTACATATCTGGGAGGTGCAGCAATATACCAATGACAATAACCTGTGTTTAGAGAATGGAGTAAGAAAGGCAAAGCTTGTCATTCAGATTCCCAGGTGGTCTAGTGGTTAGGATTCGGCGCTCTCACCGCCGCGGCCGGGGTTCGATTCCCCGTCTGGGAAGTGACTCTTTTCTGTTGCCTATGTGCTTTATTTCCTTACCAGAATATAAAAATACGATATAAAGGCGATAAGAGAAATTAACTTGGTCAGACATGAAGAGCTTTCAGCCAAAATGGAAACTTATAGATTATAACCATTTCATTCTATAGTGAGACACAGGGAAGAAAATGCAGACAGGACATAGGTGTTAGGAAACGAAAAGCAGTCTCAGTATATTCTATGAAACAGATTCTCATGTTGGGACAGATTCCCAGGTGGTCTAGTGGTTAGGATCCGGCGCTTTCACCGCCGTGGCCGGGGTTCGATTCCCCGTCTGGGAAGTATCTACACTAGTTTTTATGATTATTCTTTATTTTAGCTTACCTTACCTAGGACTCATTACAGATCACCATACATACAATATATCATTGATAATTTTGGGAGACCCAGTCTAATTATCATAATAACACATAAAAGCAGTTTTAGGTATAACAGAGGTGCTCTCACCAATGACAGTGCTAGAAGAAGGAGCTCTAGACTCTCTGTGAGAGGTCCACTGTGAGATATGATTGCATGATGAACGTTTTGCCCACGTGAAGGTAAATCTGAAGGAAAAGAAACCTTAAGGTGATGCAGAGAAACCAATCGCCAGACAGTATCGGCCAGCTGGCCTCGATAGCTCAGTTGGGAGAGCGTTAGACTGAAGATCTAAAGGTCCCCGGTTCGATCCCGGGTCTGGGCAGTTGCTTTTATTCTTGATTACAGTCTTTTAGTGAGACTAGAAATTAAATTCAAAATGTGTAGCCATCAACTAAAATAGGGACCTTTAGCAAACCCAACGTAGCTCATTAAACGTAGACATAGATCCCTACACATGCATTGCTGGCAATGGCAAAAGATTATGTTACGTCTGCGTTTCATGAGCTACGGTGTGGTTGTTAAGGGTCTCTATTGGGCTCTTGGCCAGTCTAGCTCAAGTACTGAAATCGTATTGATTGGTTATGCCAGTTTCCAAGCACTTGGCTTGTTGGTCTAGGGGTATGATTCTCGCTTCGGGTGCGAGAGGTCCCGGGTTCAATTCCCGGACAAGCCCATCTATTTAGCCAACAACATTAAACAAAGTTCAGTTTCACTACAAGTAGATTTCAATTTGAGCAAGTCTTGCACATTTCACAAGGATGAGTGTTGCTATGCGATACTTTTCATTATGTTCTATTTCTGAATAAGCCCATTGATCACAATTTAATGGACATGTATGAGTGGCCATCAATTAGGTGCGGCTTGTTGGTCTAGGGGCATGATTCTCGCTTAGGGTGCGAGAGGTCCCGGGTTCAACTCCCGGACAAGCCCTTACTTTATGCCATTTTTTGACAAAAGATTCACTGTTCATTTGTAGTGTACAGTTTGTATGCAATTGCTAACTTCTGTGTACATTTTATACTATTCCAGTATTGACTACTTGAAACGTTTTACATATCTGGGAGGTGCAGCAATATACCAATGACAATAACCTGTGTTTAGAGAATGGAGTAAGAAAGGCAAAGCTTGTCATTCAGATTCCCAGGTGGTCTAGTGGTTAGGATTCGGCGCTCTCACCGCCGCGGCCGGGGTTCGATTCCCCGTCTGGGAAGTGACTCTTTTCTGTTGCCTATGTGCTTTATTTCCTTACCAGAATATAAAAATACGATATAAAGGCGATAAGAGAAATTAACTTGGTCAGACATGAAGAGCTTTCAGCCAAAATGGAAACTTATAGATTATAACCATTTCATTCTATAGTGAGACACAGGGAAGAAAATGCAGACAGGACATAGGTGTTAGGAAACGAAAAGCAGTCTCAGTATATTCTATGAAACAGATTCTCATGTTGGGACAGATTCCCAGGTGGTCTAGTGGTTAGGATCCGGCGCTTTCACCGCCGTGGCCGGGGTTCGATTCCCCGTCTGGGAAGTATCTACACTAGTTTTTATGATTATTCTTTATTTTAGCTTACCTTACCTAGGACTCATTACAGATCACCATACATACAATATATCATTGATAATTTTGGGAGACCCAGTCTAATTATCATAATAACACATAAAAGCAGTTTTAGGTATAACAGAGGTGCTCTCACCAATGACAGTGCTAGAAGAAGGAGCTCTAGACTCTCTGTGAGAGGTCCACTGTGAGATATGATTGCATGATGAACGTTTTGCCCACGTGAAGGTAAATCTGAAGGAAAAGAAACCTTAAGGTGATGCAGAGAAACCAATCGCCAGACAGTATCGGCCAGCTGGCCTCGATAGCTCAGTTGGGAGAGCGTTAGACTGAAGATCTAAAGGTCCCCGGTTCGATCCCGGGTCTGGGCAGTTGCTTTTATTCTTGATTACAGTCTTTTAGTGAGACTAGAAATTAAATTCAAAATGTGTAGCCATCAACTAAAATAGGGACCTTTAGCAAACCCAACGTAGCTCATTAAACGTAGACATAGATCCCTACACATGCATTGCTGGCAATGGCAAAAGATTATGTTACGTCTGCGTTTCATGAGCTACGGTGTGGTTGTTAAGGGTCTCTATTGGGCTCTTGGCCAGTCTAGCTCAAGTACTGAAATCGTATTGATTGGTTATGCCAGTTTCCAAGCACTTGGCTTGTTGGTCTAGGGGTATGATTCTCGCTTCGGGTGCGAGAGGTCCCGGGTTCAATTCCCGGACAAGCCCATCTATTTAGCCAACAACATTAAACAAAGTTCAGTTTCACTACAAGTAGATTTCAATTTGAGCAAGTCTTGCACATTTCACAAGGATGAGTGTTGCTATGCGATACTTTTCATTATGTTCTATTTCTGAATAAGCCCATTGATCACAATTTAATGGACATGTATGAGTGGCCATCAATTAGGTGCGGCTTGTTGGTCTAGGGGCATGATTCTCGCTTAGGGTGCGAGAGGTCCCGGGTTCAACTCCCGGACAAGCCCTTACTTTATGCCATTTTTTGACAAAAGATTCACTGTTCATTTGTAGTGTACAGTTTGTATGCAATTGCTAACTTCTGTGTACATTTTATACTATTCCAGTATTGACTACTTGAAACGTTTTACATATCTGGGAGGTGCAGCAATATACCAATGACAATAACCTGTGTTTAGAGAATGGAGTAAGAAAGGCAAAGCTTGTCATTCAGATTCCCAGGTGGTCTAGTGGTTAGGATTCGGCGCTCTCACCGCCGCGGCCGGGGTTCGATTCCCCGTCTGGGAAGTGACTCTTTTCTGTTGCCTATGTGCTTTATTTCCTTACCAGAATATAAAAATACGATATAAAGGCGATAAGAGAAATTAACTTGGTCAGACATGAAGAGCTTTCAGCCAAAATGGAAACTTATAGATTATAACCATTTCATTCTATAGTGAGACACAGGGAAGAAAATGCAGACAGGACATAGGTGTTAGGAAACGAAAAGCAGTCTCAGTATATTCTATGAAACAGATTCTCATGTTGGGACAGATTCCCAGGTGGTCTAGTGGTTAGGATCCGGCGCTTTCACCGCCGTGGCCGGGGTTCGATTCCCCGTCTGGGAAGTATCTACACTAGTTTTTATGATTATTCTTTATTTTAGCTTACCTTACCTAGGACTCATTACAGATCACCATACATACAATATATCATTGATAATTTTGGGAGACCCAGTCTAATTATCATAATAACACATAAAAGCAGTTTTAGGTATAACAGAGGTGCTCTCACCAATGACAGTGCTAGAAGAAGGAGCTCTAGACTCTCTGTGAGAGGTCCACTGTGAGATATGATTGCATGATGAACGTTTTGCCCACGTGAAGGTAAATCTGAAGGAAAAGAAACCTTAAGGTGATGCAGAGAAACCAATCGCCAGACAGTATCGGCCAGCTGGCCTCGATAGCTCAGTTGGGAGAGCGTTAGACTGAAGATCTAAAGGTCCCCGGTTCGATCCCGGGTCTGGGCAGTTGCTTTTATTCTTGATTACAGTCTTTTAGTGAGACTAGAAATTAAATTCAAAATGTGTAGCCATCAACTAAAATAGGGACCTTTAGCAAACCCAACGTAGCTCATTAAACGTAGACATAGATCCCTACACATGCATTGCTGGCAATGGCAAAAGATTATGTTACGTCTGCGTTTCATGAGCTACGGTGTGGTTGTTAAGGGTCTCTATTGGGCTCTTGGCCAGTCTAGCTCAAGTACTGAAATCGTATTGATTGGTTATGCCAGTTTCCAAGCACTTGGCTTGTTGGTCTAGGGGTATGATTCTCGCTTCGGGTGCGAGAGGTCCCGGGTTCAATTCCCGGACAAGCCCATCTATTTAGCCAACAACATTAAACAAAGTTCAGTTTCACTACAAGTAGATTTCAATTTGAGCAAGTCTTGCACATTTCACAAGGATGAGTGTTGCTATGCGATACTTTTCATTATGTTCTATTTCTGAATAAGCCCATTGATCACAATTTAATGGACATGTATGAGTGGCCATCAATTAGGTGCGGCTTGTTGGTCTAGGGGCATGATTCTCGCTTAGGGTGCGAGAGGTCCCGGGTTCAACTCCCGGACAAGCCCTTACTTTATGCCATTTTTTGACAAAAGATTCACTGTTCATTTGTAGTGTACAGTTTGTATGCAATTGCTAACTTCTGTGTACATTTTATACTATTCCAGTATTGACTACTTGAAACGTTTTACATATCTGGGAGGTGCAGCAATATACCAATGACAATAACCTGTGTTTAGAGAATGGAGTAAGAAAGGCAAAGCTTGTCATTCAGATTCCCAGGTGGTCTAGTGGTTAGGATTCGGCGCTCTCACCGCCGCGGCCGGGGTTCGATTCCCCGTCTGGGAAGTGACTCTTTTCTGTTGCCTATGTGCTTTATTTCCTTACCAGAATATAAAAATACGATATAAAGGCGATAAGAGAAATTAACTTGGTCAGACATGAAGAGCTTTCAGCCAAAATGGAAACTTATAGATTATAACCATTTCATTCTATAGTGAGACACAGGGAAGAAAATGCAGACAGGACATAGGTGTTAGGAAACGAAAAGCAGTCTCAGTATATTCTATGAAACAGATTCTCATGTTGGGACAGATTCCCAGGTGGTCTAGTGGTTAGGATCCGGCGCTTTCACCGCCGTGGCCGGGGTTCGATTCCCCGTCTGGGAAGTATCTACACTAGTTTTTATGATTATTCTTTATTTTAGCTTACCTTACCTAGGACTCATTACAGATCACCATACATACAATATATCATTGATAATTTTGGGAGACCCAGTCTAATTATCATAATAACACATAAAAGCAGTTTTAGGTATAACAGAGGTGCTCTCACCAATGACAGTGCTAGAAGAAGGAGCTCTAGACTCTCTGTGAGAGGTCCACTGTGAGATATGATTGCATGATGAACGTTTTGCCCACGTGAAGGTAAATCTGAAGGAAAAGAAACCTTAAGGTGATGCAGAGAAACCAATCGCCAGACAGTATCGGCCAGCTGGCCTCGATAGCTCAGTTGGGAGAGCGTTAGACTGAAGATCTAAAGGTCCCCGGTTCGATCCCGGGTCTGGGCAGTTGCTTTTATTCTTGATTACAGTCTTTTAGTGAGACTAGAAATTAAATTCAAAATGTGTAGCCATCAACTAAAATAGGGACCTTTAGCAAACCCAACGTAGCTCATTAAACGTAGACATAGATCCCTACACATGCATTGCTGGCAATGGCAAAAGATTATGTTACGTCTGCGTTTCATGAGCTACGGTGTGGTTGTTAAGGGTCTCTATTGGGCTCTTGGCCAGTCTAGCTCAAGTACTGAAATCGTATTGATTGGTTATGCCAGTTTCCAAGCACTTGGCTTGTTGGTCTAGGGGTATGATTCTCGCTTCGGGTGCGAGAGGTCCTGGGTAAGACAGCGACCAGGGGATGTAGGCCTATCTAGGTCTCAGCAAAGGAAATCCTTTTACCTCATACTTTAATATAGCGGAAAACGTAATAACAGCTGGATTTACAATTTTCGAAAATCACCCTTGACCTAAAAGATACATCTTTCCTACAAAACACTTCCAACCAAAATTAGCTACTGACCAAGGAAAATTTGAGCACTGGTCTGTAGCTTAAAACCACCTGAATTCCGCCTGAATTTGCACTGAATAATTTGCATTTTCACTGATCCCCAATCTAGCCTTTGAAAAAAATGTAGACTCACTGGGAATCCCTTTCCTATTATTTGATTGAAATTGGCAGACATCCAGCAGCATGTGTACAAGTTTTCATAATATTGGCATCATTTCCAACTTATTTATGGATCATTCAATGCCCCTGCAGTATTCACTTCTGACCAGAATCGTATATGACTCTCAGTTTTCTGCGGGATTACCCTCACTGAGACCTCTTTATATAGTGACTCAATATTTTTAGTCCTAAATACCACTGGAATCCAGAAGTAAACACTCTAAGGATATGTTTGATGCCTTGTTTACAAACCCACTATCAAATTTAGACCAATCATCTTTAGACAGCGTGACAGCAGAGGCACCCTTGCCACCACCTAGCGTCAATTTAGTGTAGTGTAACGGATGGGTGCCGTCATTTTGAATCAGGAGTCACAACGCAAATTAACTGACTTAAATTTGTAAACTCGCACCGTCAAGACTGTAGATGCTATCTCGGCGATCTCCCCCGGCAGACTCGCGCTCCCCCACTCACTGCCATCTCTGCCAAAACCTAAGACATCTTCTGTAACGGGAGGGATAAAAGAAGCGCTCTCCTGCGGAAAAGGTTTAGAAAAGGGTGGGGCCCTTGATGAGGGGGTCCCCATGTCGCATGTCGATTTTAAGAAATGGCCATGGCGCATGTCAATGTCGCTTAAAAATGCTCATGTCCCATGTCGATTTTAAGAACTATCCAGGTCCCATGTCACTATCTTTTTAAGCCTCATGTGGCATGTCACTAGGCCTCATGTTAGATGTCGAATTTAAGAAATACCCATGTCGCCATGTCGAATTTAGGGGTTTAGGGCCATAAGGGTACAACTTCCCTGCTCTCCTATCCTCTTCACACACTGACAGTATAATGTGACAAATGTAAACAGTTTGATCCCACAATATTAAAAGGGTTTCATCCCACAAGTCAAGGCCCGGGTGGCCCAAAGCTGAAAAAAATAGTGTCACCCCTGCGTTACTAAAGTTCAAATGGGAGGGGTATTCGATGTGTCTTGTGTGTGTGTTGGGGGGGGGGCGGATACTTTCTTCCTGCATTTGCGCTAAAATCCACCAAGACTCAGTATCCCATTCTTAGATAATGAGCACTCACTAAACCTGGACGAAGATGTGTGCACATATTCGTTCATTGGTGGCAATTGTAAAAGCCTAAACGCCCCTGTACCTTTCCCTTTCTCAGTGTCCTGGTCACCAGAGGCTGTGTCTCACGAACTTGTGCCAATGTGTTTGGCTATGACCGGATGCCGTCTATGACCAGCTATCTAAAAAAGTAGTTTGGAGGGATAAACTTAAAAAAATAAAACAATTTTACAATTTCTTTTCATAAAAATTAAGGATTAAAAAAAACAAAAAACTTTTTTATTCCTCCAAACAACTGTTTTAGATAGACGGTCATAGACGGCACCCGGTCATAGACGGCACCCAGTCATAGACGGCACCCGGTCATAGACAAACAGATTGGCCCAAGTTCATGAGACACAGCCTAGAAACGCTTTAGGGAGTGATCATTTTTTAACAACAGGGGGGGGTGGTTTTCCGCGCGAAGCACGCGAAAAAATTTTAACCCCCCCGGTCAACGGGTCGAAATTTTTTACCCCCCCCTACGGGTCGGAAATCGGCGCGCACGCGGGCCCTTTGAAGCATAGTTACGCGCGGGCTTTTTCGCCCAAAACAGGTTAAATTTTTTTGACCCCCCCCCAGAGGGGTCCAAATTTTTTACACCCCCCCGGTCAAGGGGTCCAAATTTTTTTGCCCCCCCCCCCCTGTTGATAAAAAATGATCACTCCCTTAGTGCTGTAGGGCTCCATTTCCTCATTTCAGACAGTTGATCCTCTGTCCTGAGCTAGACTGTACCCGTGTCAGTACACCCTGCTGTACCTGACCAGACTAGATTCATGCCCTGACGCACACATTTCCCTCCTGAGCTGGTGATAAATATCTAACCAATAATGAATGGCTATGATGGCACTTGTGAGGTGTATCGTAGGATACCTTGTGCCCGATATCCATACAATATACCTCACAAGTGCCTTCATAGCCATTCAATATTAGGTTTATTACACGATTCCTCCTTACTGCATCATGCCAACCCTATGGTGTTGATACACTCCCAAAGGGTCGGCATAATACCCAATGTTAGAAGCGAACCAACAGACCAACCGACCAGGGCACACAGGCCGTGTAGGCCTACCCACGTGAGTGGCCGGCTGGGGGCAGGCCCCGGGGGCAGGCCCCGGCGGCAGGCAGCCCCCTGCCACCGTCCCACTGCATCCGTCCCACTGCCTCCGTCTCACTGCCTGTGCAGGGCCGGCCACCAGCATACACCTGGCCGGTTGGCAGGGAGAGCACCATGGTCAATCTGGCGTGGTAGCTAGCACGTAGGACTCACACACCACAGGTCCCCTGTTTGAGCCTGGGTGGATATGTTGTGCACAAACCAGAAGAGCATGGCCACATTACTTTTTTTATATATGTTTAAAAAAAAATAGAATTATTTTAACCAGTAAATAAGTCAAGTCCAACTTCTACCTTTATGATAAAAAATAAAATAAAAATTATATGGATTTTCGAAGAAATTACATGAAAAAGAGCCCTTTCTTCCATAACTCGCTTAATAATGCTCCTACAGGGCTGCAACTCTGCATATAGACCCGGATATAGACTCCTTGTTTCGTCCCCCAGTATAAAAGGCGCCTCGACCGCATGGTGCATACAGCGTTCCACTTAAAGTCTTGGAGTAGCGTGTTCGAATCACCATGAAACCTCGGATTTTATGAGTGACAAAATTTTTGAATTGCTCAGGACCACCGGAAACGGGCTGATGTCCACCGGAAGAGTGCCGATATCCACCGGAAGAGTGCCAATATCACTAGATATCAGCAAGGGGATATCACCTAAAAAGCACTATGAGTGGCCCAATCGTGTAATAATATACAATATGGCTGATTTGTCATCTTTATGAGCTTATGAGCTTATAGCGAGGGTAGGTCTCAGGAAAATATGATTTACAGCACAGAAGTCTGTAAATATACAGCAAAATTAGTTCTGTATTTCCGACTACAGCAAATATTATTGTTCTGTAAATTTACAGTATATTGTGCTGTAAACTGACAGTAACTATTTACAGTGTACCAGTTACAACTCTATTTATATACATACAACTATTACCCTATACGCGATGTCATATCCGCATTCACCAAATTCAAACAATTCCAATCACCGGGACCAAACCAAACGGTCCCCACACTACTTTTACCCACCCACCCACATCTGTATTTTATGTAATAACAATAAGGACATATGTCCCATGTCTTAACCACGTAAATACATCAAATTAATAAATATAAAGGTATCATTACTATCATATTAATGATTATCATGTTTATCATGTAATCGTGTAATTGAATTTATTATGTTAAAATAAATTTAATTTACCCCAAGCCGCCTGTCAAAAGTGTCTTATTTCCCAAGGTGCGCCAATGATGTGTATCTATGCTTCAAATGGATTAAATAAACAATGCAAAAAACGTTCTACCCAGTGTGCTCTGGTGGGGTTCGAACGCATACTCCTCATTGAAAAATGATCCAGTATTCCGGAAGATTTTCTTTAGATATAAATTCGTCCAGGCCCATTTGGGCCTCGTGTGTTCGAGGCTTGGGTCATTTCCACTTCCAGGCAGTTCATCCATTTTTTAAACAGTCAAAGAATATTCAGGTGAAAAATACACTGTTTGTGGCTAATTGAGCAGTAAGTATGTCGGCTATCATTATGCTAACACTATTCAGGGTAGTTAACATAAACTGGTACTGTCCTGGATGGTGTGTCCCAATGACACATAGGGACCTTTAGCAAACCTGACGTATAGCTCAATAAACGCAGACGCAGGCACTTATACGTGCATTTGTGGCAAATAGGGACCTTTAGCAAACCCTACATAGCTCATTAAACGCAGACGTAGTAATGCTTAAGGGATAGGCTACGTCTGCGTTTGATGAGCTTTTACGTGGTTGCTAAAGGTCCCTATTGTCAAGACCTACGTTACGCCAATGTTTCATGGGCCTTGACGTAGTTTCTACTGACAAATAGGGACCTTTAGCAAACCCGACGTAGCTCATTTAACGCAGACGTATCCTATACCTTTAGCACTGCTACGTCTGCGTTTTATGAGCTTTTACATGGTTGCTAAAGGTCCCTACTGGCAATGTCACCTGTCACTTTAATTCCTGTGCATGTCATGTCACTTATCTTTTTTTCTCTCACTAAACTCCATATTGAATGCAGTATGCATCTCCCTGATACAACACATCTATGCAGTACAGCGGAATCTGTGACCACTTTGTCAACGTTGGATGCAGACAAGGTGCCATTTGAAGCCACTATCATGTGACTACTGCTACAGGCAGATACTATTTGTTTTGGCCGGGTTTGATTTGAACAAATGTTTTCTGTACATGCATTGTGTGACTTGGAACACACAGCCAAGTTGCCGAAGTGTGAGCTGACAGAAGGGGAGACTGACATCTCTTTCATAAATCACCTTCAAAGGACTGCAGGAGGAGACTTAGAAGAGACTGGTTATTTGAGCCAAAATATTACTAAAACATTTGCTATACTGGATGGAACAGCTATTTAAACAACAAGAATAACACAAAGTTCCACGGAGTCTGTATAGTTATAGCTTCGATACAACGCTCCATATTGATTTCTATCGTGTATTGCTGTGTTATATTCCCTGCACAACTTTTCATACATCATCATTCTGTTCAAAGGCACTTTGGGTTGGCCATATAGTGCGTTTTTAAATTTTAACCAATTTGACGAATCGCCTGACTTTTACATCTGGTAAGCCAAATTCGGTATTAATTAGCCAGATTTCTTTTTTCATTAATAGAGATACTAATTTTGAAAGTATCAATCATATGATTTCAAAATACAAGATATTTTAACCCAGCCGATTAAATTTCAAGAACTAAAGCACAAATCTTCTGAGGAAATACACCCATGCAGCATGTTCACGGAGGGTGTGTTTCCTTAGTTACATAATTGGTTGGTTTGGAATCATTTTCTTGTTCTGTTCCCAGCCTTATGTTCCAATAAGATTAGTATAACACTAGTAGAAGGCAACATCCACTCTCAACGAGGGAGAAGTTGTAGCTGCATACATTCATGTATTCAGGCCAGGAGCGGCAAGTCACCCCAAGCAGCTGTTGTATCCATCATCAGACCTCACACTGTCTAATTGGGAATAGGGGAAGGCAGAACAGGGGGACGGGGGCGAGGGGGAAAATATGTCTACTATGGCAACTAGAATGGGAGACCACCTAGTTTTAGTATAGTAGAGGCCATTTATATATATATATATATATATATATATATATATATATATATATATATATATATATATATATATATATATATATATATATATATATATATTATATGTATATATTAAGTAGGGAATATCTCTATTTTTCTATATTTTATTGTTCATTATAACATCTGTAAAGGGAAGTCTTGAAGGATAAAATGATTGAGAGTAGTATGTCCTTTTAACATAACTAACTTCTATGTGGTTCAAACAAAAACAAAATTATACTGGATAAGAAATTAGGTATTTTGTAATAATTTTTATGACTAGATTTCTTAATATTTGTGCAGGATAGCGAATATTATTACTAAGAAATCCAACGCTCACAGTGATGGCCTGACAAAGTGTTCAGTCCAAAACATATACACCATGGATAAAACCTGGTTAGTGTCTGTATGACCATGAGCGGTGGCTGCCATAGTAACCAAGATAGAGATTGCACTTACCTGTTTCAGCACACACTTTCACACCCTGATTAGCGATTTGTAATGTTGGCCATCCAATACGTTTAATTGGAATCATTTATATCTCCACCTTAACAAATGGTCAATTGTTGAGTATGATTTTTTTCACTTTTAATCCCACAGATATATTCAGAATCAATTATAACAGTGTGGATAGTGAATCAAGTAAAGTTCATCCCAATCTGATTTCTTAATAATGACAATAGTTATGACCTTTCAAACCACTCTTGTTGATGTATGGCAGTGGATATGATACATCATATGTATACATGCACAATCTCATATTTCAAAATTATTCTGTTGAGAAGATTGCATTGCGCAACATGGCTTTGTATGGACAAGCAGTTTGATATATCAGGTTACAGCCACTACTGTAGGGTATTAACATGTGTTTTTTTTGTCGAGAGAGAACAGAATATTATTAGATATTCATGTCAGTATCCAAAGTAAAGTGCTCATGCAGAGTGCAAGATGAATGGTAAATAATATGCTTTTAGTTAGTTAGACCTTGCAATTTTATTACATTCTGTCATATGATTATATCAACCCTTCTTTTTTGATACAATTTTTAAGTTCTAGAAACCTATAGTATTCTAGACTGTGACCGTATCACATTGATGAGAGACATCCTAGAATTTTCGCCAATTCAAGGATAACATGCTATGGCCAACTCTGTCCACGGGTTCACTTTTCATCATTTTTGACATGTTGGACCTTTATGATACGACCCTGGTCCAACTCTTGAAGAACAACCAAAAGGGAATTCATGTTGTTTGGCCTTTGGCAATAATTATTTATAATCTATGTTTGTAATATTCACTGTACATCTATAGCTATTGAGATCGTTCAGCAATTCATGAAGCGTTCAGCAATGGATTGGATGGAAATTATTTCTCTTATCTAATTTCCACCAGTACAATCAAAGTTAATGATTTAGCAGAAAAATGTAGTAACGGTCGGGCCATGGTGCTTGCTAATAATATGTGACACAATCTGCGAAAAGGGCCCTTAGTGCAGGGCGCACTAAAGCCCAAAATCCACGGCGACAAGAAGCTGCGTTAAAACGGTATCGCCCCTCTGCCGCGCCTATTTCGCCGCCATTTCGCCCTGCCGCGTCTTTTTCGCGGCTGTGCCGCCAAAGTCCACGGCGTTACAGGGGTGAAATCGGCGCGGTAGGGCGAAATGGCGGCGAAATAGGTGCGGCAGAGGGGCGATACCGTTTTATCGCAGCTTCCTGCCGCCGTGGATTTTGGGCTTATGGTCCTTTTTCCTAGTGCACGTCACATATATAAGTCGTAGTTCGCGATCGTGTCTTTACCTGTACTCACGTAAAGAAGCCAATAACATAGGCCGATATCATCACTCATGTATGAATCCTTATAGATGATGGCAGGCAACCCCTGACTGCATGTGTTGTATACCAGAGAGTTGTCTCTGTGACTGGCAGCGTACACTTATTTGACCTTGGCAGTTTACAGATGGAACCCAATTCCAAAGCCATATAATTATGGACAACATAATCCTCGTCGGATGGCAGAAAGTATGGGTTTATATTCCACCCACGTGAGGGCAGTTCCAGTCATGCACTAGGGCTGTGGTGTAGGCCTAAGTCATATAGATTCTCTGGCCCCGACTCTATTATAGTGGAGTCTGGGAAAACTCACAAAAACATGTTTGACAAACTTGTCTTCAGGAGTTGACCAATCAAATCCTGTACACCAGTCCCCGTGCTCAGTCTGGCATGAAGACAGGATCTTAATAAGTATAGCATTTGTCAGCATTATTTGAATCGCCAAAGTCAGCAGTCACCAACAAATTCGACACATTCAACAGCCTATATAGCCAGCCAGCCCGCCTTCCGAAAAAAACAACTAACTGTGGACTTTCAAGCAGGGATTAATACTTCTAGGGGTATTTTAGAGTCTTTGCAGACATTTCAGAGCATGTAACAATCTTTAATAGAAAAATAACGTGAAAGTTTAGCTCTTTGGGCCTCTCCGACTGCTCACATCAGCCTCCAGTCAAAATGGTGGGCGGGAGACAAAGAGGAATGTAAACACGCCACCAAAAAGGTTGCATTCATAATTTACAGCTCAAATATCACACAAAACTTAACACCCGTGCTTTTTATTTTTAAATTTTTATGATGATACATTTTAAAACCCAACCTAGAGTCAGGCAGGCACATAACGCCGTTCATAGGCTATGCCAAAGGGTTTAAAAAAATATATATATTTAAAAAAAACTAACTTTGGAGAGGGACTAAAGAAGGGAGATGATGGAGGAGAACCAGGACTATTGATGTAGAATTTGGAACTTGTGCCATTAAGGCAACATTGCATGTGTAGGCCTCCCTTGGGGAATAGACCCTTTAGTATATGAAGGTCCTGTTTTAGGGTGGGACAATATTTCAATTTTTATTTGAGGTCTATTTGTTTGAATTTACCATATCACACATGTTATGAATAGCTGCACTACACTGTGTACTGCATAATCAATGCCTCAGCCCAAATCAAGGCAGCAGCTCACGATATGGGTTCTCGGTAGCACCCCTGGACGTGGGACAACCCGTGCAAGGTCTGTAAATAACTAATACACATGGGTTCCTGCATTGTGAGGAGCCTGTTTGTAGAACTGGGGACTGAAAGGGACAATCAGCAGCAGAATGTGGCAATCTGTTCTCATTAATCGGGACTTGGACATGCTGTAGTTCTCTCTCCAGACCACATGGGGACTGATCCGAGTCTGTTAGTGTTAAACCTGTAAAGCACTGTAACGCGCAGTAATGCAATATGCACTGTATCTACTCCTGGGATTGAGAGGCAATAATATTATCATTGATATAGGCCAAGGCCGAAATAAAGTGTATGATACCGCTTTAATAGAGTGTTGTGCTAGAGATGGTCGGCAGGGGGTTGGTAGTATTAGGGTAAAGGTCTGACACTCCAGTGGCACGCTCATGTCTGCACATAGACTCAGACCTGTAGTGTAATTTGCAGAGAGTAGATGGATCTATTGTAGGCCTGGTCTGAATGTGCAGACGTGAGCGTGCCACAGGAGTGTCATACCTCTTTAGGCCACACTTTTTTTATTTATTTGGGTTACGGATCCTTCAAAAAATGATCAACGCACGGAGGACGAAATAAAAGAAATTAAAAATAAAATAAAAGTTATCCCCTGGGCATTTTATTTATTTATTGTACAGAAAGTCTGTATATCCCAATGTCGGAGGGAAATATAAAAAGGACCACCCACAATAGAAAGGATGGTCTGACAATAGAAATACAATGATATTTAGGTAAACAGATTTTTTTGAAAAGGTTTCAAAAATCGAGAAAATTCTTAAGTCCCATTTTACCTTAATGAAAAGTAGATAGTTGTTTTCCTGTTGATTTTAGCTTTCTTTTGGTATATCATATCATATATCTTCTTCTCTGGATTTCACATGGGAGGGAATAAAAAAAAGTCTAAAATTCAAATTTTATTTTTATTCTGATTTTGGGCTTTCCTAGTGCGGCGGGCCCGTAACCCAAATAATAAAAAAAAGTGTGGCCTTACAGTAATACTAACAACCCCCTACCAACCATCTCTTGTAAGCACAACATTCTGTTGGGCCTGTGAGGCCTATACTACGGTGTTAGTGCTGTACAATCTCGTGATGGTTTACAGCATAAACGGATATAATATTTGGGTTCACGATTTACAGTGTATGCTTTAGGCATTACCATGCATGTTTTTAATGAACTACATCAAGTTTACTAATTGTCCCTTATGTGCGCCTTTTTGAAGAGCGATAGATTCAATACTGGGCTTCAAGACTGGTCAAGGTCAAATTCTGGGCCCAATGTATACCACAGAAGCAGACAGGGCCCTCCTTTCACTCACCCGTTCCAGCTGACAGGGACGTCAAACAAGGCTCTGCTCTCTAGGTCGAAACCTATACAGCTAAGAGAGTCCAATTGTCTCCCAACATAAGTCATTTTTTGTGATATATGCCTTGAGTCACTTGACTCTATTCCCTGTTCTGATGCACACAGGTGTTTCAGATTACAAGAACCAAAAATATATAGATTCAACCGATATGAAACTAAAGCTTTAAAACGACCGAGACAACAATTCTAGACAGAAACAAAGGCAATTTTATTTTGTATTGACCTATTTTCCTATACTTTGTCACCAGTTAATTAACTGGCAGTGTTGCTTTCTCCGTCTCTAGTTCCACCTCGATCGGTCTCTGTCAGTCACTTCGTTGTCCCCTCCCTCTCGTTATGCATACTGCCAGGCTGCAAGGCTTGGTTGGCAGTGAGCCTGCATGTGACCAGTCATGATGATGCAGATGAACCCATAACACATTACAGGCACAGCTCCATACTAGTGTCTGGGGCAGAACTATACACACATGCTGCCTACACTATACTCATGCTACTCGCCATGTAAATATCGAGTATAGCTTACCAAAGGGCATATGGTTCTAAGACTGTTTAGCTACATGATTTCCTCCCTTGAGAGCTGCATCGTTCTTGAACGTTCTATGCCCTTTGTCGTCACAATGCATTTATGAGTGCAGGTCAGATGGGCAGTGATGGGTAGACTCCTCAAGCCTGGTACTCTTTTTTTTGGACGTGGATTTATTTGATCTAATCATCCTTGCGAATGAAAACTAGCTTGGGCGCATTGCCCTTCTGCCGCCAGCACCCCACATAAGTGAGTGTGTCAACCCCATAGGAATGAAAGCTATAATGAAGCCAGGGGTGTAGAAACAACTCGCAAGGGCCACATTCATGCATCATGATTAGAAAGGCGAAATCCAAATGTCACCCTTTAAACTATATATTTATATTAACACTACACATGTATGATGTATAGTGACAGGGAGCACACTTCATATCATCAGGCATGAGGGCCTCGCATTCACATAAATGGAGGTGCTCTAGGCAGGTGTGTCCCCCTAGTGGGCTCGGCAGGAACCACTGCAGTCACCACCAGTACTGCGACCAGAGCAGCTCTCCCTGGTCCTACAGTAGGACTGTACCTGCTCACTGCTACCCTGTGTGGTGGGAGGGAGTGGGACTACCTGCTCTGTGCGGTGTGTGGAGGGAGGGAGGCGCTCAGGAGGAGGGGGAGGACATGCTCGGAGCAGCTCATGGAGCAGCTCACCTAGGGCGGGGAGTGGTCAGTGGCTCAGGCTACCACCCACTCACTACTTGTGGTACAGTTAGTGCTGAGGTGCAGGAGGAGGATTAACATTAACACTTACATACCAAGTGGACACATCACCCGGCAGCGCTCTGTGTGGGAGGTCTGGGTACATACACCATCGACGGTCGTCAGGGTGATCACATCTATATCTGCATGGAAAAGGCACCTTTGGAGGTACCACAGGACGTTCAGTGTGATCTCATCGATATCTGAAAGTAAAAAGCACCTTTAAAGGAGGGCAGGCTACTGATAAGGATTAATTTCCGTTGACTTTAACTCAGAAGTGACATTTACATATGAGTGAGGAAAGGACGGTTTTCATGCAATAGTGCACTCGGAAATCAGTGGTGACGTTCAAGGGGATCAGCCCTATGGAGGGAAGTCTCTATCCGGACTGGTCTCAGGCTTAAAGTTGATCTTATCTATGGATGGGAGAGATTAGCACTTCTGGACTGATTCCAACTAGGATTTAGTGCTGAACAAAACTGCTGTACATCCAAACCTAGTGGTGGCCAGCTCACCCATTGTACAGTGCGTGGGCTGCCTGGGCAGTGGGATGGTAGCCCAGGTAACCATACCTTTACACTGAGTGGTCGTAGGACGAGTAGGAGTGGACCATCAATTGTCATATACGGATGCATAAGGAAGACGGATATTGGGAAGGCGAAGCTGCAGTTGTTAGGACAAGTTCTTGACTGGATTAGACTTGGCCTCAGAGGTGATCATATCTATTGGCGAGAGAGGAAAAAAGGGTAGCATCGGCTTAGGAGAGTAATCCGCAATTGGACGGAGATTGCGGTCAAGCTGGAAAATACAGCCCTCCACCTTCTCGCTGTATGGTGTTACTTATATGTATGTTATAATTTGTACATCTATGTAGCATTGGCAAAGCCACTGGTTGATCAACGTTGGGGAATGTGATCGAGTGTGTGGCTGTGTGAGGAAAGCTCCTTGTGATTTCAGGACAAGCGTCGTAAATCTCTGGGTTGGTGCTCCTTATCACCAGGAGGAGGGAGAGAAGGCATACCTTTACATTTACAGCCAGTGAGAACGTCATCCACACTGAATTTGTGGGCTTTACTACATTTATGATAACCATATTTGACAGCCATTCAAGCAAAAAAATCATAGACGACTGAAACTATGTTTGAGTGAAGTAAGAGCACTCTGTTCATTGCATTGGCTAATTAATCTTATACTGACGGTACATTATGCATTAAATCAATGGGTATTTTGATCGCCAGTTTCTGATTTCAGATTTCAGGCCTACAGGTGATTGAATAAACTTGGAGGAGGAATTTACAACATTCCAGCACGTCTTGGTGTAATATATTTACACCGCAGGGATTAATCTCTGCAATGAGCGACGTGTAAAGAATAATTGATTACTTGATTTGAAAGAGAGGCTCATTTGGATAACCCTCAATCAAGACCTATTTCAGATGTGGATATGTACAACTGGATTTAACCAACTATATGGATGGTTGAGGAAAGCAGAGAATCGATGTAGGACTGGTGTTTTCTAGGATCTCACAGCAGAATAAAGGTGATTGAATCTATAGTGACTGAGGACAGTGTCCTTGCGCCGATGGGTCCCACCTACAACCAGGCCGTGTAGAGAGGCCTGTAGTTGAATGTGGTTGCTACCTCCCCTATACCTACCTTACCAGCCTGTCCTGCCGCCAGCTGCCACCACAGTCACTCACCTTACCAGGTAGGTGGAGGCTTCCTCTACTGTTAGTCTGTTAGTGTTTGTGGTCTACAATGGTCCTTTAGGCTTCATATTGCTGTGTTTAAAAACTTCCCAAACATTTGGAAAACGTTTTTTTTGTTAGCTGGGTGGTTGCTCCTGCTGCCCTCGGTATTGATTCGCTCTTTCAATGCAAGGTGGGTACATGGGGATTAGGGTGTGGTAACATTTCAACAAAGGGGGGGGGGGGGGTGATTTCACACCAGGGCACCGGGGTTACAATTCAGTGTCCCTACAAGAGGGGTCCAATTTTTTTTCTGGCCTCCCAAAAAGACGGCTAAATAGTAATGTGTGGGCTTTCGCTAAAAAGGGGTAGAATTTTTATGCCCCACAAATCTACCACCCCCTGTTGTTAAAAATTTACCACCGCCTTTAATCCCTCAAATGTTGCTCCCCCAACAGTAAGATTAGGAGTGGAGCGAGGACCACTGAGGATGGGTACTCCGCACAGAGAGAGAAAACAGCGTCAAAAGGGAGTCCAGGTTGCCTCCAGAATGACTCCTCTATGTACACACACAGAAAAGTGAGAGTCATTGTCGCTAAAACTACCCTCACCTGAGGGTCAGGCACTGCCTGACTCTTTCTGAGGGTGTAGGGGAGTCCAGGTTGCCTAGGTGACTCTCTGGCTGACCTACGTGAGTCACCAGGGGAGTCATATACATCTCTGGGTCCAATGACTCCCCCAGGTGAGTCCCTTAGGCCAGTCAGAGAGCCACCTAGGCTCCCTTAGGGGACGTGGACTCCCCTAGAGAGGGGAGTCATTCTTGAGGAAATCTAGATTCCCTTTTGACGCTGTTTCTTTTCCCTGTGTGAGCCGTTTAGAAACAAGGTGCTAAGTACTGCGTTGATGAATCTCAATGGCACATGTTGCTTTAAAAGATGACATCTTGCCGTCCACTCCATCTCTATGGGCCTTCATACCTAATCTATATTGTATAACTAGGGTAGACTGACCTAAAGGTAACCACGTACCATGAGATGTCCACCTTGATTATGTAGTTATTTATGTATGGTATTGTCTTTATTTGTCCTTTGCTGAAAGAGTACCACTTAAAATGTACTATGACACACAAAGACAGAACTTATCATACATAGATGACTACAAAATTAAGGTGGACATCTCATGGTACGTGGTTACCTTTAGGTCAGTCTACCCTACATAGGAAATGTATCCGACGATCGGCCACACAGAGCCCTATGGACGCTAACCATATAATGATGCTGCGAAAAAAGTAGCCTCAAATATCTCGTGTTACCTATACAGACGTCCGTCATTTTACCTGATTAGTGGCTACACAAAGGGTGCACCATGTACTCGGACACGGAGCATCCTTTCTTGTATATTGCCCTTAGCCTATCGTACCGATATTTTGCCTACAATCGGTAAGCTGATCTCAAATATTGGCCGTTGTCAAAATTATGATTGCTTCAATCTTTTATGTTTGTTCAAAGGACTAAACTGTGAGGGAGAAGCTGGATCTAAAGGTATCAATTAGCATAGAGAAGGTATCGAATTGACAGCTTTATATTAACGCCATTGTGCTGCTCAGCCTATTGTGATGTATATAGTATAGAAAGGGTATTGTCGGGTAGTTTATATTGGATGCATAATTTGAAAGCTGTACTGTTAGTACTAAGTATTGTAACTGCACAGTATTTATAAAAGGAGGTATTTTTGGTTTCCAGTATTGCATACTGTACAGCTACAAACTCACCTATACTGTAATCCACAAGTTTTGTATAAAATACCCAATTTACTTTAAGATTTTATACTATAGGCTACACCAATGCATATATGCTACACAATCTGGCGATGGCTGGCAAATCGCCGGGCATCCATGTAGGAGGCTGTAAATGCATATGCACCATCTTTAGATAGGATGTTTAAGACTTTTCTGTCTTGTTTCCAGATTTCTCTGGGTATTTTAATATCTTAATATGATCTATGCCACTGTATGCAGTAGGAATGACTCTGACTGGTCATCAATCTATACTATATGCACACTATAGCAGATAGTACTATTCAAGGGCTTTACAGTGCACTATTTCATGATATCATAAGTCTATCGGGGCCAAAGCAATCATATAAACCCTGAGGGTCATCTCAGTGAAACAGCTCAAAACTAACTCAGCGTTTATACAATTTATGTATTCCCCGGCCATCACAGAATTTGCTGAAACGTTAATATTGGGCTCTCTTTGGGAGTGTGTCCATTCCTAGACTGTAAGAGAATCTGGCTGAGCTGGAATTTGTCAATAACAATCGGGAATCCATCAAACAGGCCACTGAAACCTTCATGAACGTTATCTTTGTTATCTGTATCCATCTGTCAGTTACAACACTGTATAATATGTAAATACGGGCTGCATGCATTTAGGTATAACTCAGCATGAATAAAGAGCTTCAAATTCAAGTCAACAATACATGTCTATCTACCCCCATGGTATCATCAATTTTGTTTATGTGTATAAACATGTTGTTAGAGCTGCTCCCCCTCCCCCATGTCCGGGGGGATGGATGAGAGATGTTGGGCTCTATGTACACTCCATATACACATCTTTTTTTTAAAGTGTTTTATTCGGGAAAATAATACAGTTACATCAAAAGATAATAAATGTATTAAACCTAGCATGTGCGCGTTGCATTACCTCCGCTAGGGCCCCTATGAGTGTTGTCTTTACAATGAACGTATCCAATAGCGAAGTCTCGGATTTCTCCGTATGGGCGGCCATGTTAGTTCTGTGCTCGCCATTTATCGTGAGACTTAGGCAGTGACCAGCCACTCAGACACCATAGCTTCCGGGGAACAGGCTACAATACGAGAGCAGAACCAAGGTCTCACGAGATTGATGGTGTCAGTGCAAACAGAGTGGCTGCGGGAACAAGTCCGCACCACACTGTTAGAAGTAAGTAGTGTTCCTGTACAGCAACTATTGGGGGCAACTTTGGTTCCAGTAAATTCTGCTGTAGACCTACAGTAGAATCTACTGTAGACGCAGACCTGAGTTCTAAAAAGGCTCACATATTCAACATCTTGGAGATTTGAACCCCCAGGTTCCAATCCATAGTCCTGAACCATGACCACTACGCCAGTGAATCCTGCATGCCAGGTGCATTGAAACACCTCCTACTTATGTGTGAATGGTAATGAGGTCAACACAGGATCCCTGGGGACAATTTTAGAACTAGACTTTTCATGTCTTATGGGTTAATATGAAAATTACCCTATTGCAGTAATGTACTGATAAGGACTGAACTACCATTAGTTGAAGTGTAATCTTGATGGCCTATAGATGTTTTTCAAAGTAAATTTTACTATCTTTCATGCAGATTGTTGAGATACATTGGTCTTATCCTCTGCATATTTTCAATAGGGACCTTTAGCAAACCCGACGTAGCTCATTAAACGCAGACGTAGTAGTGCTAAAGGGATAGGCTACGACTACGTTTATTGAGCTTTTACGTGGTTGCTAAAGGTCCCTATTAGTAACATTTCAGTGTACCAAAATATATTATACTCTAGAATTGCATCAGGAGAAATGTAGTTTGTGTGAGAGTTCCCTGCCGGGACTGGAACTGCTGACCCTCAGACTACATCTCCCACGGCTCTACCGACTGAGCTAGAGGGGCAGTCACTATGTAGCCTGCATCATTGGGCTTTTGAAAAGATCAGGTCATATTTGAGCTGTGGAGTATGGTACTCCCTCCAACCTCTCTGCTCTCTCTCCCTCTGGTTGCTGGTTATGGGATTCGAACCTGCATCTACAGTAACAGAATTGTATGTGTACAGCAAAAGTTGCTGTATTATCTTTTACAGCTAAAGTACTGTATCGTTACAGCACATATTGCTGTTCACGAACAACAACTTTTTACAGTGCAGTTAGAGAGCTATACAATGGTGTGGCTATCACTGACTTAGAATAATTATTACAGATGTTTTATAATAAGCGACAAAGAAATATACTACAGGTAGATTCAGAGAAGAGGATGATGAGATGAGATTGATTGATGAGGGGGAATTGTTTGAACAGTTGTAAAGGGGAAACACTTGTGTTGTAAGGTACATATGATATTTAAATTAATTATAGTTACAGAGCAATCTTTTAGAAACGCAGTAGCTACATAAAGCAGTTACTAGGCTATAGCCTTTTTTAATTGCTAGTTTGAATTGATTAAGGTCTTCTCTTACGGTAAATTCTGGTTTAAGCATATTCCACCTGATGATGGCTCTATATGAACAGCTCCTTGTCACTATAGGCTTAAGTGATCTCGGTACAATAAGGCGTGTGCCCAAGTGCCGTCTCGTCGGGAGAATTCTATTATCCACGTATTTATTATGTTTTTTAAGACTAAAAGCATAGAAAAGTAAATGTATGTGCGGCTATTTCATCAAAATGTTCCAACCAAAGGTCGAGGGTCAAAATATCACTATAGCAAGGGTGTAGTTTTTCACTTTCGGACTTGGAATTGCCATGGAACGTTTTCTAAATATGCAATCTCCCTAGCAAAGGTTTACAAGGGTTGTCACAGCTCCAACTGCACATTCATTGGTGAAAAAAAAAACAAGTATCACTCGGGATTGGTTAATTCTCTCGTTAAAAAGAAAAGCATAGCAAACAAAATTAATCTCTTTCCATGGGACACTGTTTTGGAGTACACCCTCAGAAATGTGAGAGTCATTGTCGCTAAAACTACCCTCACCTGAGAGTCAGGCAGTGTCTGACCCTCAGGTGAGGGTAGTTTTAGCGACAATGCCTCTCACTTTTCTGTGTGTGTAGCTCGTTTTGAACCATGGTAGCACACTTGCTTTATTCATCACCGCTGACAGGAGAGATTCGCTGACCTGACGCCCACTCTCACCAAACAGTCACAGAGAGAAAAGAGGCAGAATATTGTTGTTTGTCGAAACAAAAGTCCCCACAGATACACCAGCCCATCCCCTATACTTTCAAATAATAACCACTCCCTACATGTACAATGGATAATTCTATTTCCCAATTGTAATAAACGTTAAAAACACACACGCTGGACCCTATATTGTATTCCCCTCCCCAACATCTATGTACAACGTATACCCAGCTAACAAAAAAACACGCTATTTTACGTCAAAATAACGGCATAAACGTTATATTATAACGTTTTCCCACTGTAATTATAAGGAACCTTAGAGAAACGATATAGCGCTATATTACGTTATAAAATGTTGTATAGCGTTTTTTCTTCACTGGGTATAGTTGGGGGATTAAAGAGAGGCTCCGTAAAGTCCAGCATTGCTATACTGTGGGAGGGGGGTACAGCATCGCCATACTCTCGAGCCATTTAGGTTCAGTCCAGGCTCTAAATGGGGGTCCAGCATAGCCTGACTCTCACTAAAGTACTTGACTTTGGTATGTGAGTGTTTTGGTGACAGAGACAGCGTCAACCTGATGCTCATATTTTTTTCTGGGTGCTGCCTCAGCCACATACAACATGTGCTGCCGTATCCACCATCACCGGGGGCCTGCTGCGCATGCGTTAGTGACGTCAGGCACACGTTTAATCTGCTGAATGTCAGGTGAACCGGTTTCTTTTGCTTGAGAACTTCCATTAAGTGGTGATGGGTAGCTCAGCAATACGGAGCCTAAAAACAGATATGGTTGTACACATAGTGTTTGTACCATTACCTACCCGGCCATGTAGTGCTGTTGTCGCTAAAAGGTTGACAGTGAGACACAGTGTATCGTTGTTGGAGCATGGTACTGTGAGCTGCATACTACATAGTTTTACATGTGAGGGCTCTTTATGGCCTACAATTATGCACTATGTAGATCGTGGCGGTTTCACATAGTTCACATTAAACAGATCGATGTGAATGTTTGGATATAATGTATACATTACTTACAACATAACTCCCTCATAATTGTGACAACGCATGGGAAAATGTAGCATTTCAGGTATATCTAAAAATAACACTAAATCCCCGTAATGTTAAGTTTTCCAAAGTTGTGTTACAATTGCAACAGATGTGACTCTGTATTATTTGAATATTTTTCCTCGCTTAGATGGAAGGTTTCTGCAATTAGGCATTTTCTGTTGAAATCGAGCATACAATTATAGACCTAAAATCGTAGAAATATGGCAATATGTGTTCCCCCATTGTCTATATTGCAACAGGTATGTACAAATTGCAGAGATTTAGTGCCAAAAGTATCTTACAATGGCGTTTGGAGGCGGCATCCTTGCAATAGATCCTTGCAAATTGAAGGAAAGCTTCCTACTTGAAAATAGCTTAAATTTCAGAGGATATGGAAAGCATCGCGGGATTTGAGCTTAAAGTCGGAAATAAGCGGTAAGCCAATATATTGCACAAAATTGCATTGAGTTACAAGAAATCCAGTGGTGAAGGGGTTAAAACATGACTCATAAATCAAACCAGAGAGACCAGGTATCTATGGGACCACCTATAATGTACTGCCAGTTTTTGTAGAAAATGAGCCTGCAATATCTCTGGCAGTTGGAAAGCATTTTTTAGCAGCGGAGCGGCCCTTAAAGACCCAACTCTTGGTACCCCTCCCCCGACAGTCAGTATCACAGGCGTCCACTGAGTTCTGGTGGAGATGGTCCGCAGAGGGTTGGTAGTATTAGTATAAAGGCCTGACACTGTGGTGGTACGGTCATCCAGGTGACCACGTGACCAAACACTACATACAGCTAGTTCCCACAGTAAGCACCAGGCCTATACTGGAGCCATCTACTGTCTGCTGTGTACACTAGCTGTATGTAGTGTTTGGTCACGTGGTCACCTGGATGACCGTACCACCACAGTGTCAGACCTTTATACTAATACTACCAACCCTCTGCGGACCATCTCCACCAGAACTCAGTGGACGCCTGTGGTCAGTATGGGCCACAGGTTCAAACGGTTCAGAACGACTTATTGCTGTGAAACAGCACGCTGTCATCACCCTCAGAAAAGTGAGAGTCATTGTCGCAGTGCCTGACCCTCAGGTGAGGGTAGTTTTAGCGACAATGACTCTCACTTTTCTGTGTGTGATGACTATGCACCAATGCAATGCTGGAGAAGATCCAGCAGTCACTGCATTTGTGCATCATGCTGGCCCCGCAGAAGTGTAACAATCCTGTAGGCTCAGAAAGATGCATGAATGCAGCCCTGGTGAACTACTCACCATGGCAGCATTTTACCAGTTTACCCACCACTACAGGGCTCTCGGATAGTTAATGATGCCTTGATGGGTAAAGAGCTGCTAATATAGTAAAACTGCCTATTATGGCTCATCCATGTCATACTTCATTGCAGGGAAACATCTGGTGCTTCTTAGAAACCAAAGCCCTAGCTCTTCACAGTGCAAGTGACAAATAGTTCCAACTTCAAACTATTTCATGGATAAACAACCTGAACAACCTGGTTAATTTTAACTATCAAGTACCAGTGGCTGTCAACCTGGACTTTGTAGTGAGTCCACTTCCATGTTGGGTTGATGGTTACAGCTGCACTAAACCGTCTTGATTGACATGTCAATGAACCCTGGTGATGGCCATCTGACTTCAACATCAGCCCTACAGTGTATCAACATCAGCCCTAAATTGCATCAACACTAGCCTTACAGGGTATCACATTCAGCCCGACAGGGCATAGACATCACCTCTACAGGGTATTAACATCAGCCCTACTGTGTATACATCAAGATCAGTACTACAGGTTATCAAAATCAGCCAAATAACATAACTGTCCCACATTAAAGTCAAGTAGGCCGCTCATATAATATCACCAGGATCTAAAAATAACCCACAACATGAATATTTATTGTCTGGGTAGGCTACCACAATAAATAGGAGGGTTGTATCCTTTGACGTTAGAAACACAATAAAGCTGTGATTCCACCAATCTTAATCCATACGTCAAACTCAATGGATGATTGCCGGAAATTACACTGCATTGATGGTGTAATCACCATTTACCTGTCATTTCATCCAGTGAATGTAGAGCAAGAACCATTTCTTTTCTCCACCAGGCACTTTTCTGCTCATGCACCCTCAGAAAAGTGAGAGTCATTGTCGCTAAAACTACCCTCACCTGAGAGTCAGGCAGTGCCTGACCTTCAAGTGAGGGTAGTTTTAGCGACAATGACTCTCACTTTTCTGTGTGTGTTGTGTCTGGCCGTCACCAGAAAGAAAGGCAGAATCAAAGGATTTCTGAAGTTCAAGTCCGATGTTTTGATGCATTTTCAATGGTAAAACAAGCAGAAGGAAATTTATATATTTGCGTCAGCCTATTTGTACCATGAGCATCCATTCATTGAATGGTTGGCACCATCTAGAGAGAAGTAATTGATTTGTGATCATTTGGCCTGATGGTGTGATGGATGGCACCGTTTACAGCTGTCAAAGCAGTAACTGAAAATAGTGCAAAATGTGCAAAGAAGTGAGTTGCTGCGGCCAAAATGTGGCTCCTGACCACAGCTGAGAAAGTTAATGTGGAATCTCCCCTTAAGCTATGACTTCCTATATATAAGCAGGCTTACTGTTACAGAACATGAGTTGACAGGGGAGAATGCATAAGGTGCCTGGTACAGGTGACTGATCAACTTCCTTTACCTGCTTCCTACCAGGGTATAACTTATCAGTTAAGACGCTCAGGTCTTGTCTTCCCCGACCTGACTTGGACCAAGGGGCTCAGGTCTGGGTGTAGCTGAGGATTAGGACGAAGCGCAGGGTGAGGGGAGAAGCTCAAGGTAAGGGAAAATATCAAGGTAAGGGAGTAGCTCAGGGCAGAGGAGCAGCTCGGGATATGGATGCAGCCCAGGGTTATGGAGCAGCTTAGCGTGGTGGCAGAGGTCAGAAAAAGTGGCTCAAGTCAAGGGAGTAGGGCTAGGAGGCAGATCAGGGGGGTAGGGAGCAGCAGCGCAGATTGAGGGAGTAGCTCACGGTGAGGGAGTAGCCCAGGGAGTAGCTCAGGATTAGGGAGCAGCCCAGCTAGGGGTGAGTGGCTGAGTGTGGTGTGGTGTAGGGGAGCAGTAGATCAGGCTAGGGGGGGCACCTTGGGGTGAAGGGTTTGGTGCAGGGTGTTGACAGTAGTGAGGGAGCAGCTCATGGAAAGGGAGCAGCTCAGAGTGAGTGAGCCCATGATGAGGGAGAAGCTCAAGGTGAGGGAGCAGCTCAAGATGAGGGAGCAGCTTGGGCAGGGGTGAGCGACTCAGTGTGGTGTGGAGGGTCCAGTGGCCTCAATTTAAGGGAGTAACTGAGGGTGAGGGGGCAGTGCTCCGTTCATGGTGGGCAGCTGAGTACGGGGGAGTAGCTCAGAGTAGAGGGGAAGCTGAGGATGAGGGAGGAGCTCATGGTGTCGTAGTAGCTTAGGTTAGGGTATAGTTAGAAAGGTCAGGTATCGTGTCTTACTAATATCACCGCGTCCATAGGTAATTACCCACGTAGCGACCTGTCACTGGGAGATACCATTATACCTAGACCTCTGGGGTGGATGGTAAGGTGGGCGATACCATCATACCACCATCATGGCTCTAGGTAGGGCCCACACCAAGCCTGAACCAGGACATTGAGAAGCTATAGGTGTATCTTTTAAACAGAGACAGGAATGCATAGGCAATCAAATGCTACTGGTCAGTATCATGCTGATATATAACGGTGGCAATATGTGGAAAACCGTGACCGATTGTAAAGTATATACAAAAGAAAATTATGGGCGGCAACATGTCAATTGCAATGAGGTCAGTCACAAAAGTAGAGTTTCATGAAAATGTTTACAGGGATAGACTTATTTTCACTAATCCGCTATCAATTGTAAAGTGTAAGCTCTTTAAAAAGATGGGTCAATTAACAAGGACATTGACATGACACTTTTCAAATACTATTTGACCCCTTTGCGGATATGGGAAACCAAATATGTAGCTCTTTCTGTCTAAATTGGACGGATATTAAGATTGCTATCCAAGAAATCAAAGGATATCTGATCAAAACAGATTAGCTTGACTCACAGGCCAAGTAAATGCGAGGATGTCAGGCATTTGGAATATAGTCGAAATCTAATAGAAAGGTGTCTAACTATGACATAGGTGTATCCAATTATTGTTAGTTTTATGTTGGCAAATACTAAGTCTGTGGTAATAAAGACAACACTACTAGAAGTTTGTTTTATCAGAATACATAATTAGATTAGAATTGTGTCCTATCGGACTTTAGAAGACTGGTGGGGTGGCATGGCTGCATTTATGTATCATCGTTACAAAGGACATTACATATTAAGGCACAGTATCCACATTAAAGGGTTAGACTCTAAGTCTGCTGCTCCCTCTGTCTGTCTGTGTGACAGTCCTATTCTGCATGGTGCCGTGTACGTTACATGACCTGATGAAGCCATCCCGCTGTAAAGGGTTACATTTAGTTAATCAAATACAGTCTACCTAACTCCCATGGCCTTCTTTTGACCTCAAAATAACACAACCTGCAGATGACCCACCTTTCATTTAAGTCTAGTTTTCCTGGATTCCTTTTCTAATTGGGTGACATAGTTTGCAACTAAAGCCATGCTGATTTCGGAGTTTATCCGACACACAGAAGAAATAATTAGAGAATTGAGTAACGACAGGATTTGAACAGACGAGATACATAATTATCAATGATGAAATATCTAAGTTATTGACACAGATACCTTATAAATACTGTTTAAATAGGCTAATTAGTTATAATTGAGTCCCTTTTGTTTGTGCCACCAACGTAGACGGAGAAGAGCAACCTATTCTGTGCCTTTCAGTTATCATGCAGCGGTCCCGTTACCCTTTTGGGGCAGCATGTAGTGCTTCAATGCAAATAGTTGATGCACCAATGCAGCCGTGAGAAGTCCCTCGCAAAGGATACAGAAAGAAGAAGAAAACAAGGGTTTGGTTGGAGGGATAATTCTGGATTCTCTAGGAGCAGATATATGATTAGGGACCTTTAGCAAACCTGACGTAGCTCATTGAACGCAGACGTATCCTATGCCTTCAGCACTGCTACGTCTGCGTTTTATGAGCTTTTACGTGGTTGATAAAGGTCCCTAGTATCTGGAGGGAGAGTCAAGCAATGCTCTGGTCCCTTTCAGAGGGACTCAGGCATGGATTCTATTAGGACCCTTACCTCTCTGTCTCTATATTATAGGAAATATTGGCCGGTCTTACCCTAGTGTGAGGCATCTAGTAGGGACCTTTAGCAAACCCGACGTAGTTCATTTAACCCAGACGTATCCTATGTCTTCAGCACTGCTACGTCTACGTTTATTGAGCTTTTACGTGGTTGCTAAAGGTCCCTATTGAGAGGAATTACCCATGTGGTGTACACAATGTACACCTATAGATACACCCCTAGGAGGTGGTTATATTTAAGAGCTCCTTTTCTTTTTGTGAGCCCGGGTATCTAGCAGGATCCGTACCCACAACCTCAGAACTATTGAGCCCACCAGCTAACCAACTGCTCCATTACGACTCATGCAATGATACTCATCACCCAATAGTATATGTACTGCTTCTGCCTTTTGAGAACAATAATTATATGAGTAACACTATTTAAAGGTTTTGAGGGGTTTGAACCACATTTGTCCCAATCCCAAGAAGTACCCTGTATGCTAGCAGCAGGTCCACACAGCCACATGTGTTTGAGCCTGCTAACTAAGGCCTATGGTGGTGAGTCATTGTCCCATAAGACAAAGTTAAGAGTGCTGTTTAGTTGGTGCTGCTGTTGTATAAATTGGGGGCTCCGCCCCCGCACCCCCGCTTTCTTTCTTTTTTTCTTTTTTTTTCTCTTGGAATATCAGAATTGGCGACCAGCTAAATAGGGCCAATGGTGGTGAGGCATTGTCCCATTAGACAAAGTTAAGAGTACTGTTTAGTTCGTGGTGCTGTTTTATAATTTGGGGGCTCTGCCCCGCACCCCGTTTTCTTTCTTTTTTTCTTTTCTTCTTTTTTCTTGAAATATCAGAATAGCCAAAGAATAAAAAATGTATATCAGGCATATCAAAAGTTCTGCTTTACATGGGATTCGAACCCAGTTGCTGTAAGTCCAAACCAGAATTACCATGTACTCAAGGTTGTTGAAGTGTGAAGAAGCTCACCCTATGTGCTAGACTGGGCCAGCCTTGTGCCTACAACCTCTTCTGCCCAAACCCACACTAAGGGTGACCCTCTGGTCTGTGTGCTGACACACCACCTTACCCAAGGTCCCCCAAGCATGCACACCAGTAGTTAGTAGTAGGTTGTGTATTGACATGGTGGATAAATAGAGGTTCTTTTACATGGCCACCCAACACAGATCCGATAGTATAGTGGTCATCACTGGCGCTTTGTATGTCAAAGGTCTAGGGTTCAATACTCGCCCATATCAACCTACCCACCATTTTTCTTTAAGCCTTTTAGGGCCTCTGCTGCCTCTGGGCAGCATCTAAAATACCCTTGAAAACCGCTGCTGCCATAGGGCAGCTAAATTGATACCTTAGGGCATCAATAGGACAGGCTACGGATAGGCTACGTCTGCGTTTAATGAGCTCTAACATGGTTGCTAAAGGTCCTTAATACCACTAAATTACAGCTCCTGCTATGAAACAAAGAACAAGAATTTTTGAATCAGTCCAAAAATATTTAACATTAATACTACGTCCCCTTGTTGAAAAGGTGTAAATTCTGTCTCCAATACAACTTATTTCACTCCTTAGCCACTATCCCAGGGAGCACATACTTGCAAAGTTGCATATTCCCATGGAATAGGGCCAGTGGTTAAGTCCCAAATGACATGTTTCAAGGCCAGCAGAGAAAGGGTTAATTTTCTATTTTTACTAACCCAACTTTACAATTGTCCACACAATACATTTCACTGGTCTATCTTTCTTAAAACAAGGGGCAAGACGGAGAACTTGCATCATAGCTGCATAAAGGCTTTCATTATGCTACTGCGAGCCCCTGTCGCAACTCTTCAACAGTGCCACACAGTCCCATCCATCAAGCCTGGATTTGGGCAACATGGCGGAGAGTTGGATAGGGCTGGCACAAGATTCAGGCTTGTGTGAGGACAATGCTAGGAACAAAAGGTTAAAATATTCCAATGCACAATACATATAGGTTCCTTAGATATCACAACCTCGTACCCACATGGTAGTCTAGTGGTCATCACAGTCACCTTGTATCCCAAAGGTCCAGGGTTCGTGACTCGGCCATGTCAACTTTCCCACCATTTTATCTTCAATTTTCTATTTTTATGAAGAAAAAATGGGGGGTCCATTGACATGACCGAGTCAGGATTCCTTGACCTTTGGGGTACAATGTGACGGTGCTGACCACTATACTACAGTGTGGGTGTGAGTTGGTGACATATAGATAACTGATATATAATGCACATTGGACAACCCCACACCTTCTGCAATCCCTTACCCACCTATCACCCAAGTTCCCCCACCACCAGCTAGCCACTGGGTGAGATTGGGTGGACATGTGGAAGGGGGAGGGCACCTCACCCCAAGCTCACACTACCTTACCCCTTGAGATAGGCACAAAAGTAGTTCGCCCTAGCTGGCACTAGCATGCCCTAGCCTCACCCCAGTTTCCTGGGAAAGGACACCAGGTTAGGAGGTCACCATATTGATTAATTTCAACCTGTATTACAATTTTAAAGGCTTCCAAGGTTAACTGGAGGATAGTAGGGAATTTGCAGAGGAGACAATCCGTGTGTGCCTTGTTAAGGCTTTAGGCAATTTTCAAAAGTAATTCGTGACAAAAAGCTCTTAAGAACACAACATTTCCACATCAATCATGGTTTGCGACAAAACTAGGCCTGCTAAACCCTTCACCATCGGAGAGGAGGGTAAGCACAGTTTCTGAGAGATCATAATAAATGATCCAGGAACTACAGTGACAACCATTAGGAGAGTTTGTTTAATGATTTCTAGGGTGCATTTACATCTCTGAGAACATCAGATTTCTGTCAAGGATCTGGCATGCAGGTGAAGCTAAATGGTCTAAATCTACCTTTGTATAAATATGCATCACCTTTCACACATGAATGATTTAATTATGTCTGATCCAGTGGGTTGGTTGGTTAATAAGGGCAATTCTTCCAATGAATAGGGGACATTGTGATGTCAGTGACGTATGACACAGGCATTTGTTATAATCACAAGAGAGAATGGGACCCCCATCCAGGGCCCCATAAACCTCTTGATCCAAAGTGACTTAAGTGAGTTTCAGGGTTGCTGATGGAAAGTGAATAGTATTCATACTATAGATGATAGGAGGCAGTGCTGCGAGAATCACATTTTCTTCTATGGGAATTTCTCTTCACCTGTTCTGTGAGAATGCCTATACATCTTCTTGCATCACAGATTTAATCATCTCCATGTAACGTAGCCTATAGCTAGAAGACGTGGATAAATGTCCATCTAAAGTTTGGAATTTTCTATTCCAAGGCCCCATATACAATCTCTTGATCCAAAGATCCTGCAATGAGTTTTAGGCTAGCTGAAGGAAAGTGCATGGCACTCATATTGTAGCAAATAAGAGCAGTATGGCGAGAAGATAATAATATGAATAGTAGATGTATAGCACAGCTAAACCATCCGAAGACACGTGTACATACTAGTGTCCACATATATCCATAATTATATGTACACGTATGTAAATGGTATACAGAAGGGGATTTTGCTATTGTCCAGAATGGGGAATGCATCATATCTGAATATAAGCTATTCGTGGAGAGGACATTGTGTACAGCCTTCAATTGGATCATACAATAGGGATATACTATTGGCACAGGGAGTGATAAGTATATCACAGTATGCCTAATGAGCGGTTGTATTTAGCTCTGTTTAGACTCACTGTGTGAGCAGTATATAAATGGAGAATCGATTCAGGTGCCAGTATTATTATCCTCTGCAGTGCAGCACTGCAACACTTAGTGCATAGAACCACCTTTAAAGCTCTGGACCACAGCATTGATGTTACAGTCATATCTATCATCGAGTTTTGTGTATCCGTAAATTCTCAGAACAATTGATGTGAGCAAATAATCATGTTTAGAATTTGATAGAGAGTTCAATTGCAAATATCTAGCTGCTCTGATATTAGTCGACCGGTACAAACCTTTTCAATGGTGTCATATGCTCCCCAGTGATCCCCAACAGTCCCAAGTGCGTACATTAGGGACACATTTAAAACCAGCTTCACATCAGACATACCAAAAGGCTACCTAAGTAACCATAAATATTAGAATGGAGATTGAATGGAAGGGTGGGTCCAGTCAAGGTTGTTTCCCTCTGAAGCTAAGGAGGAACCTGAAAGTATTCTTTTGCCCGGCCATTTAATCTCACAAAACCATGCCAAAAGCTCATTTTCAGCATATTAATTTTCAATCATTTCTTCTTGAATTACAATTTTAAAGGCTTCCGAGGCTAACTGGTGCAAAGTAGGAAAAAGACTTTTGTGTGTCTGAATTAAATAACCAATTTAGCCACTTTTGCAAAAGTAATTTATAGCAAAAAACCCTCATAAAACAAAATATTTCCAATTGTCCTGTTCACGGTTGGCAATGAAATAAGGCCAGAGGGGGGATAAGCATACTTTCTGAGAGAGATCAATTCACTGGGACCAGTGAAACTCTCCAATAGAGTTATAAAAAGTCTTTCTATGTTTCATATAGATCAGGCATGTAGGTACTCACAGGGTCTTTGTTTACAAACTTGATTATTCATATACTGCAACAAGTGTTAGAATATCCATTAGTTTTACTCTAAAACCTGATGTAACATTATTATCATAATAATTATTATGACATAAATGTTATCTACTAGCTTAGCAGGACCTCTGCTGAACTAAACGGCATAAAGTACCCTGATCTTCTAATGTGTTCTGCTCTATATTCCTGTTGTCTTAGAGATTTCTTTTAAAGTTGTTCTTGATAAATTTCCCCGTAGCTTCTTTCATAGTTATCCGTCCTGAAGCTGAGGCTCTTTATTAATTTCAAGCTAGGTATGGTCTGAAATTTTGAGTAAAGGAAATGATGCACATGATTATAGAATCAAGTTGATTGATGTCATAAGTGTTTCTTAGCGACGTCAGTGGGGTGTTTCACAAGGGGGACATACAATTAATTGTAGCATAAGTGTTTCTATAAGAGGTGTTAATTGTATATAACCACTAAGACCGACATTTGGTTGTATCAATTGTATACTGCTTATAAAATGTGTTTCACAAAGGTCTACAACCGAGAAGTCAGGGTCTTTGGCCTACAACCTAGATACAACTATAATATATAAGTGTTTCACAATGCATATTAGCATGGAGCTCATACCATGCCCGCTAATATTTTCCTTACCTATTTTTTCATGTTTTTTTCATGCAATATATGTGTCATACTACACACTAGAATCCCTGCACATATCTGTTTATTCAGGATGAAAATAAACTGGTTATACACATTTAAACAACACTTATGTTGATCCTTTGTGATCATCATACAAGGGGAGCGTATTTAAGATTAATGCTACATGGTTATTGACTTACTTTTACCAAAATGTTAGTCTTATGTTGGTGTTTCACAAGCCGTGTTTTTATCTTCAATTGTATCTAAGTATATGACCACAGATACAATTGAAACTTGTGAAACACCAAGATAAAATTGACATTGGGTGATATTAAGTTGGTCTTAGAAAACATGTAAAATTAATTGTATCTATTTTCTCCTTATGAAACAAACCGCAGGGGACAGTGTGATTATCAATGTATAGTAAAAACAAGCGAGGCAATGGAACCTCCCCCCCCCACCTCTATCATGTCCACTGTATAGACTCTTGATAGAAAGTTTCAGAATGGGTGTTAGGGTAGCTAGGAAGTGACGGGAAGTTATACTACAGAAGATAGGAGGCAATAATGCGAAAATCAAATGACACTATGGCAATACATTTCTGCTCCTTACAACAAAAGGCCAACACACTTTTGTTGCTGTAGATCTAATCAGCTGGCATGTATATGTAAGGCTGTGGACAGAGGTGCTGTAGAACAAGCTCATAAAATATGAATAAGCTGATCAATGGTTTGGGAAGTGCTTTTTCGTATAACAGCTTTTTGCTTACTTGTGTTAGTGTGTATATTTTGAGAGAATGCATGTGAGGGAATATACATCCCTCAAAATGGATATGCAGGGATAGGGGCGACTAAAACCATTGCACATGAATAACAATGTCCATTCCACACTATGTTAGTTCTCTACAGATGGTGATTTGGCTCAGGCGCGAAATGGCTACTGTCAACAACTAGGAAATACAACATACTGGTATAGATAGGACAATGCGTGCAGCCTCAAGTCGCATTGTACAATAGGAATATACCACTGGTACAGGGGTGTTGTGTTTCACAGTATGCCCTATTGGCTAAAATATGTGACTTTTCCTATGTACATTCTTTTGTAAAATTAAAGGAATGAGAAAAAGCAAACATTGTTTGATTTCAGATTTATTCATCCCTCTGCTGGTTGGTGTCCATAATGTGTAGACACGTCAAACAGGGCTTTAACCTATATATAATGATCAATATTCCACCAGTGTCTGGTTAGTGACCCCGTCTCAATAGCAATGATTTGTAACTATCCGTTATTTATTACTTAACCCAACCCTAACTACCCCCAGGAGCCTAGCCTATGGCTATGTGGTTAGTACCACCATTACAGCCCTGGTTATAGAGGACCGGCTCGGCTCCCCCGTGATTATTAGGATTAGTCTGCGACATCAACCGCCATCTGTTGTTAAGGCGCCTGTTCCCATGCCGCAAGGCGACCTGTAAATTAGTGCCCTCTACCCCTTCTTAACCCTTTAATGAAATGTTGCTGCAAGACAACATGAAATTAAATCATGCACCAACGCAGTGATGGTGAATACCTAGCAAGCACTGTATCATGCAGACCATTTAGAAGTGTATATCATGTAGGATCAGCATGACACATGAATGTAGCCCTAGTGAGTTACTCAGGATCACCATGTCAGCATTCATGCATCATGAAGGTGCATTAAAGTACTGTGCCGTCCTTAAAGGGTTAACAGCTCTGCCCACCATGTCCCATAGACCAGATAAGTAGCGGTTTACCACATATTTAGCAGATAGTTTACCTACCATTACAGGTCCCTCAGGTAGTTAAAGATGCCTTGATGGTAAAGGAGCTGCTGATATAGTAGCTATTAATGGAGTTAAAGCGCCCTATTGAAAGGCTCATCTAGACCTGATGTGGCAGTTAATTGTGGGGATCTATCTGGTGCTTCTCAGAAACCAAGTCTCAGCTCTTCAGAGTGCAAGTTATACAAATGGGTCCAACCTCAAACTATCAAATGGATAAACAATATATTAATTTGACATATTAAGTATCCATGGCTACCCAGCTCACAGAAAATTATTTTATTTTACGTTAATATAACGTTTTAAACGTTATATAACGTTTTGCCATAACAAGGAGCCTTAGAGAAACTTTATATAACGTTACTAAATGTTGTATAACGTCTTTTGTTCACTGGGTATCAATATGGACTCTGTATGAGTCCTGACTGTAAGGTGAACCCTGATGATGGCCATCTGACAGGTACAGACTCAGATAACTGAGCGTCATTGTTGCCCAAAGCACTATCACCTGAAAGTACCTGACTTTAAGGTGAGATTGCTTTTGGCAACAGTGACGCTCACTTTTCTGAGGGTGTAGTAATATCCGCTCTTAAGGGTATAACATCAGCTCTACAATGTATAACATTAGCCCCAGAGCCCCAACTTCACACCTTTTGGGTACTAACATCAACTAGATGATATAACATCAGCCCTAAGCAGGGTATCAACACAACCCCTACAAGGTACAAACATCTCCTCTACAGGGTATTGACATTAGGGCTACAGTGTATCAATATCAGCCCCAGGGGCTATTAAAATGACATAGCTATTCTAGATTAAAGTAATTTTGGCCATTCATATGATATCACCAGAATCTAAAAATAACCCACAACATACTAATTGTCTGGGTAAGCGGCAGCAATGAATAGGAGGGTTGTGTCCTTAGAGACAACACAAGTGGAGATTCCGTCAATGTCTACCCATAGGTCCACATGGTATAGCATCCACAAAGCTGAATAGATGGTGGGCAGGATGGCCTTTGCCAACCGTTCATCGTTCATTGGTGAACCTGAACACTTTGCCATATTTTAGCTTATGCCATGCACTCATTTGCGCATTTGTGCCCTTATAGTGACAGACAAAATTTAGCAGAATAATAGAATTTCCTTCTGCATAGTTGGCATAACCTACAGAGTAGGTGTCTTTGGATGATTCCGCCAAGGATGTCCTAGGGATGGAAGCAGTTCATGCGACCCGATTTTTATAGCTGTCACAACAGGAACTAAAATGGGGCAAAAGTTGTGAAAAGTGAACTGCAGCAATGAAAAGGCAGCTTCTGACCCCGAAATGGGTCATAAAAGAACAACAAGAAAATAGTGGAGAAACGGTGCCCCCAAAAGCTGGTGTGAGAGAGGAGGAGTAAATAAAGTCTCCAGACTTGGTCTCAGAACCAGCAAACCATCAGGTTGAGACTGATTCCTTTTTTTCTGTCTCGTGATGATAAACAATCTGAAAAATGTCATCCCGCAATATCAACCAGATTCCAATATTTCCAGACAACTATTCAGTTCAAGTAAACTCCAGTTTTGAATAATCAACGAAATTCCATAACATATACTCAAGAAATTGTGAAAGTCACCAAAATGAAAACACCAAGAAATATAAAAGATTACATGTATAATTTAATCTTGAATCTACCCTAAAGGGACTAGTTCCCTTAAACAGCCTTATTATTACAGAACATGAGTTGACAGGGGAGAATGCATTAGGTGCCTGCTTCAGGTGACTGATCAGCTTCCTTTACCCGCTTCCTACCAGTTGAGGGTATAACTTATCCAAGACGTATGACTCTCAGGCCTTGTCTTCCCCAGCTAGACTCAAACAAAGGGGTTCGGGGGAATAGCTCAGGGTGAGGGGATAAACTCAAGGTCTGGAGAGCAGCTCAGGGTGAGGGAGCAGCTAAAGGCATGGAAGCAGTTCAGGGAGAGGGAATAACTTTGGTGATGGTACAGAGCAGTATAAGGGAGCAGCTGAGGGGGAGGTGAGGAGTTCAGTGTAGGGGTGAAGCAGCTCAGGATGAGGGGTATAGCACAGGGTGTTGACGGCAGGTTAGATTGAGGCAGTAGCCAAGGATGAGAGGATTACCTCAGGTTGAGTGGAGCAGTTTGGGTTGAGGGGAGTAGTTCAGGTTGAGAAGAGTAGCTCAGGGTTAGGGGAGAAGCTCAGGGTAAGGAGAGTAGCCAAGGGCGAGAGGAGCTGCTTAGGTTGAGGGAGCAGCTCAGGTTTAGGGGTGAGCTCAATTTGAAGGAGTAGTAGAGGATGAGGGCAACAGTGCATGGTGGGGAGCAGCTTAGGTTGAGTGAGCACCTCAGTGCAGGGGAGTAGCTCATAGTGGAGAAGCTTAGGGTGGAGAAGAAGCTCATGTTGTAGCAGTAGCATAGTTAGATCTAGATCTGGTGAAATAACCACACTTACTGCAGGCCACACCTTCTTTTGTCACTACTAATGATCAACTAGGACATTGACGTGTCACTTTTCAAATACTATTTGACTTTATAGAAACTAAATAGCTCATTTTGTCTAAACAAGATGGATGTTAAGATTGCTTTCCAAGAAACCAAAGGATATCTTATGAAACCAGATTGATTTGTCTTACATGAGGGTTCAATTTATTTTTATTTCATCAACATGACATAACATTTAAATGCACACTACCAGTAAATACGAGAATGTCAGGTCTTGCAGTGGCTATACGCATATAATCTGTTAGAACTGAGTCTAACTATGACATAGAGGTATACAATTAATAGTTATTACTCCTACATTTGCAAAGTCTGTGTTGATAGAGGACAACACTACTAGAACTTTGTTTTAATGAGAAGACATAATCATTAGACTTCAAGTCTGTCCACAAAAAGACAACACTACTAGAAGTTGGCAGTATCAAAAGACATCACTACTAGATGTTACGACTGACTATTAGCCTTCTAATCTAAGGGCAGCGTGATGCATGAGTGCAACTAGTCATGAGGGCTGCTTTTATGCCGACCCTTTGAGGGGTTTCAACACTGTGCATGTCTGCATGATGCATTAATGCAGCCTGGCATCACAACAACAAATTGCATTGCACATTAAGGCACTCTATGGGCTTTTAACCTGCCAGGGATGCATTCTTTCATCATGACAACAAAGGGGACTACACATCGGTACATTATATTGCCCTTGAAGGGTTAGACTCTAAGTCTGCTGCTCCCTTTGTCTGTCTGTGTGACAGTCCTATTCCACATGGTGCCGTGTACATTACGTGACCTGATGAAGCCATCCCCTGTACACAGCCACAGGTGTGGTACACCACATGGGTAATGCCTCCTGTGCTGCCCTAACACTGGGGAGAGATTAAGGTAAATTATCCAGCAACTATAGTGGTGCCTTTGGTAGAGTCTGTTTAAAGCCAAAGGGTCAGATTCTATCTATGCATACAAAAATGCATCGCACAATTAGATGCCATGTGATATCATTGTCACATGACATAATATACTAGTTATCTACCTGATCAAGGTAGGTCGAGCTCTTGGTGTAAAAGTAACTAAGTTTCTATCAGGTTTTTCAACAAGACCACAATAAAATGTTCTTTCCAAAGTTTTGGTACTGTAAAAAAAGTTAATGTAAAAGTCTATTGTGGGTTGTGGCATGTTAAATGTACTGGTTAGTGGACTATGCTTAACTCTCCTTCCAAACATTCATGTATGCGTCACCATAATGTTAGACCCGCCAGTGTCCGTTCTATAGTGAGGTAAGGGTCCTGATAAACCCCTTGCCTGAATCCCTGTAAGAGTGGCCAGAGCATGATTTATCCCCCAAAGTCTATCATTCCCTGACTGACCAAAAATCTAGCATTGTCTGGCCCACCGAATTCCTGTCCTTTCTTCTCTATTTTCGTGTTTCTTTGCGTGTTTTACTTGCCAGGGCTGCATGCATGCTGGGTAACTATTAGGCATAGGATACTCTGCCATTCTATTTCTATAATGGTAGTTCTTAAACAGACAGTAGCTAGGGACTGTCTGTTCAATTACAACCAGCTGCTACACTCTAACAGTCCCTATCACAGTAGCCTTTTCGTGTCTTAGACATTCATCCTTCATGAAATGATTCCTTTTCTGCTCGAATCTTCTCATTAATTGTTCTTCTAATAAGTTCTACTGTGTGTGGAGGGTGGGGAGGGGTTGTGACCGGTATGATCAGTTGAGCTCTATCTTGCTCAGTTGCCTTACATATATTGCTGAATGCATGACTTTGGACAAAATATAGGTCACCCTATCACAGTAGAAATCCAGGAACTTAACAAGGGGATGGGTGTTTTAATTAAAGGTGGCCTTGGGGTGAAGAAGGAGCCCCTGGCAATTCAATTAACTTATGTTATTCTGTTAACAAAGCCAGAGATTGTGCTGCAATATGCTGCCTATGCCCTTGTATAAGCCAATTCAAGGTTGATGTCTCTCCAAGTTCTCGGTCAGGCCAGCCAGGTAGTAACACCTCTCATGGCATACAGTGTCCGAGTCTGAGTCTAATTTGTGTCCGACTAGGTGCAATTTGATGCTGGTATTTCATTTCCTATTAAAAAGCATCATGGGCAAGATATTGAATTTATATTCCATACCTATGATAGGAAGTCCATGATGATATAATAAACAGCAGAACCTATTTCCCTCCTGTCTTCTGCACCCAGCTAGCACATTGTAGCAATGCTTATGCCCTCAGTATTCTATGTCTCATGCATCCATTTTTAATAAAGGGACATCTCTCAGCATTATTGGTTCAGAATTCTTTACTGCTCTTATTTGTGTAGGAAACGTCGGAAATGCCAATTTTGAGTAAAGGAAAAGACATATTTAACTATGTAATCAAGTGGGGTTTTCGTTAATAAGGGCATTTCGTACAGCTCAAATAGGACATTGTGATGATTAAACGACATGTGACATAGTCATAGGCATTTCTTATACTCACTGGAGAAATTGGCCCCTATATAAGTTCCGCCCTAGCTGATAGGAAGCTTAAGGTATCCATACTATAGAAGATAGGTGGCAGTGATGCGAGAACCAAATTTGCTACTATGGAAATTGCTTTTCGCTTGTTATGACAGAATACTTACATCTTCTCGCACTATTGATTTAATCACCTATTCTGCATTGTATATGTAACATAGTCGATAAGACATGCGTAAGTAAACCTAAAGTTTGGAAATTGCTTTTGCTTTTGACAGCTGTTTTCTAGCTTGGAGATATCTCTTAAAAGGATCCCATCCAGGGCTTCTATACAAACTAATAATCCAAATGTGATGAAATGAGTTTGAGGAGTACGTAAGGGGTATTAATAAAATAGAGAATAGAGGGCAGCCCGGGAGGGCAGTGATGTGAGAATCCAATTTGCTACTATGGGAATACCTTTTTGTGTGGTACAAAAAATCCTTGTGCCATCGATTTAATCATCTCCTCTGTCATTTATATATATAGGGATTGGATTGAGGTGATGGGGAGCCATATAATATATATGTAGCAGAGCCCATAAGATAGAAATTATGTATCAATATCTGAAGAAGGTTTTTCAACAGTTTCAGATATGAGAGCATTAGTACTACCGTATTCAAAGTAACAAGAGTACATCCACTGTGGCATAAGGGCTCATCCCTAATTTGGGCCAATATCTAGAATAAACTACCAAGAATAATGTCAAATTGTGAGTCCAATTATACTTGGTTATGGTAATATACTAAACGCACTGTGCGCATATTGTATAAAATACTATACAATGTAGTATAATTATTACCTCTGTAAAGGATCCCTGTGCGTGCCTATATCCCTCGAAATGATTTTGTCGGAGAGGGGCGCAACTAATACTATCTTCACATCAATACCAATGGGGGAAGGATCATATTGCTGAATATAAACTATGGGGAGACATGACAATTAAGCCTCTAGTCACATTGTACAATAGGAATAAATCGCTGGTACAGGGAGTGCTGTGCGTGTCACAGTGTGCCTAATGAGTGCCGGTGTGTGGCTGTTTAAACACTGTGTGAGTAGTACATATAAAAGGGGAATTGGTCCAGGGGTCGATATGACTGTAGCATGCACCGCATTGCAACATCTAGTGCATGAAACCACTGATAAAACACTGTAGAATGGAGCATGAAGTTTTGGGGTGATTGCCACATCTGCCGACATGTTATGTGACACAGTATGCATAAGTTCTATGATCAACAGAATGTCCTTTCTCCAGATAATTTTCCCCCGACCGTTACACTGGTGGAGAAAGCGAGCGCACTCGCTGGTACGGTTGACTTAGACGGTTGGAGCATTCCAACTTGCTGGGGATTGGCCACCTGCTGGCGGTTGGTAGTTGGAGGAACAGGTAGTGAAGAATTGGTCCCCAGTATGGGCAGTTGGAGTTCAGCATGGAGTCCAGTCAACAAATTGGCTGGATCGGTTCGGCGCTGTGAGCTTCTATCATTGGCTGCTGTGGGGACATGATAGAAGCTGGGGGAGCTGTGTAAGGGAAGTGGTTACCACCCCCTTCCGTATAGTTGGTAGAGCAGCAGGTTACGTGATCTGAGGGTCGTGGGTTCGAGTCCCGTTTTCTCCAGATGATTTTTCCGCGACCGTTACACAAGTATTTCAAGGTGCTTTTTTTTAAAGTATCTTAATGATACATTAGTATGAAAACCAAACCTTGTGTACAGGTTGTGTAAAATCAGGTTACTCCGGCTCTTGTACATAATTTGGCCATTACCTTTTTAATAGAAGTATTTTTATGAGTTTAACCTGTAGCCAATATTTATTTATCTGCTCATATCTAGATGGCTGGATACCAATCAGCCAGTAAAAACATAGTCCAATGTTCCCCTATGGTCCCCAATGGTCTCCAATGGTCTCCAATGGGCACATCGGTTATAGGTATATTAATTTTACAACCTGTTTCATGTAAGACATAACAAACAAAGCTAACCAAGTAACCCTATTAGAGCAGACATTCCAAGATTGAATTATATGATTTGTCTGGTCGAGATTGAATATCTCTGAAGTGAAGGAGGAAACTTTGACTGTTGTAATAACGTAGGGATTTGATTATCCACAATAATCTCACAAACCCATGTTGAAAGTTCATTTTCAGCATCTTCCTTTCAAATAATTTCCTCATGAATTACAATTTTAAAGGGTTCCTAGGTTAACTGGTGGCAAAGTGGGGGATACGATTGTTGTTTGGCATGAGTTAAGGACCAGATTGAGTTACTCTTGCAAAAGTAATTTGCAGCGAAAAACCCTCGTGAGACGCAGCATTTTTATTTGTCCCGTTCAAGATTGGCAACAGAACGAGGCCAATTGAGCCGCTTTCCACCAGAGGGGATGATTTATATAAGCACACAGTTACAAAACCTGTGACACCCGCCCCCCCCCCCCAATAGAATCATTTATAATTCTTTCTACCAAGCACGTAGGTACCAAGAAGCAAATAAGCGGTATTTGTTTTCAAGAATGGCATGATGACTTGACTTACAAAAGTTTTAAAAATATCCACGGATTTTACCCTGAAGTCTGATGTGCCAATTCTGTAACAGGACAATTGTCTATTTTGAGATTTGTGTGGCCTGGAGTGGGGTAACTGGCAGGCGCCCGTCGGTTTAGGGCACTGAGCTCTGGTGTGGCCCCGATGGCGAGGCCCAAAACGGGCTGCCCATGATCGGCACAGATTGGTTTTTGGATGGGCTGCATCATACTTATTACTGAATATACCATATTGGTATATAGGACATTGAGTAACCCTCCAGTTGCATTGTGCGATAGAAATAAACCGCTGGAAATGGCATTGGTGTGCATATCAAAGTAAGCTAAATGAGGGTCAGTGTGTGACTCTGTTTAGACACATTGTGTAAGTATTATATAATGGGGAAATTGATCCAGGTGGTGATATGACTATAGGTTGCACCGCATTACAGTAGTCAGTGCATAAACCACCGTTAAATCACTGCATAATAAAGCACGAACAATATGGGGGTGACTGCGGATTCTACCTGTGATAAGCTACCAAATTGGAGCCTGCAGCCCTATGTAAGCAGCCATATTGGCTCTGAGGTTGCATGCCTTTTCGGATAGTACCGCGCCCCACGCTAAATGTAATTTGTCGCATGCGAGTATTTGTCTGTGACCTGCATGGACAGAGCTGTGCCCATGTGGGATTATGCCTGCTCCCATAAATATTGACGGGTTTTAAAACTGCAAATAGATTAATTGCATTGTGAGAATCTGCATTGCCAATAAGGAGATTAGAAATGACATTATTGCAACTATTAATTATTATCATCTGGTATACTATGTTGTCACTAGAACTTTAGGAACAGTTCTAAAGAGCAGACAGGGGCATCTGAAGTTCAAGCTGTTAATAGTAGATACTTTTCTCTTATCAACAGTATGCAAGCTGTCTATTTTGCTATGGTATCACTTGGTCAGAAGTAGACTCTCATCAGGATGGGGTTATCCATGTTACAATGTCTCTTTCCTAAGCACCTCTCTAATGAAAGCTGCCAATCACAGGAGGGGAGGCAAGACAGCCCGACAGACCAATGTTAGCATCCCATTATGGAGGATCACTGAACACGGGTTGCGTAGCATCCCCGAGGATCATGGCCAGTGAATGCTTAACCTTTTAAGGCCCACATAGTGCTTTAATACCTTATATAAATAACTCGCCACGGCTTCATCCATGTGTCAACAGATGTAGTAGCACCTTAAGCATTAACCGGCCTTGATAGATTGCAATTATATTTCATGATTTAGACATGATTTTTGAAAACGTATATACATCATGTCTGCAACTAAATAATATATCAGGTTATAAATACTGCAATGCATTTGTTGATGATATTTTGCATAATATGCATAAATGGTTAAACCTGTATTACACAAATTTGATGTGATGGAAAGCAAATGATAAATGATTTTTCCAAAGTAAAATAAATATTCAGGGAAACACTGTTCGATTTTATCTGCTTCTTGGTGATTAATGCTTAATATGCATAATATGGTGTCTAACTCGGGAAAGATTGTGCAAAATCGCGCCCAATATTGCTCAATATTGCCCAATATTGACCAGTGGTGCACAATATAGAACCACATTGGGTACTGGATGGTGCCAATTCGCTGTGGTTGTAAACAGGTGTTACACTGAAAACTCAGGCATATGTAAAACTAATCACTATTGATTAGTTAAGGTTGATTAGTTGAGGTAATCACCGTGATTACACAAAGTTTTGATTAGAATATTTGCCACTAGGGGGCCCTTCTAGACAGTAATAGAACATGCAGTTCCTACTCTAGGATATATCTGGATTCATATCAACTCTAATCATAGAAACATATAAAAGGCTGCTGGTTACTGTATTCACAAATATGCCCTATTATGCTTGCTCTGAGGGCTAGAAGTGCTCTCAATCAGGGTATGATGACAAGATGAGGGGGTGATTATAAACTTATCAGGGATTGATATCTTGTTGTACAGAGAAATAAATTATATGAAATTAGTCATAGATTATTTAAAAAAAAGTAATCATGGTGATGACCCAGGGTCATCACATATGATTACTCTAGTGATTACCAAGTATTCACTTGTATCACAATCACCGTGATTACAAAAAGTTATCAACCTTGATAACTTTTTCTCCCATAGAGTTTTCAGTGTAGACGCAGACCGCAGCCTCACTAGGTAACTCTATTGGAATGGAGATGGGAGGATTAAGGAGAAGGATGGTGTCTGGTGCAGGAGGTGCTGTCTTTATGAGGTGGAGGAGGTGGCTGTAATTGTTTCAATTAGCCATTTATGGGCCGCCTACTGCTTTAATGAGCCAGACCCTTTATCCCCATGAAGCACGAATCCAGTCCTGGCAAGCGACTCCCTAATGTGGCATTTATGCACCATGCCGACCCTACTGTGTTGGTGCACACTCCTGAAGGGTAGCCATGATGCATGGATGCAGCCCTGGGGAGTAGTGTCGTATCATAACGATACCAGGTAGAAGGCATTGAAGCACCAAACTGTCCTTAAAGGTTTAAGTAGGTACTTAATTAACCAGAATAATCCCAGCACAAAACCACGCTGAGAGCTCATCTTCAACATCTTAGTTTTCAATCATTTCTACCTAAATCTCCATTTTAACAGTTTAAAGGTTTCTTATGTTAACTGGTGGAAAGTGGGCAATTTACAGGAGAAAAGAAATGGTGTGGGGTGCATGGCAAAGGTACAGATCAGCCAATTTGGAAAGTAATTTGTAGCAAAAAGCCGCCGTGAAACACAAGATTTTCATTTGCTCCGATCACGAGTGGGGACAAAACTGGGCCGATTAAGCCGCTCTCCACCGAAGGGGGTGGTAAGCACAATCTCAGAGGGATCATTGGGAATTACACAGGAACTAATGACACTCTCCAAGCTTAGTCCATAATAGAAACCTGTCTTAAAACACAATGGTCTATTTCTTCACATGCTGCTATAGCCCACGATGCATCAAACTGTCGGCTGTTGAACAGGCGAGATGCCACGAAGCGAGAGACTATGAAGAGGAACTAACTTGCTTAGAGATGGATCAGTGGAGGGGCAGGGTGGGGACATTTTCCATAGAATTCGCAAGATTAGAAGAAATGAAAAGAGCAAAAATTAATATTCCACTCATTACGATGAGGGGTTGGCTGCGATAAGTATTATCCATGCTGAGGTTGGGCATGGAGTCTACTTGCCAGGGTAGCGTTCATGCATGAAGATGGGGCTTCGAAAACATTGTACATTTTTAAATTAATCCAGGAACGAGTCTTAAATTGATAAATTTGTATCCCCAAAACTGAAAAAAACATTAAGTCGGGTTGCCTGAATAACATTTCATCTTACCTGGTCTCGCTGGCGAGCTACGTGGCACGGCTGCATTCATGTATCATGACAAAAAATGCGTTAAAGCACTATGCAGGCCGTAAAGGGTTAAGTACACTTTTCAAATGTACATATTCCCACTCACGACACCCCAATTAGTTCCAAATATACCCACTGATGGTAGAGCTGAAGCAGGCAGTCATGACCAACATGTAATTATCACTGGTCATTAACAGCCGTCCCTGCCGTTAGTAAGGATAGACCTACACGTTAAAGTCTATAGTTTCAATTAGATATAATGCAGGGAGAGTGTCTGGTGGCCGAAAGGGCCGTGTGATTATCATCAGTGCAGAAACATCATGACTCGAATATAAAGCTGGAACTATAATTTTGCTCCACCTGTCAAACTTGTTCAAGTCTTTAAATACTCGATGGCATTGGATATTTCTTACATAATTCTCGATGAAATACTGTAATAATAGTTTCCAAAGCTTTTGCAGTCATGGTCACAACATTCATATTACTAAAGTAATCAAATCTCAGGTGAATCTAAAAAGATGTGTGTCAAAAATATATTGCAATAAATGAGGGAAAATAAACTATCCTCAGAGTAGTCGTCTTATGTTGCACTGCATTATGAATCTTGAGTTCTCACCCACTTCCGCCACCGTCAGCATTTCTCTCAGACAATGGCCATGAAAGGGGGCAGATGGGTTGATTTTAGCAGACACAATACACCTGGGGAAGAAACAAATCTCATTAAGATTTCCTCTGGCAGAAACCAATCCAATTTGATACTTTTGAATTGTCAAAAACGATATTGTCTCCTGCAATCAATCCCAGCTCAAAAATATTGTCCACTGCCTTAAGTGGAGTTTTATTTAGAGAATTTGAAACGAGAACCCACTTGTATTTTTCCCGAGCCTCTTGCAATGGTCTAATTTAAGGACGTTCAAGCGTCACTGTCACCATCATGTAGTGATGTTTGTGAATGAATAAAGCAGTGACTTCAGACTAAGGGCCAGGGCATTTAGATGTTTCCCAATTTTCTCTCATCTGTCAGGATGACAGTGTGTTAATATGACAGGTGATGAACAAAAACAATGAACATCTGTCAAGATGATAAACTACCAATCTGACCTCTAAATCAATATGACGCTTTTGAGAAGACCTTTCTGAAAGTTACCCGAGGGTTCCGATTATTTCGTCAAGAAAATTCTTAAATTCTTAATATTCATTTGATCCTTGTTAAGCATCACCTGTCACTCTGACAACAATGGGACACCTGATTTGACAAATGAGTGTCCTTTCGTCGAACACATGAAACAGGTATTGTTATTATCACTGCGGTTATCTAAGAAATATACAATGTATCATTATAAATTCAATTGACACATGAGAACATCAATTAAAAACAATGGACGTTGTCATGACATAAGCCGAAGAACAAGAAGGCTAGTTATGTTGTGTAATGTGCTAATATACATCATATATATGCCGTGTCTGCCAGGGCAAAATTAAGTTCAACATTGACTCAACATTGAATCGACATTGATTCAACACTGATAACGAGTTTTCAATGTTAATTCAATATTCTGTGCTCACTTCATAGGCCGGTGCTCAGATACGATCCCGCCTTTCCCCTATTCACCAATGCTCATATCACCATGGTCTGAGACAGGGGCCCATTTTTCGAGGGTTAAATGTGGTAAGCAGTGGTCATTTTCAATAAGCGGGGGCGGGGGGTACGGTGGATTTCTGTGTGACTGTGCTGAAGTTTGTTTAGTTCCCCTCCCCCTGCACGAGAGGGTCCAAATCTTTCCGTCCAAATATTTCCACCACCCCCTTCCCCCAACAGGGATAAAGCTTAGTGCAGCCGACCTCTGTTAGCGATTGTAACAGGCAACGCACTATGCGGGCCTTAAAGGGTTAATGGAACCGTTTGAATCGATATAATCGATTTAACTGTGGGCACTGAATGACTAACTTATTACATCACCCTAGAGCAGACTCAACCAGAGCGACACTGAAGGCTACGACAAACAGCCATCACCAAAATGCACTCATCTGGATAATTTTGCAGATATTTCACGGGAGTGTCGCTATGACCGATGGCTCATCTAATTTTCTGTGTGTTACCGGAATAAGTGTCACCAGTTGAGCTCGCGCTTATAATATTAACTTATTGGGGGTCAGTAGTCTCATGTATGTAAGTGGGGAGTGGGTGATGAGACCATCTGAGGTCAGCGGTGTGTCTTCAGGACATCCACTAAGTGTTTCCTTGGGTCGTTTAGCACAATTGCAGATCTAGGGGTCTTGACAATAAGATATTGGGAAGTGGTCATTACGGATAGGAGGGATGGGGGGAGGCTGAATCTTAGGGTGAGGCAATTTCGATTTCTTTGGGGGAGGGGTTGAACAATAAATTCGCCGCATTTCAGTATCAAGGCACTCATGTATTGATAAAAAGGAAAGGATGGTGAGTAAATGGTTATCTCCTCTTCAGGGCGGAGGGGGGAGGGGGGGAGCAAGAATGAAGAAAAGCGCCAGGCCAATCACACACCCCTAAGGATGTCAGCTAGTTATATGTCTACCCAGTAGAGACATAAATATACGTTGAGATCACAGCGGTTACTCGAATCAGGGTGACTTGTACAGGACCAAAAACTCTTGATAAGGAAAAAGACCAGTATTTACATTTCTATTGTCTACCTGAACCGTTATACATTGGATACTTAGCTGAGGTTAATTTAATTAGGCCGGTTAATAAGCTTGCATTACGGCCTTCCGATGTATCTAATGCTATCAATTATCTCCAGGCTAACACACTTTGGGATCTAGATCTGGGGAATACTGCAACAATAAATTATTACAGTATGCCTCATTCTTGTTGCATGTGTCTCTACTATAAAAACATAGACTTGTAATGGCTTTGTTAACATGGATATAATTACTGCCTTCAATTTGTGAAGGATACTTCCCACACAATCCCTTTTTCGTTTGATATCAAGGTGTCATAAATATGCTGAGAGAAAAAAGAAAATCAAGTTTTAAATATCTCAATGGTGGAATCAATGTATAAGGTTACAGCCTGGATAGGAGGTACAGAATATTCTTAATTATTGCAAGGATTATCAATAGAATCCATCATGGAAATAGAATGGTCTGACCACTGCAGCATCACCCAGCTGTTGTCCATCCGCTCAGTGCCCCTCCGCTCGGTACAGTTAGGTACGGAAGATTGAGTAGTCAAGCATTATCCGTACTATATTGTACCATTCGGTGGGGTGTAAACTCATCTGTTCTGGCTCACAACAGCTTCAACCTCAAGGCCATCACTTCACACAGTCTACAATGTTACTACACAGGTGGAAGAAGTGGGATGTCCAACTGTGACACCCAATCCAGATCGGGGTCAACCACAAGGTCATCTATAACATATACAAAGGTTATGCACAAGGTAACCAATAAATCGGCCACAATTTAATCCACTAGGTCAATAGGTCAATCACAAGAATATTCATTCAAAATCATACTGGACAGATTATTTGTATCTCCAGTATTAATCACACATATTTTAATAATAGGAGTTTAGTATGCAGTATTATGTCACGGCAACTTTAACCCCAGTTTAAACACATTTTATCATTACTTTTGAGCTGCTTTACCATTATTTCATTATAGCTATGTTAATCTTGAGCATCATCTGCTGACAAAGGCACAGGTATTCAATGTTGGAACTCATGTTTGGTAGGTTCTATATCTAGTTGCACAAACTTTCATATATCATAAACAAAGGCTTTCAAAACGTCTAAAGGTATTTCTCCTAGATGATTAAATTTAATGACCTCTTCCAAGTGGCTTTGTTGACCTTCTTCACATGAGAAAGGTCCTCATTATATCCAAAAAGGGGTTATGTTTTATGTTTCTTCTATGAGGATATAAAGATCTGGGGTTTAGATCTGAGAACTGCAACCCTTAATTATGCCATGCTGCTTCAATGCTTCACATTCAAGTGCCTTGTAAATTTGCCTGCACATCACATTATTGCTGCATCATGCTTATATTCTATGAGTGTATCAGCTCTGTAGGATCAGCACTGTTGTTGGTATCACATCCATGCATCATGACTGGAAAAGGGCGTGGCACTTTATATGCTGCCCTTAAAGGGTTTACTTCCAGGGCTCCCAATTTGTATCTCTAAAGGTCCTTCTTCTGAGACATAAAAACGAAGTCAATTAACATTATATCTGCCCAGGTAGCCTGTAGGGTGCACATCAGTGTATAAACCGCATTCTGCACATAACAAGCAGGAGCTACGATCAAACTGAAACAAGTGCCGTAGAAGTTTACCATAGACTATTTATCAACATAAAGGATTGGGGTTGAGGAAAGCTTTATCTAATCCCCTCGGGGAAGGGCAAAAACGTTTCACATGTTTTCAGCACAAATGCTTGTATGTTACTATACTGATACAGATGCAGGAAGGATTTCTACCCCGTCTGGGATGGTGGGCAACATTCCATCTGAATGTGTGCAATACGTACTAGCCATGCCATCACGTCACCCTGCCAGCTCAAGAGTCAACTGTTCATAATGAACATAGCTAAGGTAATAAGGACGCCTGCAACATCAGGCTATATAGAGACTGGACCGTGGCCAGGATGGCTGTAGTAGATAGACCTTCAACCCTTTAAGGACTACATGATACCCCAAGGCTTTGGCTTCATTTGTCATCGTACCAGCTAGCCTATTGCCATCGGTGTATTGATGCCTCATGACCTTTGGGAATGTATCATCCCCATACAGGCAAGATGAAAGATGAATACAAAAGTGATGCGTTGTTCACAAGGGTTTCATTTATGCATCATGACAGAAAAAGCGTACAGTGCATTAAAGCACTATGGTACACTTGAGGGGATAACAAAGGAGGGGTTCAGACGACCAGACTCATGCAAAGAAGACATAATTATACAGGAAGCTACAGCGGATGTGGGAGGATGTGAACATGGTTAGTATTAAGGGATGCTTTCAGTATAAAGGAAGGGGATTTTGGCTTGGTCATGGCATCCATAATCCGTATATCAGTGGAACGGGTGTATCAACAACGACAATATTGTAAATGGGAATGTGTTAACCACTGTCGCATTTCATATCTTGGTCATTAGTCCAGTGAATGGACACTTTAGGGTCAACAAAATTGCTACATTGGGGTTTTCAATGGTTTTCACCTCTTTGATACATGCACATTTCAGGAAAAAAAAGTTTACGGGAATCCTCCTTGGGGAAGTGCTTGAAATCCAACATGGCCGGCTTTGTACTCCCTCTCAATGTTAAACAGCCACATTCTTGCTTCTTATTGACATATTCACTATTATGATATACCAATTGACATCAGCTTTAACAGATGCATTGATCAGAACTAGTTTCCAAGGTCAATGTCATATATATTTTGTGATTTTACTGTAATAATGAATCAAAAATACTAATTCACAAAAAAACAGCAAATCTGCATCTATGTGGACATAAAATCCACTCCTTACCTCTCTTTAATCACTTAACTGCACATTGATACAAGGTGGGTCAGGAAAAAGAAGTGTGTGAGTTGCATAAAGGTCAACCCAGATCTTGTAAAGGTTATTACAATGATATACCATACTTTGGAAGTACCATAACATTATGCTCACTGCACTTTGAGGATGGCCAAATATTGGTACAACTAGCTGGGAGGGCGAGATTTTTTACAGGAATTTTCCCTAAGGACGAGGCTTTGCTGAATCCCATAGAGTTATGATGACTATAGTCGATGCTCGCCCTGCCATGGCATTGACTATAGCAGATGCTCGCCCAGCCATGGCATCAACTATAGTTGATGCTCGCCCACAAAGGGTTAAGATACAAGGTGTGAATCACCATGAAGTTAAAACATATACATAAATTCGACCAATAACCTAAGGTCAAGGTCAAAGCTCTAGATGTTATCAAAAGGAGCAGTGCCTAACCAATATTGAATAAACGGTTTACTCTACTGTCAAAAGCTGCATGGTTTGATAACGAACTGTCCGAGGTGTCAACAGGTTCTGCATTCATGCATGTAATACCTTTGCAGTTTGCAGACCAGGGTGCATTTGAGTCCAAGAAAATGTTTATTCTGCTGTCAAAAATATGTCTGTACCTCGAGGTAAACCCGCAGGCTGTGAAAGTTAGCTGCATCAGATTTTGGTGGCACCCCTTCAGGTGCCATATAGCAAGATTTAGAAGCAACCTTCTCTGTAAACCTTGATGCATGCTCTGAGTTTAAATCTTTCATCTTGCCATATAATGCTGCTAGCAATTTGTTCCCTGCTTCCTCAATCTCCTGCTGAAATCTTTCTTTTTGAAGCAAACCACAACACATTCCTGGAAGGCATGCTTTAAGCACCAAGTAGCATTAGAGGTTAACTTTTGATGCAAAAAAGTTGCAATCATATCATTGTTCTAGCTTGTCCCTTACACAGCCAAGGCTAGCAGTGTACATCTATAGGTGATTTTCATAATCGAGCAATGTCATGTTTCAAAATCATCAAGGGTGAAAGCATTCAGTAAGTAAGGGAGTTGTAATTATTCATAATTGATAAATTGAATAGGGGCTTTAGTGAATTCATGAGGGAGTCTCCACAACCTATGGTAAAGTGCAAGCTTTTTCGCTGAAATCGGTGATATTTTTCTAAAGCTGTTCAGATTTATTTTTTCTGCCTCAAAACCACCAACGCCCTGTTGTTAAATTATGTTTATTCCCTCCAAGAAAGGACAGGCCATTAATATGATGTCCACCACGTTCAGGGGTCGATGGTAAGGCTGCCAACGTTTCTACACTGTTAGAAGTAAGTAGTGTTCCTGTACAGCAACTATCGAGGGCAACTTTGGTTCCAGTAAATTATGCTGTAGACCTACAGTAGAATCTACTGTAGACGCAGACCTGAGTTCTAAAAAGGCTCACATATTCAACATCTTGGAGATTTGAACCCCCAGGTTCCAATGCATAGTCCTGAACCATGACCACTACACCAGTGAATCCTGCATGTCAGGTGCATTGAAACACCTCCTACTTATGTGTGAATGGTAACAAGGTCAACACAGGATCCCTGGGGACAATTTTAGAACTAGACTGTTCATGTCTTAAGGGTTAATATGAAAATAACCCTATTGCAGTAATGTACTAATAAGTACTGAACTACCATTAGTTGGAGTGTAATCTTGATGGCCTATAGATGTTTTTCAAAGTAAATTTTACTATCTTTCATGCAGATTGTAGAGATACATTGGTTTTATCCTCTGCATATTTTCAATAGTAACATTTCAGTGTACCAAAATATATTATACTTTAGAATTGCATCAGGAGAAATGAGAGTTTCCTGCCGGGACTAGAACTGCTGACCCTCAGACTACATCTCCCACTGCTCTACCAACTGAGCTAGAGGGGCAATCACTTATATGGAGCCTGCATCAATAGGCTTTTGAAAAGATCAGGTCATATTTGAGCTGTGGAGTATGGTACTAGGGACCATTAGCAAACCACGTTAAAGCTTATAAAACGCAGACGTGGCAGTGCTGAAAGGATAGGATACGTCTGCGTTTAATGAGCTTTTACGTGGTTGCTAAAGGTCCCTACTCCCTCCAACCTCTCTGCTCTCTCTCCCTCTGGTTGCTGGTTATGGGATTCAAACCTGCATCTACAGTAACAGAATTGTATGTGTACAGCAAAAGTTGCTGTATTATCTTTTACAGCTAAAGTACTGTATAGTTACAGCACATATTGCTGTTCACGAACAACAACTTTTTACAGTGTAGGTTTCCTCCCACAGGTATTTAACCCCACAGCTAACGTTATGTAGATACCAAATCTGAAGCTCTGCCAACTGAGCTAACTCCAAACTTCCGAAGAATAATTATATCAGTATATACGAGTAGGTAAAGTTCCGCCTTCAACATGTAGCTTTGGGGCACTATATCACTGATAAGTAACAAAGCTGAAGGAAATGGACGATATCAGCCTCCACCAAAGTCATGTCGATTGCCTTTATCTAGATAGATATAGACTCTACGGCTATACTGATATGGCACAGTAGGCCGAGGACCTGTCTTGCAAATCTCTCAGTGATATCCCGATAACTAATATCTCTAGATCTAAATCTGAATGATGGATTCAAAGCAGTTGGTTTGACTTATATTACAATGAGCGACTGAATGCTTAACATTGGCAAATGTTACTACTATGACAGTGAAAGAGAAGTCTTGAAATGAAGGACAACAATTAGATTTATCCTAGCCATTCTATATTCCCATCATAGTCATTCTCTCAACTGTGGTGGAAAATGCCAAGCGATAAAATATACTCACTATCTGCATAGATCTTAGGGAGTGGTCATTTTTTAACAACAGGGGGGGTCGGTGGATTTCCGCGAGAGCGGATCAACATTTTTTTGGTCCCCCCCGCGAGAGGGGTCGAAATTTTTTTGGTCCCCCCCTCCAGCAGATTGAAATTGAGCGCGGCTGAACCCTTTGAGCTATAGTAATGCGCGGGCTTTTCCGCTAAAAAGGAGTGTAATTTTTTTGGTCCCCCCTCAAGAGGGGTCCAAATTGTTTTGGTCCCCCCCCTTCAAGTGGTCCAAATCCTTTTGGTCCCCCCCAAATCCACCAACCCCCCCTGTTGTTAAAAAATGACCACTCCCTTATGATAGTACAGCTTGCTTGTAGAATGACAAGTACTGTTTCTATGCCACATTGAGGTCTCCCCAGCATCACAATAATCCGATTTCTGATGACAGTTGGCATTATAAGGAGGAACCAGTGGCTAACCCTTTAAGGACAGCATTACAATAATGTGTAATGCCCTTCACCGTCATGATGCACGATTGCATTTTATCACAAATACTGCAATCATACATCATATCGACTCTGCTTGAGGGTATCAACCCCGTACTCTCCGCATCATTGATACATGGGTGTAGCAAAGGCAAAAAGACTCACCAGGGCTGCAGTCATGCATCATGATGCAAATAGCATAATGCACAAAAGCACTATGCGACGCATAAAGGGCTTATTGTGATTTATTTTTAATTTGGGACTGACTTTGCACAGTATACCTTATAGCATGCACCCGACTCAAACATTATATTTGCTACTGAAATGAATCTCTTTGAATGTAACTCTATTCAAATACAATTTGAATAGTCTTGAACAGGCTTGTATAATGATCCGCATTAAAACATTGTTGTATCAAGGGAATGCCAAGGGCGTTTTTGTAAACCTTTCAATTCAAAGGTATGATAAATACAATATCACTGTATGATAATGTGCGAGGTTAAAAACAACAACTAGAGAAATAGAGTCGATGAGTGTTTTGATAAAATCAAAAAAGGTCTGGATTATATTAGATTGGTGGCATAAGTATGTGCTTGGACAAACTATCAGCTTTAAGACCCATGGGATAGATCCGTTTGAGATTGATTCTGGATATTACAAAAAAGACAAAGTGTAATAAATGGATGAAACATGACGCATCAAAGATGGTACCGGAAAGTATCTTTCTTAACATATATCAAAAGGAGACAAGATTAACACTGGCTGATGCATACATGGGCAGATCGACATTGTGAGCAATTTAAATGTAAGTTCCACAAAGTGATTATTGCCATGAGTTAGATTTAGTAAATCATGGTAAAAGCAATATCATTTAGGTTTCATCTTATTGAGCCAGTATGATAGTCTCTCTTTTTTTAACTCCTAATTTGAATAGATTAACAGCACAATTCAAAATGCTCACATGGAACCAAGACTTTATATTATGTATGTTGGGGGAGTATAGAGGGGTAAATACGGACATGCCTTGAATTCTGAGTGGTGACCAGAGGCGCCTGGCCCCTGGCCCCTTCACTCCACTCCCCCATCTTCCCCCATCTTCCACAATAACAACGGCCACAGCGGCCACACTTTCCGATCATACACAATAATCTTCTGTCAGCCACACAGGAATAGAAGCCGACTTTCTGACAAATAAGGCGGCCGATCGAATCGCAGGGACTGTCCAGTGGGGAGGCCCGATAAACTGATTGACTTCTTCTATAGAGCTTGGAATAGGTTCAGAATGCATGGACACATGCGCTATACGGGGCTGAATGATAATACACCGTAGGCAGCCATCTTCTCCCCTAGCAAATTTCGCTGGTTCATACGTACACTGTTTATTGAAACATCGCACAAAGACAACGCGTCCAATTGACTTTGTTACCTGCATTATGAGATATCAGGCCATGCTGGACTCTCTTTAGGTCACTCCAAATAATATACTTGTTTCTCATCACCAAAATCATCTTTTCCAGATTATTATTTAGAAAATTTAAATGGAAGAACATCACAAACTTTGACAAAATCAATATTAGCATATTTGGTATCAAAATTAAGGCTTAGATTGCAGCAAATGTAACGGGCTGGAGGAAACATGCCGTTTGCATGTATCCTTGATCTCCTTGAATACCCTAAACCAATAAGGCCTCAGCAAAAGCAAAGAAAAAAAGAGAAAAAAAAGCGCCCCGTCATATCTCTCATGGCTAAGTGATGAAATAGTTTTCAAGGATGTTATTTGGAGTGGCTTTATCAGCATTCAGTCTTCTAAGGCAGTGAGAGAGTCAAGGATTGCCATAGATTCTGTTATATTTCAATTGTCAGGGTGACCCGTACGTTCTATTTACTTTTACGAGTAGAATGGCCCACACTGTTAAACTAATTGGCTACTCCCCTCTAACAGTGTCAGTATCATCTAATTTTCAACCGACAATATTATCAACTATGAAAGAGATAGTGATACAGGTACTGTAACAAGCTCGATGATATCAGTATTTTCTTTCAGGCTTGTTTGACACTGGTTGGACTACATCGAGCTAGGTGCAAGCCTTGAGAGGACGTGGGGTTGGAGCCAAGGGCACATATGGAAAGCCTTGTGGATCAGACTATAGCATTACAATGCCTTTAGAGCCTTCCGGTTTATTCATGGTTATTCAATGAGACTGACTAATGGCATTCCCTTGGCTATACAATACCACTATGACCACCCGTTAGGCATTACTACCGATATTGACCGATAGAGACACATACAGGTCACATACCTTTGGAAGCATTTGGCTTGTATGTGCCACTAGAGGGCAATACAATATTTGAGGCAATACCATAGGCCTTAGATCAGTTTAAGCTGATGGCGACAGGACGATGGCGACGTCATATTCAGCTTTAAAGCTATATTCCCGTGGTGCTGCCTATATTGCGCATGTATTGTGCATGTATCACGTTAGTACCACCGGTCCCTGTGCTACTTCTGTGCTGTGTCTGTGCCACCCATGTGCCACTGTGGACAGGGAAGGGACAGGGGTGATACAGGGCTCGTGGTTTCGCAGCCACCAGTATTGCTCCCGTTGACGTTGGGGCTTACTGAATGTGGTATTTACATCATAATATTACCCTGCCATGTAATCAGCAGTGTTAACTACAGAATGCAGAGTGATGCAGGGGGTGGTGGCCTAGCTGAAAGGCTGCCTTCATTGGTTCAGAAGTTCCAAGACAAACAACTTGATAGACTGGTATCCTATACTATTTCTGGGCTAATACAGGAGTTACAATTGCCTATGAACATGGAACCTCTAAGCGTCTAGCTGTCCTTAACCATTTAAAGGCCGCATAGAGCATTAATGTACTATCCAGCCTTTAAAGGCATGATGCATGTGTCTTGTGTGTGCATTTAACAGTAAGTGACTACAGCTGCATAGTATGTAATACTGGAAACCAAAGATATGTCCTTTTATAATTTAAATCTCCAGTATATCATAGTGTGTAGCTACACTAACTTCTGACAGTGCAGCAGGGACACAAGATGGATTCAGGAACTCCTTCCGCACCATATCCTGTGCCATATGTTTAATGAAGGCTGACATTTGCCAGCAGTTTCAAAATGATGATTTGCCATGGCCATACATAGCCTAACAAGACAAGCCCATCCTTCCCCTCATTTATCAATTTGTGAGTGTTTTGTCTTGAGACCAAGCCCTGACAGTGACAAAAGACAAATGTAGCTTACTTCAAAACTTCAAAACGGTGTCCAGACTATGCAGAACTAGCCCTGTTGCCCTCAAAAGGCAGTGAGTTTTTCACTATACTGATTACTTTAATCTTGACTATAATATTATGACCGTAGTATACACTTAATTCTATATTACTCTAAGACTTTCTCTGGGTTAACTATCTGTCCGGTTAACTCTTGGCTTATTGCTGAAAATCTTCATTATGTCATAAGAGCTTTATGCCAAAATTTAAATTTACCAACAGCAAGTCCCCATCACCAGAAGTGATATCATAGTGACACATAGATTATCATACCCATTGTATGTTACTGTGGGGAGACAGGAATTTTAGAGGTGTCCTGCTACTCTCTATATGTGACAAGTTCCCAGTTATTTATAAGCACAGAGTGCCCCTCCATCATTTAGAGTGTACGCATCAGCCTATGTTGAAAGCAAAGTTCATATCGCTTTTAATGTCTGTCGTTCATCTATCTCATAAATGAATGTAAAAATCCTTTTTGTCTTGTAAGATATTCAGACCTGCCTCTCCCTGGAGCACATTGTACATGGTTGTTATCTCCATGGCGCCATTCCCACTGTGGGGGCCATTATTTTCTGGGCCCTTTTTTCTCTTTCTCTCTAGTTCTCGAAAGCTCCAAGATAGACACAACGAAAATTGCCAAAAAACACTAATTTTATACATGTGCATGCTACAGCATACAGTATAGAAGTGACCCCCCCCCCCAACCCACACTCTCTCATTCAGTTATATTTTTGCCATGACACGGATTTAAATACCCTCAAGTATTTATATTCACAGTGTTTAGAAAATATTTGGCTTCAATGCCATATCCTGTACCATACGTTTGATGAAGGCTGACATTTACAAAATGATGGCCCTGGCCATTATAGCCTAACAAGACAAGATGTAAGGTTACTTTCTTTATTGTCTTGATTGGAGTGGGGAAACAGAAAGTGTAGACATAGCCTGCTCCCCTCTATCTATGACAATTACCCGGTTATGGTCATGAATACAGTGACTCTCAAGCATTCGGAGGGCCACCATTAATTACTAACAGCAGCCTTAACGAGACAAGGCCCACAGGCTTATGTGGTAAGAAAAAGTCAGAATTATCTATATATGCATTCTATCCTGTAGGATATTCAGAGCTGCAGATTTCATATTTTGCTGGGCTAATTAAAATCTGCTCAATATTTCTCTCACCTTGAGCTCCTGGTGAAATAGATAAACCTTCCCTGTTGCAAAAGTGAGCAATGTTTTTCTTGTTATCATCCGACATATATGGCTGCTCACATTTATATATTCTGACTGGACCACAAAACAACTGTTCATCTCTGAGAGGGGCAATATCCGAATTTAACTGGTTCAGTAGAAATTTTGCTGGTTACACCCATTAGAATCTCGGATTTCCAATTTGCTGAATTTGTTCCAATTATGTCCTTAAAGAAGCATGTGCACAAAGCTTTTTCATCCATTATCCTGCTGGGTGTTGACCCCTTGTTGGAGCAGAGATCTATAGAAGACAAGACAGATTTTGGGATTGCGTGATGTCTGTAAGCACAGAGACACAGACACCGAGTCCTGTCTGACTTTGTGACATGCGACATGTACATCCTCCATCTCCCTACTCTCTCGCATTGACTCTGCTGAAAGTTGAAAATATTTGGCTGACAAATCTCAAATTATTCAACAAATTTTTCATACATGCCAATTATATTGCATATCAGATGGTATGATCTTTTACTTGGACATTCACAGTAACATCAATGCAGATATTATATATTGAGGCTTCATGTCTGCACAAATTGCCATTGGCTTTTATGGCAATAAGTCATTTGTATATTACTCATCTAGACCTATTTAAGATTTCCAGTACTTTCTTAATGGTTTGCTCACTTTTAGATCCATCTCTAGCTCATGCCACTCCTAAAGCAGGGCATGGTTACTGCAGTCACCTTGCGCTTGAGTAAAGTCTCCTAGCACCGGACAGCACATAATGTTGGACAGGATGATTTACCCAGGGTGACTAAATTCTGATAAAAATGATTTAACCACACCAAATAAGGATAATCTAACTGTAGAGGCATTCAAGTATAGATAGAAGCAGCCTATAGTGTCCGGAAATAGCTGCTATACAGGATTAAGATAGCTCATCCTAGACTACTAGAAGCAGAGTATGGCAGTACCCAGAGACACATCTACAGAATAGCAGAAACGAAAACAATGTCATGCTTCGAGATTGGTAAAAGCTATGGTGGTCGTAAAGACATCATCCTGAGGTCCCTGATTTAACCTTGAGGCAGGATAAGTCTATCCGACTATATATCTGTATATTGGAGGTTCTTTGTGGAATTGGAGATCTGACTTTTCTGTTGACAGGGTGGTATATGTTTGTTCTTTTCTAGCTTGACTTTCTGTCTGCCTACTGCTCTGATCCAAGAAAGGTCACAGAAGTCCCCTTTGCTCCTTACAATAGCCTCAGGATTTAATTTGTATTTACCCGACACTCCCACTTCCCCTTTCCTATAGGCAATCACATTTTTACCCTCGTTCACATAACATGCATGCATACATGCCTGTTAGTACTACTACCTTCCTGGCCCTTGGCCCTTTGTACAGCGGAAATGGGTAATTTCCCCCCTCAGAAAGGTGTGCCTTTCAAGTTACTCAACCCAAGGTGGGACCATCTTGTGTCATTGTTTGTCCATTCATGCCACAGCCAGTCGAGCAAAAGAGTACCCTTTACACATACAAATAGAAAAAACAGTACTTTTTTAACATATTATTCATGGCAAATCTCTTTGTATTGATTCATAAACCAAGCCTTGGGAACGTGTCAAGCGTATTTAAACAAACATTCTAGGAGCAAAAATACAAGGGGTCACCAACAAAATGCTCAAAGAATATTTATTTTGCCTGAACTAAGGGATCTCATGGGTGTCCTAGCGGCCAATGACATAGTTATAATGCCAAATTGTCAAAAGAGTTGATTTCGAGAAAGTATTGTAGGTAGGAATAGGAATTTAGCTAAAAGAAGACTTCTCTTGAACTTTGATTTTGCCGCAAGGTGTCTGATTTCTATCATTCATGAGGGAACTATAACTTTCCTGTAAGTCTAGAGGCCTGTCTCAAAGACCTGTCTCCTGCCTTAGACAATCTCCCCATAGTGGAATTGACATCCGGTCTTAAGTAGTCAACAGAGTAGCAGTTACAGAAAAGAACAGCCTGTCACTTAGATCTGAGATTTCTTTTTCTTTCTATAGGAGAACCTTATTCCTCCCAGGAATTGCCAAATCCTTCCCTTGCCTCATGTTCACCTGTCACCTGAGTATCCCTGCTATCCTGAAATGCCTGATCCCCGAACCCTTTGAGGACAAGATAGTGCTCTAATTCACTATGCCTGTTGTTGACATTATGCAAGAATATGATTATGCAGCTCTGACTGGTATGCAACTTGCATGCTTACGATCTTTCGGGGTTGATACACTCTAGAGGGTTCGGCATGATGCACAGATGCACAATGATGATAAATAAACATGAAGTCGTGAGACATCATTTGATCTTTAAAGGTTTTAGCAAGAAAGGATCATCTAGACTGTTCAGTAAATTGAAAGCCATGACATCCATTAGCCTGTATGTCGTAGTGAAATCCGCTTGTAACATTGGGGACCTGGAACTTTCACCTCTGCATATTGATATTTCTGAATATTAATATATTGATACTGGTTTGCTTGTTGCATCAGTCTGATTCCACCCAATGGGCACAGAACATTGAATCAACATTGATAAATGGTTGTCAATGTTGATTCAATGTTGATCCAACATTGATTCAATGTTGAACTAAATTTTGTGCCCACTGGGCAGGCTTTAGCTGTTGGACTGCATGAAGTGGTACTGTACCCTATAATTATATGGGCATTAAGCCAAATGGGCAGTACGTCACTATAGCAGTACTAATATATTTGTCTCAATGTTCTAAACTTGAGGCAGAGAAACTCGCAACCATGATGAGGTTCCTAGCTCATTATCATTATGTTGATGAGGCAAAAGGGCAAAACTCATGGATAAATTGATTAGGCAAAACTTGTCATATAAATATGAGAACCCCAGAAGAGGTACCACTTTCAGCGTAGGACATGCTATATCAGCTATATTAGTGTAATGATATATCATTAGTGAACAGTGGGTGCTCAGCTGGAATAAGCTGTACTACTCAAGTTGTCCCATTACCAGACAGTGTACGCCTGGTCATCCGAACAGGAATGCATAAGTGGGCAAATTACAAACTAAGCGTTTGATCATTTGGATGCTGTGTGTCCGCACTTACATTACTAATGCGGTTACCCTTTAAGCACCAGGTGATGCCTCAGGGCTCCAAGTTTAGTTCTTGTCATTAGGTACTAATACCTCTCCACTGGGTAATTCACCAACACTGCATTGTTGCATTATGCTAACCTTATGGAAAATTAACAGCACCATACGACCATGCATAATGCATGAATGCAGCACTGGTTAACTACTCCTTAAAGGGACATTCTCACCACTCGCACTTAACCACATAGTAGACTAGAACAGTTCTAGAATTATTAGTGGAATACGCTCAGTGATTATGCCACTTTAAGGCTGCATAATGTTGACAAGAGAACAAATTGAATTGAAGCACGGAGCCACCATTAAATGGTGAATGAAAAAATAGTACATCATTAGGTGAGTAAAACAATATGTGGATAAAGTGGTTTCATCAACAGGTTATTTAAATCCTTGAAGAATACATTTGTGGGAATTGAAGAATACATATATGTGGAACAGTGTTTGTTAAATGCAGACTAGGATACTTGCACGTGGCCGATCTTTTTACACTGTGGTAGGAGACAAGATAAGGGCCGCAGGTGACCTGCAGGAATGCAGACCACTTACACTTCATCTCACAGCGGGTTTACCCTGTACTCTAACAGACACATACACTAAAAGGCATAACATATTTATTAACTTCCTAACCCCTACTTATGACTGATGAAATTGTGCCATGAGCACATGTGCTTAGCTCTACAAGCCCCGCTGATCTCATCCTTGTGGATAGGAGGCAGGCTGTTGTTCTAATGCCCTAGATTTACGACACATCGCGATCGGTCAATAAACCATGGTACTTGAGAATCGATTGCATATTGAATATTACTATAGGTGATTGATGTAGAGCAGGACCACGAGGTTAAGTATCCTGATCCCTACATAATTAGAGTACAGATCAAACATATTATGGGTATGTACACAATCTAAAAACGGCTGATTCATGATATGTAGCCTAGGCTGCTGGGAACTACTCATTGATGTGGCTCAAGTATGGAATTATATATTTTTTACTATGATATAATTATGTTGTATGATAGAAATGTCCATTTAATATCTCAAGCTAAATTTAAACATAATCTAAAGAGAAGTTTTATTGAGGCATGTACCACTGAGGCAATAGCAGACTTAGATATAATATGAGTCTCTTCTTTGAAATGTTTTCCAGAAATCAATTAATAATAAGCAAGAGAACCAAACAGGTTAAACAATAGTAATTTGACTTGGACAATATATGTGTGCTATACACATATAGAAAATATAAGAGGACAGGAACCATGGTGGGAAGAAGGAAGCCAAAGATTAAAGCTGATAAACAAATCTGTGTCTGGATTTTTACATGGCTTCTTTTATTCAGACACGCTATGGCTTCATTAACTGTTGTTTATGCCATCAAGCCTCGATCTTGAAGTGTACGTCATTTTATGGGATTAAAGGGTAGGTATAAATATATATTTTGTTCAAGGGTTATTAATATCTTGATGAAAAACTCTATCGTCATGCCACACATTGGTGTCAACCTTTATAAAGATTCATAAATACATCCATTTAAATGTACAAAACATGTCCATACATTATTTGAAATAAAATTTACCATTTCAATTTTCACGTACCTATCTAATCTTGATATTATATATGTGCTTGAGTATTGCAATTGCACCATTGGAGATTAGTATATTAGATCACATCTCTCTACTTCTAGATGTTTTTTATCATGCATTTACTATGCTTACATTAATAAGATGTGATGACACAACGTCTACATATGGTAATATAGCAAGCTAATTCTCAGGAGTGAGTATTAAATGATGAGGAGTTCCGTAGGTGGTAAATAGCACACTATGATTACAGCATTGAAAAGAAACATTAGCTTGGTGGCAATGTCCACCACAAAGTCATATGGTTGTAACACTGAAAATAGACAACAGGATGGCCTGGACTGAGATAGAAACAGGATGTTTGGACGCTACTCCTACATCCAGCATAAATAATATCTCAAAACAATGAAAGAATCGGGACCTTGAATTCACTTACCATCATACCTGCTGATTGTACACGAGCCAGATTAATTCCTTGGCTGATTAACCGCTTGACGGCTGCATAGTGCTCTAAAGTGCTATGACTGCAGCCCAGGAGAGTACCTCGCCAGTGCCATATTGTCCACTCAGGAAACATCAGCATCATACAAATCATACTGATAAGAAATGTCTGAAGGAGTCCTACACAGAGCCTTTGGGTGTGCCAGGGATCCCATACCGGGATATAGAGTACCAGGCCTAGTTCCCAAAAAAACTGGTGCTTTTATCCAATTTCCTCAAATCTCTGAGCTCTGAGATGATACTTATTTCATTAACACAGCGGTAGAAGGGACAACATGACCAATTAACCCTTTATGGGCCACATTTCATTAACACAGCATTAGAAGGGAAAACGTGACCAATTAACACTTTTAAGGGCCAAATAATAGTATAATGTGCTATCCCCCTTTTTGTTATAATATTATGTATGCAGCTCGGACAAGTAACTCACCAGTGCTTCATGCTGACCCTACAGGGTTTTGCAATCCCAAAAGGTCACCATGATACACCAATGCAGTACCAGCTACTATACTTTATACCACGATTCTGTCATTTCCCGCGCCGAGAGTGGATATTTGCCGTGCAGTTATGTACTGGATATACTCCTGGGGGTCGAGAGGCAATATCATTGATATAAGCCAAGGCCGAAGGCCGAGGCTTATATCAATGATATTGACTTGAGACACCAGGAGTATATCCGACATACAGCCCGCTTTCATAGATTGATTATGTAAAATAGCCTGATTACAGCTCTTTTCCCACACATGTGGCCTAGGAGGATATCCTGTATAACCCTCCTAGGAGGTTATATGATCATCAAACATATCCTCTGTGTGTTCTCATAGAAATACAATGGTCAGAGCACGTGCTTGAAGAGTGTAGCCTCATTCTGATACAGCATAGCCATATATAAACTAACCATGAACCAACACTCACAGCTGGTCTCTGAGGTCACAATCCTTGAGTACATGGCACTTCTGGTTTAGACTCCCAGACCCTGGGCACGAATCCCATGTGGAGCAGACATTTTGATATGCCTGATACACGTTTTTTATTTCTTTGACTATTCAGCTATTTCAAGAAAAAAAGAAGAAAAGAAAAAAAGAAAGAAAAGGGGGGTGCGGGGGCGGAGCCCCCAAATTATACAACAGCAGCACCAACATAACAGCATTCTTAACTTCATCTAATGGGACAATACTTCACCAACATAGGCCCTAGTTAGCCAGTTGGCTTTTTTGATATTTCAAGAAAAAAAAAGAAAAAGAAAAAAAAAGGGGGGTGCGGGGGCGGAGCCCCCGATTTATACAACAGCAGCACCAACTAAACAGCACTCTTTACATTGTCTAATGGGACAATCCTTCACCACCATAGGCCCTAGGTAACAGGCTCAAACACATGTGACTGGTTGGTCCTGCTGCTAGCATACAGAGTACTTCTCGTAGGCATTGGGACCAATTGGGTTCGAACCCCTCAAATTTTTTAAATAACATTACTCATTGAGCTAAAAAGGCAGGAGCACTACATATACTATTGGCTGTTTAGTATCATTGCATGAGTCCCGGTGGAGCAGTCGGTTAGCTGTTAGGCTCAATGTTCTGAGGTTGTGGGTACGGATCCTGCTAGATACCCGGGCTCTCAAAGAGAAAAAGAGCTCTTAAATATAACCACCTCCTAGGGGTGTATCTTAGGATATACGCATGCTCAGAATTAATTTTTTACACCAAGACGTCTCTATATATTTAACAACCTATTGAAAGATATGCATAGCCATTTTGGCTACGCAATTAGAGTGAATCATCCGGGTTGCGAACCCCGGCCGCTGAGGCCAAATGCGAGCGCCTAACCGCCAGCGCCACGAGGGCTGGACAATATGCGAAGATTAAACCTTAGCTTTCCTTACCTTGTCGCCATGATTTCGTTGATCGTCCGGTCAATGCATCTTGAATAACATGAAAATATGGCCAATTGAGACCATGACAGGGTTAATCCTTCAGTCCTAGACATGTTTAGAGCTCCTTGTTGACGATCCCGTGCAGTATTAGCCTTTTAATTGCGTAAAATTTTCATATTTCGACATTTTGCGATCGATACCATCCCGGTTAGACTTGTAAACAGCGGGACGCGTCCGATCACGTGACCGACTGACGCAACCAACACAGCGAATTCGAGAGACCAATGGACTAGAAATGACGATCAGCTGATCGAAGCCACCGCGGAAAGTAGGTCAATCGGGCGCATTGGTTACTGGACTTAGCGTGTTGGTTTTACATGCTGTCCCGCTGTGTACAAGTCTAACCGGGTTGGTATCGATCGCAAAATGTCTAAATATGAGGATTTTACGCAATTAAAAGGCTGTTTCTGCATGGGTTCATCAAGAAGGATATTTATACATGTACTGGATTGAAGGAATAAGCCTGACATGCTCTAATTTTACCACATTTGGATGTTATTCACTACGTATTTGGTACCGCTGGGAGAAGCATGGCGCTCGGTGAGTCTGCCAGTCGATCCGCGAGACAAAATGGACAATTGAAAAAGGTAGGCCTTATACAATATGATATTCATATATTTGAAGAAATAGTGGTATAAACACATTAATGGCTGCTGGGGAAAGCACGCGTGAGGTATATCTGGCAATAACGAACGAGGCGAAGCCGAGTTCATTATTAGACAGGTTTACCTCACAAGTGCTTTCCCCACATCAGTATCAGTATCAGTATCAGTATCAGTATCATACTGACAGTGTCCTTCTCAGAGTGTTTGGTGGGCCAGGTCTCCCAAGCTGTGATATAGGGTATGTGAGTATACTTAAACACCTCTGAACAACAGCTGCCACACTTATTGGTCCTTCTGAAGCAGGACGCTTCTTGTAATGGGCCGTGCTACTGACTTCCCAGTGGGCACAAAATTCTGTTCAAGGTTGAATCAATGTTGAATCAACATTGAATCAACACTGGCAACCATGTATCAATGTTGATTCCATGTTCTGTGCCCACTGGGTTGCTATAGTATACGCAGTGCTATGTTGAGTAACAAGACATTTCAAGATGGCTACAACCGACAATAACAAGGAACTGTCATATCAGTAATTACTTTGATGGTCTTCCAATACAAATATTGCTCGAAAAACATTTAGAATATACATAACAGAATAAATATACTTTGTTGTGGTAAAGTATTGAGGTGTTGTAGGATCAGGAATGCGATGGGAGTTCATGAAGCTATTTTGAGCTTGAGTTGTAGTATATTGCATAGCTTAAGGTACCCTGCTCATAGAACCAGCAACCAGTTAATGGGCTTTATTCAACCAGTTAATAGACAGTTGGTCATGTTGGTTAGTGTCAAACTGATTTGTCCGCAGGGACTCTGAAGGAACGTTGTCATTGGGGATGCATCTCTTCAAGATAATTAACAACCGGGGCAGGTGTATTACATGTATACACTTATCGCTAATTAGTGTCAAAGATTGCACTTATATATTGATTGGGGCCCAGACCTAGTGGGCAGGACAAATAGGTGCTATGGTAACAATTCATTATTGCAGCAGTGCCATGACAACCAAATGCCAAGGCTGGGATCTTCAGGTGATTAACTTGGTCCTAACCTGTAGGTAAGGTGGATCTTCCATCAAATCTTATTTTGAGATGATTAACAATTAGTCTGGCAATGTTTAGCATTTCTGAGTATAATTGCAATTAATTTAAAATTGGGGATAACTTCAATAGCAGTGTAGGTGGTCCAGTTGTATACAAGTTTCTCATGTTGAGTCTACAGGATTAAACACATCCCTTCTGTTTTATAAAAATTAGTCGTTTCTCACTTTCTAAATATGTGCTATTAGCCCTTTTTCCTCATTTCAATGGAGTAAGAGATTCAGGTGCAAATTAGGAGGACTGTAAGTAGTTGCCTTTCCCTCAACCAAAATGCCTCAAGGTGAATACTACATTGCTTTTACAGATTCTGGTTCATTCCTCACTGCCATCCAATTCCACAATCAATGAAAACTAAATCCTTTTCAATCAAAGCTAGTTTGCCACTCATTACTAACTTAGATAGATTATCAAAATCAAAAACCACTTTCTCTCATCATCAAAATCTAGATCCTCCCAGCTCCAGAGAACAGAACCAGAATGTCCACAAAGAAAGCATGAAGCACTACCCACTCATGTATCTAGGTTAACAGGATAGATTTAGTAATTACTCAAAATGGCTAGGCACCATATCTAGACATAACTAGTGCTAAGTATCCCTGTGTAGCCATGCAACAACTGCCTACATAGAGACAATGAAGGTTGGCCCTGGGGTGAAGTATGTGAACCCTGGACTGCCTTCTCACCCGTCTCATTATTCCAGGGCTGGCATACCGGATATTGGTTGTCTATCACTCTTCTGACTAATTTACCAATCCCTGTCACTAATCGGCTTAATATTCATGAGATCCTGGTGCTGCTGTTAAACTTCCATAACATTTAGGGAAGATCTGTTCCAGGGGAATACCGCAGGTCCTTCCTAAATTAAATTATATCAACTCATTACTAAATTGCATCAATTATCATCTTGTCATTACTAATCTGATTACAGAGTATGAGGGACTATCTCCATCCATTTGAGAACTGCTAGTACTACTCTGCATGGGCAATAAAAGGCTGCGTTCATACTGATATTTGGTGATGGATATCAAGCCTCTTATCTAGAGTCTAAGCCTGTTAGCTGTGCTTTTAAACCCTAGCTTGGCATGGAATTCTTTTAACTATAATTGCCTATGGGCTTGTCCAATAAGAATTCTCAGACATAAACCATCTCTCAGCGTTCATATGCTCATTATCAGCAGTATTTCAATTGACTGCATCTTTTTAACATGTTTATACACAGAGAGAAGAAACCGAGTCACAAGGGGAGTCCAGGCTATAAAAAGAGAGCCAGGGTCCCTTTGGCTCACTTTTCGCACTGTCTGACTCCCCCTTCTAACAGCCTTGACTCCTTTTCAATCAGATCAAACCCAGTCCATGTCAGCTGAGGTGAGTCAATGGTTACCTGGACTCCCTAAGGGAGTCACAGAGGTGAGCATACAAAATGGAAATAGGAAACCCACTAGGTGACACTACTGTACAATGACTGTAATGCCATCTAGCATATATGTTAAGAAGCCATCTGACTCTGTTTCTAATCAGAGTCAAGGGTCCCTACTCCCTTTTCCCCCAAGGGAGTCAAACAGTTGGTTACAGTTAAGCCTGCTAGGTGGTAGCACCATACCTAAAATGGTAATATTCTGCATGCTCAGATCTCTAGATCCATGTTATTTGTGACATTGATAATTATGCTGATACGTGTATATCATTGTAGCATCAACATGTAATGTCAGAATTACATTTTATGAAATAATTACAGTTAATTTAAAACTGTAGCATAAGCATGATGTATAAGGTATAGACACCCAATTTGTAGCAACATGAGAAAGTTAAATCCCAAAAGCTCATATGTTCCTTTGTATATGAACTAATGTGCTCTGAGGGATCTTTCTGAGATCCCTCCTCCTCGTGGGGCATTGCACCAACATAATGTAGAAACATCAGCTAGGGAGACAGCTATTGAAATGGTTATATATAGAGGGTTAGGGGGTAGGAATTACCTATAAATTATGACTCTCTATTCCAAAGGAGCCATCCTGTGCCTAGACTCCCTTTCTAAAGGGAGTTGCAGCATAGACCTGGACTCTGTCTGTAGCGGGGAGTCATAAAAGGGAGTCATTTTGGAGGCAAAACCTGGGCTCTCTTAAGGGAGTCACATAACTCCCTTTTAAGGGAGTCAGGTTCATCAAGAGAGTCAGAAGGAGAGTCAGAAAAGGGAGTAATTCTGGAGGCAAGCCTGGACTCCCTTTTGACCCGGTTTCTTCTCTCTGTGTAGGATCAAACGGATCTTCACACCATATATATATAAGGCGTATTGCCTTTCTGTCACCGATACAATATGAAGGTAATATGGAAAGGAGATGTGAATGGCTATCCAAAAGGTGCACAGTACATGATTGCTATGTGATAATTACTAAACAGTACATGTAATAACCTATGCAACTGCTATGTATCACTTAACAACAGGTTACATATTATTTCATTAGAATTAATTACTAGATGGGATTAATCCCATTAGAGAGCGTCGTTCATAACATTCTTCCTAATACATATATCTCTTCTAACACATCTTTTAAAGCTTTTATTGACATACATTGGTTGGACTACACTGGGCTGGAGGCAAGGCTAGAGATGTGTGGGGGTATACAATCTCTCGGATTGCGACCAAGGGTAAAAATGCAAGGCTTTGTGGATCAGCCTAGTGTTGTAATCCCCCTAGAACCTCTATATGTATTCATGGTTGTTCAGAGAGACGGACTAATGTCATGCCAGTACCTATTACATCATCCTGGCCATCTGGCACCAATACATAGCCAGTTTTGACTGATTGGGCACATACTGGTCATATTCCTTGAGAGGCATTTGATATGTATGAGTCTATAGAGGGCAAAAGCTATTCCGTAGTAGTTATAGGACGAGTACCATGCTGTACGCGAAATACAGTTCAGGGAGCCTTATAGGCTCCCTTAACCGAATACGCGTACAGCTTAGTGCAAGGCCTATAACTACTTTATACCACTAGCTGTATGCTGTATACAAGAGGTGTGAAATGCTTTGTTCTCTGTGCCCGCTGTCGTATAAATGAGCATAGAGCCTCGAGGCACCATACTATACCTAAAGGGTTCACACTATGACAATCAGCACAATATTATTGGTCTTGGCCGTCTACTACTTTGCGATATGCGCCTGTCAGACACAATATGTATCCGGAAACTACTTGTGTACCATATCCTGTGCCATATGTTTTATAGACATTTTCCAGTAGTTTGTAAATGATGATTGGCCTTGGTCATTTACAGCCTAACAAGACACGCCCTACCACCACCTTGTTCACCAAGTTGTGAGTCTGCTTTACCTTGAGACCACGCCCTGGCCATAGACAAATGTAGCTGAACTCAAAAGTGTGTTAAGAACTCTCAGCACTCTGAGCAGCAGTCTTAACAAAGCTGAGCCTACAGACCCTCACGGTAAAAAAAAAGACATATTCAGTTATATGCCTTTCTTCAGACGAGCAGCTTTCACATTCATTTAACAGAATCTGCTGTTTCTTTTCCATACCAAAGTGGAGATGAGCATGTGGAGCATACTTTTGGAGTTTGAGATTTCTAAAGCTTCATTGGCAGCTTTTCATGATATGCAAGTGCAATAGTGTGCTCTGAAAACTCTCTGACATAAATAAAGCTTTTCTGAGCAACAGTGAGTTTCCATCTTGTTATTGTCCAACATGCATGGCTGCTCATATTTATGACATATTTCAGCTGAATCAGACAACATCCGTTTCCTACCTGAGACTAGTATTAGCCTAACAGATATCCACTGGCCCAGCAGAGATTTTACTGGTTATAACAACTAGACCCAGGTTTTTATATAGGCTGAACTGTCCAAAGCATTCTTTAAAGAACAAAGTGGACCAAGCTTGAACTTTTTCATCCATTATTCTGCTCGGTGTAGACCCCTTGTTGAAGCAGAGATCTATAGAAGACAAGACAGATTGTGGGATTGCGTGATGTCTGTAAGCACAGAGACACAGACACCGAGTCCTGTCTGACTTTGTGACATGCGACGTGTACATCTTCCATCTCTCTACTCTCTCACTGCAACTTTGCCACAAGTTGAAGTTGTAGTAGGTCCTCAGTAGGTTGAGTTGATTTGAAGATTGGAGAATCTAGGCATATGAAAAGTATTTTACATACATACCTATTGGATGATAGCATATTAAATGATTTTTAATTGACATTTCAGGTAATATCTATGTTTATTTAATATAACTAGACATTTTTCTATTTTTTTTCACCATAATGATAACATTTCTGAAACTTATGAAAGAAAAGAAAAACATGGCATCTGAATCAATTTTATCACTCATGGAGCAGAGCATCATTATCACAGCCTTCTAAGGCTTTAGAATAACAAGTATTGATTCCTGATAGTACCTTTCTCCAGACATGGTGATTTAGCATGACTAACATTTGTCTGACTAATAAATAATTATATCACACCAACTGCAGAAACACCTGTCTGTCTTTTTTACACTCAAACAGAAATAGAAGAGGCAATCAGATATACATTGAAGCAGTGGGTCTTGAGATAGCTGCTGACCCGAAAGTAGGAGAGTTCACCCTAGAGAATGAGGAACAGAGTGTTAACGTGGTGCAGAAACCAAGGTATGCTTGGAGATTGGTAAAAGCTATGGTAGTCATGAGGACATCATTCCGGGGTCCTTGAATTAACCTCAAGGCAGGACAAGTCTATATGACTTTATATCTGCATATTGGAGGTTCTCCTCTGACTCCACGATCTAACTTTTTTGATGGCAGGATGGTATGTTTCTCTTCTTTTCTGGCTTGAGTTTCTGTCACCCTGTGGGTCTGATCCAAGAAAAAGCGCAGAAGCCTCCTCTTAGAATAGCCTCAAGAGATGTCTTCCCCTTGGAAAGTATTTCCCTTGGATCAACCTGACACCCTTCTTTCCCTATGGACAATGTTATTTTTATCATTCTTCACATAAAATGTGTACCTCGACCAGTCTGGCAGAAAAATAATTAGTAATTTTTTTTTTCATGATGCCATTTGTGTTTCACACTACTCTACCGTACTTAGGAAGGTAGGGCCGACCCAGAACACAGTGAGGCCATTTTCATGCTGTTTACTGTGACTCATCATCCAGCTCACAAATTGCTCGAAGGTAATTTCTCAGCTTGAAATAGATAGAATAATAATTTATCTCGGTAAAAAGACTCATTTAATTGTCGTTAGGTGAGAAAAAAATGGTAGGCCTATGTAGGTCATGTGGTCTCGTCAAAAGATGATTCGCTTCCTTTTGGGATTATCTGAGATCTCTTTTTACACCTCTTGAATTGTCATATCAATGTTAGGTACATCTTATTTGCATTGGTTTCTAGATTTTGAATGAAAAAAACATGGATGTATTAGAGATGATTAAAACAAAAAGATTCATAGAACAGGTGTGGCACTGCGTTTGTTAGAAGAATACAGTCCTTCCTTGGATTCAGAAAATGCAACAGAAAATATTTGAGGAAGCAAATTATCCAAGGGTCTGTCCAAATATAAAAGAACACCTAAGTGCAATAGGAAAGGATATTGTGTAAGAAAGTAAGGGATCCGAGGTAGTAAATGTTCGAGGCAGTGGGGGTTGACTTCAATGAGCCGCACAGAAGATACCTCCACGTATGTAACCTTTGTACACTTCGGTGAGTTATGAGAAAATGGCCACAGGAGATCTGTGGGAATGTGGACTTTTTACAAACCATCCAAAAATATCCACCAACAGTGAGGTTTGAGAATCCTCCTCATTTGCTAAAGCCATGCCATGCAGATAGATTGTGTGTGGCAAGATTCCTGAATCTGGTAAATCGTATGTAAAGTAACTGTATAATTGCCATAACATGTAGTTACAAGCAAAACAGGACCAAATGTTTTGTTTGATTGTGAGCAATCCTTTTGTCTTTTATCTAAACGGTTGATGTTCATGCAGGGGGAACTGCAAGAACCGCAGGATTTCATGACTAAATAAGCAGGATCCTAAAATAGTCACTCATCAGGCAATTGTTTGAGCAATAGTTATTTTGGTGAAAAAAACTTAAAGGTCACAACTGGGCATTGTTAACATAATATGTTATAATATTATTATAAATTTGTATAATTGTCATTACATCTGCCTGAACCCCTACTTATGACAGATACTATTGTGTTAAGGCCAAATAAAAAAAAAAGGTTTGTTTCAGGTCACCCGACCGAGTCTAGTAAGACAGGGCCGACCCTACGTTTTATTATGCAGTTTTGAAGAATCTTTCATATTCTTACACCTTATTCGTCAATTTGGGGGTTCACACAGGAACTGGCTAGTTTCATGTTTTAAAAAATTAAATGAAAAAAAAAAGTATCTGACCTACCGACCCCAGACTTTCTACCCATGTTACCTGAAACATATTTCTTTGGCCTAAGAACACATGTGCCCAGCATACCACAGCCACTTAAACCCAATCAATGTCAGGAGGGAGGGGATATTGTTATTACTCCCCTCCCTAGATTTATGACACGCCAGTCAATGTACTATGGTACCTAAAAAGTGATTGTCACTTTGATATTGCTACAGGTGATTGATAAAGAGTAGGACCATGAGGTTAACTCTCTCTCTAGATGCAAAACAACAAAATAACTCAGAGCTATTGGCTAGGGCAAAATACAAAAGAAAATGTGGAAAAAGATTATATACAATTTTCCAAATCTGGTACATAGGGCCTACCTTAAATGCAGTGTTTTTTTTGTTGCAAAACGACATAAATCCTCCTCATCAAATATTGTTTTTGCATATATGTACGGTGGCCGTCAAGGGTCACCAAAAATAAAATTTTGCTTTGGGGAATAAAACGACGCTTCCTATTGGCTGCAGGAAAGTGTTCTGTTTCTATGCATTAAAACAGGACACAGTCAGCAGGCATGGCCCGTTCCGGTGTGAATATCCTTTCTTTTTACCTTATTTGATGCCACATATAATGAAATGGTGTTCTAAAGGTGTTAAACAAGATGTTTGAATCAAGCAGTGAGACTAGATTAGAGGAAATAACAGAATATTCACACAGGAATGAGTGGACTATTTCTTTACCATGCCTGTTGTGTTTCTATGCATAGAAAAAATCCTTTTATATAGTGATTTCTATTTTGGTGACCCTTGACGCCACCGTATATATGGCTCTTAATTTCTGCATGTGTAATATCTAAAACAGGCGGTATTATATATGATGTTGCTCTCTATTGCTGAGAGTATCATCTCAAAATGTTAGCATCCATGTGGATTTATATCGTTTTCTAAAAAAACACACATAATTGAGCATAAATATAATACATCGTGCTACAACTATATACATCGTACAGTCTCTATATCATAGTGAGTAGCAGAGGACGCGAACCTCTGTGGGAAGTGCGAAGCCTACACAGACTCAGACAGACAAATCTG